>VZSE01011752.1:165142-239687 GCA_013398275.1 Promerops cafer
CCCGCCTTTAACCAGCAGGGACAGCAGCCGGTGTATCCCCGGGAGCGGCCGGTGCGGCCCAGCATGCAGCCCCAGGGCCCGGTGGGGATCCTGCACTTCAACCAGCCGGGCTCTGCCACCCCGCGGCCCTTCATTCCCCCGCGGCAGCAGTTCCTGCCGGCGCCGGGACAGCCCTTCCTGTCCCCGCACACGCAGCCCAGCATGCAGGTACGGGGCCGGGGAGTAACGGAGACGGAGCCCATTGGCACTGCGGGTCCGAGGGGGTGGCCCTGTAGTGCCGTGCCTGGAGAGTGATGGATGGATCTTCTCCCTGCTGCAGCGTTCGGTCTCTCTCCGGCTCGCGGGCCCGCTCGGTGCCGGGCCCGTGGCCGGGGCAGCGCGGGGCGGCAGCGCCCTCTGCCGGCAGCCGCNTCCTCTTTTTTTTTTTTTTTTTTACTTCAGCTGTTGCCTTATACGGGTTTAAGAGTAGAATGACCTTATATGCTTCTGTTGGTCTGTTCTTTCCTCTGTATGATTTTAATTTAACCTGGCTGGAGCTGCTTTTCCAGAGTTTATTACTTTGACACTAAATTTTTTTTTTTTTTCATGTGAAGGGTCCCATGCATCCTCCATTACAGCCTCAGCCACAACCTCAGCCTCAGCAGCACCATCACCAGCAGCAACAGCAGCACCATCACCAGCAGCAGCAGCAGCATCACCATCTCCAAGGGCCTCCACAGCCTTTGATGCCCATGAACCAGCCACAGTTCAGGCCTCACATGCAAGCCACACAGCAGCAGCCAAATAACAACAGGATGCAGTGTCAGCCACGACAGGGTCCAATGAAGCCAAGGCATGTAAGTACCACATATGTTATTGTCCTGCATGAGTAGCAGGCGTGTAAGCACAGGTTTCAAAACTCACCAGTGTGGATTTTCAGTTCTATTTATTTCCTTCCTGCTCTTTCCCCTACTTTTACCATTTCTTACTAATTTTCTGCCTTAATCATTTTATAATCTGCATTGAAAAATACCATGTTTATCTTTCTTTGCTCCTCTGGTCTTCAGTGTTCTTTTTGATTGGGTCCAATAGGAGATGTTGCAGTTGCCCAAGAACTAGCAATGAAGGGGTTGTGAAAGATAGGTTTGCTTTATAAGGCTTTACAACTGCTGATAGTCTGTAATTGTGTGGCAGTTCTGTGACACTCTTTTGATTTGAAGGCCTCTCTGTACCACTGCTGATCAGTTTTCTGGTTCAGATAATGCCTCTCCTGTCTTGTGAGTTTCCTCCAATGCAGCATATTCTGCTGCTTGGTAGATTGGGTAGCACAACAGCCTGGAGCAGTGCTCAAGACAATATAACTATAGTTTAGCATAATTACTTTGATTAGGAAAGGAAATCACACTGCAAATCCAGTTTCTGAGAATGGTGTTAAACAAGTCAGATTAAGTTTGCTTTTAATTAGAAAAAAAGGTTATTAAAATGTTCTCATTTCTGTGGTTTTTTTCTGACATTGAAAATATTGTGCCTCTTCACAAAGCTTGTTTTCCCAAACTGAGCTAAATCAGGAAAATGTGAAACCAAAACCACCTCAGCCTGGTTTGTGGTGGAAATCAGCATTTTTTTCCTTTCTGCTTTTCAGAGTACCCCATCACAGAACATTGTCAAGCGTTCGAATCAGCAGCTCCAGTCGACTGCTCCCAGGAACAGCAACTTGCGCGAGTTGCCGATAGCCCCGTCCCACGCCATGGAGATGAGCAACAGCAGGCGAAACTCCACCCCAGCTGCTCAGGTCAAACCCATCACCAGCACCATGTCTGCCACCAAGTCTGTCACTGGTGGTGGGACCTCCCAGGGAAGGCCTGAGATGAAAGCTAAAGCGATCACTCCAGTGGGCCAGGCAAAGTCGGAAGGAAAATGTGAGCCAGAGGTAAGGGATTTTTTTTTGGCTTAAACAAAAGACCTAAAACCATGAAAAAATCAACAAAGCTTCTGCCTTTAAAAAACTTCTCTAGTCTGATTTTTGAACTGAAAGCACACTTAATGTATTATCCACCAAATATTTTTTGGTGCCACTAGAGGCCTCCCTTCTGAATTGCACTTATCTCTTTTACCGCAGCAGCAGAAATAGTCTCCATTGACATAAAAGGTCTGGAAGGTTGGCAAGGCTATGGTGAATTTGTTTTGCAGCAGGAGGAGTCATTTCTACTAGGAAAAGGCAGAATTTGAGTAAAGGTGATCAGTGATATAAGTCTCTGAAATACTCATTTTTATTTTGGGGAGTTATAATTTATTTTCAGGTCATCATATTCTTCTAAGTCTGCAAGCCTCTTCTCTGTCATTTTGTATGATGCTGTATGGCTCAAAGGAAAAAAAGAAAGCTATTTGGAGAGCTGTCTTACTCATGCTGTTTTCCTTTAGGCTGTTCAGTCTCTACTAGGCCTTGAGCATTCATGCAGGAGATCATAGCTGCGCTGTCTGTGGAGCTTCTTGCTCTTGAAAAAGAAAATCTCTTTTTTTTATGAAACCTTTTCATGTAAGGGAAAAGAGGAGATGCTTTTAAGTTTTCCATTTTGGAGAAAGTGATGCTGTTTGCTTTGCTGGTACTCTGCACAATTGAAAAAATCAGCTGCCAGTGTTTTCAGCTCCACTGGATCATGTCATGTGAACAGATGACCATTTCCTTGCACAGATCTCCTGGAAGCTAGAGAAGACTCTCCCTGAACTCTGTGACTTAGAGCGGGTAGGATTGGACTGATGGTGCTCTTTATCCTGAGCACAGTGGCTAAATGCACTCCGTGTGCTTTGTCAGGCTATTCTGTGAAGAACTGTAAATCTTCATAGTTATAGTTAACCATGAATCATGTCTCAAGGACCACGTTTGCTTCAACAACCATTGAAAGCTTTAATTGTGATAATACTGTCTTCCTTTTAAGCTGCTCATGATTAGCTTTTCATCTTGTTCTTGAATTAGGGATGGTCATAACTAATTTCCACAAATGAGGCACAAAAGAAACCCACAGCTATCAGTGTTTGACCTCCTGTGCACTTGCTTTTCAATGGAAATTTAAAAAAAATAATAATTTTTTTAGCTTTTAATTTTCACCTTTTGTGGAAAAAATGTTCAAGTAATCTCTTTCCCCTCAATTCAATCTCTTGGAATAATCTCAGTCACAGAAAATACAGTGCCTCATAGAGAAGCCTTGTCTTTCAGGCCATTAGTAAGGTAAGTCTTGAAGAATCAGCCACAGGCCTCCCCATCTAAAACATCTTGAAGTTATTCTGTAGTGTAGTCATATGAAAATTAAGGCATTAGTTCCAAAGTGTCTCTGGCGGTATTTAGAAAAAGATAGTATTTTTTTTTTAGAAAAAGATTTTAAAATTTCTTTTAATTAAATGAATTAGAAAACTAAACAAACAAAGAACCCCAAAGCAGTCATCTTCTCTCCATTTTACATTTTAAACATACTGTAGCCTGTGGTTATCAAACCAACTAATCTTAACCTGTGTGAATTCTTGGTGTATTACAAATAAAACTTTTTTTTCTGCCAAACGCTGTCATTGAAAAAATTCTGACACCTGTCTTATGCAAGTTCTTGCAAAGCAGGTTAAAAAACCAGGGTTGTCTTGGAACAAATGAAGTCTCCTAGTAAAGCCCTTGTAGATATATTTGGCAAGCATTAGGAGAGTGTGACTGTGTGCACGCAGAACCTTCTCCTTCCAAAGCACACCTAGAACAGAGCCCAGTGCTGCAAACAGTGTAGTAGCAGTTGCCCCATTTGCTGTGCCACTGCAGTGGTCTTGTTCACTCCTGCTGCTTACTGTCACTCTGACAGATGGGAATGCTGCACTAAAAATGTTCATATACAAGCATTTAATCATATTCTTCACTGTTTTTGTAATGTAGGTTTTTACGTATCTCTCCTTAGGCAGGTTGTAATGTTTTGCAGTCTTTTTTGTGTGTTTTTCTTGTAATTAGCTGACTTCATCCTGTTCTTTTGCTTTTGATGACGATGAGAAAGAGTTAAGTTCTGTCACCTTTTCTAGCTGTGTGGCACATAACTGAATTGGGCAGGTTATTTTGCAAGTGTCTTCAACTGGAAAATTAAGACTTTTCTTTGCATCTTTCTCCCTAAAGAGTCAGGCTGTAATCATGAGTGGCCTATCATTCAGGAAGCACAAAAAAAAAAAAAATAGCAATATTGGCTGTTAGAGGTTTTGCTCACCCTAAATATAGACATTTGAAAGGTTTGCAATGTGAGTGAATAGAAGATTAAAAACTGTATATTAATGGAATGCTTGTGTTCCTGTTCCTATGAGGCTGCAAAATACTGACCTTAAATGCCTGTTCAGAATAGCTTTTACTCCCCAGGATTTAAATTGTATATCCTCAGTCTGAAACATCATTTTGTCATTGAAATAGCAAAGGCTGGATGATGTGGGCCTAATTCTGCTCCTGTTGAAGTCAGCTTAGGATAAGAGGAATTAAGGCAGTATTAAGCATTTTTGAGTTTAAAGAAGACAGAGAATGGAGAAAGGTGATGTGTCTTTAGGAGAAATGGATATTGGAGCTCATAACAGGAGGGAAATTAGCCGAGCCCTGGATAGTCATCAGTGTACTGATGTTAGTACTTATATTGGGGATAATGTCCTTGGTGTACTGAAAGAAAACCTTTGTATTCCATTCTTCCAAATCCAGTAAATTGTGAATTTAAGTTGTTGGATTTTAACTTGCTGTCTTTTCTAACAAGGCTTGTAATATGGAAAAGAGTTGCTGCACTAAATTACTAGATCGAATGTATCTGAATATTTTAATCTTTTTGGAAATTCACTACCTGAAAAATTGTAGAATTTTCTCCAGCTTAAATAACTTGTCTTCCCAATTTTTGTAATGATACCTCCTATCTTGTGCTTAGAAGAGTCTTACCACAGTTTTTGTTTCCAGTTGGAAATTAGCAAGAGGGCAGTGTGCTTCTTGGAGTAACTTGTAACCTTGTTCTTCACTCTCTCCCTGTTTGTCCAAGCTGTACAGCGCCTCTGCTTTGTAGGGTGTCTCGTACCTTCCTCGGGTTCAGGAGCTGAGGTTATCAGCAATGTGAAATGTACAGGGTGTATATGTAGGTACCCTTTAGTTCAGATATTTTGTGGGTTTGAGCACAAGCAGCCAACTGATGCAATTTGGATCTGGCTGTGCCTTTTGCGAACACTTGGCATGAATTTTTAGACAAATTATTCTAGCCTCTTATGTTTTTAATGTTACAGCCTAAAAAATAAAGACAAGCCTGCTGAATAGATTTGCGTTTATGTGACAGTGCAAACCATTTTGATTGCTCTGTTCTTGCACCCATTTTACTGAGACACATAAGTGATCCTGGTTGCATGATTCCTTTTTTGTTCCTTGGGAGCCAACCAGAACATTAACAGTGTCTGGTTCTTATGACTCAGTATTTAGTTCTGTTAATTGGTAATTAATCCTGCAGACCTCTGAAAAGGTATGGGTTTATTTCATTTTAATTCACTACATGAAAAGCAAACTACTGGTACTAGAGGTTAAATTTCAGTAGAAAGTTTCATCCCTTGATTTAGAGTATGTCCTTGCTGTCTTTTCCTAAGTCAACAGTGCCATTCTAGGTTCCCCAGAAAAAGGATGTGGGACTGCTGCTTCTCTTGCTGGTGCTCTTCAGCTAGATCCAGGACAGCAGCCTCTAACGTTTTCTTTTGGTGCTTTCCATCAAAACTGCCTTGTATCTTAAGGCAGAAGAAAAACCTACAGCTAAGGCTCAGTCTTCCTTCAAACCTCAGTGAAATGCATTGTGTTAAAGCTGTTCAAAGATGGATGAGAATTTTCACTTGGGGAAAAAAAAAAGGAAAAAGAAGACAAACTCAAAACATGTCAGAAAAAAACCACCCCCACAAACCCCAGGCGCATGTCTGGCCTTTTGTACTCTGCAGCCTCCTGTAAAAGGAGGAGCCATATACAATACCACTGTATTGTATGCATAGCCATGCACAATATAGCATTTCTTCATATTGGGGAGTTTTCTACCCAAAACACGTGAAGCTTAATAGTTTATCTAGGGAAAAGACTGCTCCATGTTTTTCTGCTTTTTCACCTACAGATAATGTTGCTTCCAGACACAGGATGTGAAAATTGTAACGGTTTGAACTGCAAAGGGTGTGTACTTTCTCCCACTTGATTCTGTAGACAAAATGCTTGCTTGCCTTGCCTTTTTCTTTTTCTCCTTGGCAGTGCTGTTGTTTGTTGGAGTAATCTATACTGGGCTTACTAAACTGATGGGATGGAAGTCATTAGCAATAGGCATTGTGTCCCGTGTTCATCTTGACCCTGTCTTGCCTGTCCATATGTGAATGTCCTTATAACATACTGTTGGTCATTTGTATGTACTATACATCACATATATACCCCCACTCTCTAGGATGGTATATATAAGGTGCTCTTAAAGCTGAAGAGAAGAGGATTTAACTGCCCCTGTTTTCATCCTGATAAGGAGTTTGCTGTCCTTCTCAATCTGTACTGTTGGGCCATTGTACAACTAAATTGAGTTAAACCTGACTTCTAATGGAGATATTTTGTTAATCATCCCAGAGTCTTTATATTATCTTCCTCCGGCTGCAAGAGTATTCTGTTCAGAATTTAACAGTAGTAGTACCTTGCTTTTGAAGGATATAGGTCTACCTCTAGCCTGTTAACAGACTGATCTGCAGTTGTCATCTAACCTCAGGGCGCTTGATGCTTTATTTTAACCTTTAAAAAGGGGTTGACTTCCTAGGATCATTACTGATTTCCTGAGTTAGGTTCCAGAAAGGAAGGTTTCGGATTCTATTTGAGATCAAGTTGCCTGAATATTCTGCTAAGCATTCTTTGAACTGCATGTGTGTTGGTAATAGAGTTTATGTCTAGTTTATGTCAGTCATCTTTCTGTGTTTAATTCTAGCATAGTTGGAATCAGTGTATCTGTCCAAGGGCTGTTGCAGGGATGTATTAGTCAGAGTCCCTTGGGATGTTCTTTCCTTGTCTGCTGGCAGGACTCATTTGAGTGTGCTGCAAAGCACACGTCTCTGTGCTGCGATGTGTAACCTTTGAGTTGGTGTTCTGAGCCTACCACATCGTGATCTACATCTCCCAAGGCCTTCAGAACTTGTTGGGTGATAAAATGAGCACGCAAATCTCTCATAATAAAGGGCACTGGTAGAAATGGTGGTCTCCTGAAGACTCATGCTGCAATGTTCCAACTGAGCATAAGGGGGAAAAAAAATTACAGGGCTACCTCCAAAAGTAAACTTGGTGTTGGCTCATGGCATCCATCAGGCTTGTTTAGATAAATTGTAGAATATTATGAGCTAAACCAAAGCAGGTGAATAAAGGCCTTAATTAAGTGAAACAAGTTTTCCCTCTGAACAATTGTAGTAATTGTGATACTTGGTGTCTCTGAAAATGACTGAAAATTTTATTAATTGCATCAGGATCTGCATAACAGCACATTCTCCTCCTAGGTGGAGCTTACGTGTTTTCTCATCCTTTGCAAACTGTTCTTAAGGGTCTTAATCTTTCCCTGTATTTCATAAGGGTCATATTCTGGTTTTTTTGCTACAATCCAGCATCTCCAGTTGTCAATACAAGATGAAATATTTGGATTTCCTCCTATAGGAGTATATTTCTGTACCCTTGATCAACACAGACCTCTAATTTAGTTATCACAGTGAATTATTAATCACCACCATCATGTTCCACAAAGTACAGATAAAGATAAGAACTTCTGGGTGGATGTAGCATTCTGATACAAAAAACTGTGTTAGACTTCATCCCTGAGCTGCAACTCACACTTAAAGAATAAATACAAATTGTAAAAATGCAATTTACTTAGTCTTATTTAGCCATTGTTTAGGCTTCTAATTAGACTGCTAATTAGATGCTTGTAATTGGACTTCTAATTTGAGAAAATGAGCTGTTTTTTGGTAACAGTAAGAATAATCCCTGTCAATACCTGCTCAGGGGAGAAGCAGCTACAGCTGAAGGAAACAAGCATTCAGGATTTGTGCATCTGGGTGCTGAGAGTGCAAATCTAACTCTGCTGGGCTTTCACATCCATGAACCAACATTATGTCTGAATCTGTTCTGCTGGGTTTTTTCTTGGGTTGGGGAGGATTCTAAGGTGCACTAGGATTAAAAGCACTTGAATATTAAAAAACCCAAACCTTCAAGACACACATTTGAGTCACATATGTTCAAAAAATGGCAGTTTCGCCAAAAACAGTTTTCACCCAGTTGCTGCAAGATACATAAAAGTTCTTCATGGATTCCCAGTTTTTGAGAAATATTTTAACACTCTTTATGCATTAATTTAACAGAATGCAAAGTATAGTTACTTGGAGAGGCTGTTGTTAGCAGTGATTAATACATCTTGAGTAAAATGTTGTGTTCATTACCATTTGTAAGCATTCTCTGTAAGTCTAACTTAATATTTCAAATGGTTAAAAAGAGAGAAGTAATATAATAAAAAAGTATGCTTCCTAATTTTGAAAAATATATGTGATTTTATTGCAAGAGCCATTTGGTTTCTTTTCCAGGATGATGAGAAGCTGCATTTCCTTGACTCTTGTCCATTTTTATACAGCTTTTTATAAGAACCTGTTCTGCCAGAGTTGAAGAATCTTTAGAAAGGTTATTTGATGGTGTGTAGTACTTTCAGAGGGACCCAGGGCTGGAATATTAAAGGCATTCTCTATATACCATTAATATTCCAACACTGCATTTGGCAACATTTTGATTCTGAAGAGAGTGCATGAGTTCAAGGTCAGAGAGATTGACTTGTGCTGTTCATTATAACCAATTATTGTGTGACAAATGAGTTTGAGATCAGGCTTAAAATTCTGTGAGAAAAATCAATAGTTCTAATCAGGGCCTTTCAGGTCATTTACCACCCTACCTTTTGTTACTTTGTCAGAAAAGAGCAAGATAAAACCTGTGTGACAGTGGGTTGCCTCTGTATTGTTACCTTCTATTTGAAACATATTTTGATATCTTGAATTATATTAATAGTTTAATTGGTTTTGGAAACTTTTAAATTAGTTCTAATTTGTAAAACTTTTTTTATTATTATTTTTTTTAGTATTCTGATCAGATTTCTCAAGTGGTATTAAAGCTTTTCTGTCTAGGAAGTAGTATATCTAAGTCCTAAACCAGATTTGAGCTGTTTGTCTGTAATGAATAGCAAATAAACCTTAGCAGCAGATACACTCCACTAATAGCCTTGCTTTGGTATCAGGGAAAATTTAAAAAGCCCTTCAGAGTTATGGCTTTACAACATCTGAAATAATTTCATGTTGTTTTGGCCAAGCTGGGCATCTGTTTAGAATTTTATAAATTCATTTGTTTTTTTCCTTTGTAGTATCCGGAGGAAGATGAAGAAACTCGGTTGTATCGTTTGAAGATAGAAGAGCAGAAGCGCCTGAGAGAGGAGATCCTGAAGCAGAAGGAGCTGAGACGGCAGCAGCAGGCTGGGGCCAGGAAGAGAGAGTTGCTGGAGAGACTTGCACAGCAGCAGCAGCAGCAGCCTTGCTCCCAGCAGTCCTACATGCAGCACGAGGAGGACTCCTCCGAGTTCCCCACCAACGGCAGCCCCTACATACCCCACTCGGGCTTGCAGACCAGGCACAACGTGAAAAACAGACTGCTTGTTAGAAAGCAAGACGCGCTAGTCGCAAACATCCACCCCAAACCCACAGATTTCCCCCAGGGCGCAGGGGACGGGCAGTACCAAGGACAGCAGATGAAGCCGGTGAAGCAGCTGAGGCAAACCAGAACAGTTCCTGCGAGTCAGCCTCAGGCGCCACAGAAAGCGCTCCAGAGCAAAGCTGCTGCAGCGGCGCTGCCCACGCCACCGGCGGCTCGAGTGGCCTCCGTCCCCGCGAGGCCCCAGGAGCAGAAGCCAGGCGTGAAAAGGACTGTCATGCAGCGGACAAACAGTGCTAGTGATGGGCCCCATGTCGGCAGCAAAGTCAGGGTGATTAAGTTGTCAGGAGGGGTAAGTTTACAAGGCTCATCTCATCTATGTGTCTCCTCGTGGTTTGTTTCTGTGTGTTTGACTCTGTGTAATCCCAAAATAAAAAATGGGCCTGAGCTGGTGAGGGAAGTAACAGGCTTAGCATACCTAATAGTCTATATATTATATTTTCAGAACTGTAATTTATTAGCAGTTATTAAACAATTAGTGTTTCCTGTAATGCTTTACTGCCAGGCAGTTACCAATTAAATCATACTGAAATACTCCTTTCTTTTAAGTTGTAACTTGGAGTCTGAAATCTGAAAGACTACTCAGTTGAGCTCCTTTTGCTTAAGGTTGATAGGTCTGATAGTTGCTCAGAGAAAAGAATTTAGGTAACTGTATTTAATTAAGGTTTGGTTAAAAAGGACCTGCTTATTTGGTAAGTGAGGCCACCTAATTTAGTTGTGTGCAGTTGTTGGTATTAGTATGGTTTCTACTCAGGGGAAGATGGTTTTTATTTCCTTGGGAAAGATGTTATGAAACTAATTTAAGCAGTATGTTGGAGAGGAGTGTTTTCTGTAAGAGGCTGGGTTTAAAACGTTACCGTTTCACTTCTGCATCTAAATGAGATTTCCTTATCTCTTGATGAGGGGTCTTTTATCTGCAGTGTGTCCCTTGAGAACTGATGTGGAGGACTCACAATGATGGCCTTGAGGACAGTGTGCCCACTTAAAATCTGGGGGTTTGGTGAGAAAGTCTCTCAACCAAATTTCTTCTGTCTTAATGAAAAGACAAGTTAATTGGAAAGAAACTAAGATGAGGGGACATAGAGATCATGTTGTCAGTGTTTGAAGTCTGTCCTTGCATTTATGCTGAGGAGGAAAGAATGATGTAATGTAGCAGCACATTAGAGGTGTCTTTTTGGAAGAATGCTTTTAAATTATTTGGAGAATTTTATAGGGAAAACAAAACAGTATGTAACAGGGACTGAACAAGGCCTTGGAGGTTAGGCTTTACTCTGTAGAAATGGGAAGGAAGTTGAAATGCCAAAGTCTTAACTACTTTTTATTAATGTTTTTCTACAGTTCATAAAACTTAATTGCACTCAGAACTGTGAATCGTATAATGACTGTATGGTCTTTCCAAATATTAACATACAGGGCATTATTGACTACATAGACATCCTGCACTTCAGGTTGTTGTCAGTTCTAATTCCTCAGACATGGTAACTTAAGTACAGAAGAATAAAGTACAGGAAGCGGAAAGAAATTAATTCTGTTGAGCTAAAAATATTTATACATAAGTATGTCTGCAGGAATCCCAGTGGCCTGCAAGAGGTATGACAGGTTTGTGATTCATGCATAATTGAATAAAGCAGTCATGCACAACTTCTTTTATTATGTGATGAAACAAAACAATGCCAGTCACAACTGTATACAGCTCCTCATAACAAATAGTTATCAGTGCCCACAGCAGCATTCCCAGTGAAATAGTTTTTATCACAGTGCTCTATTTCAGAAGACCATGAATGATTTGTTTCAGATGTCTCATGGTAAGCAAGAGCAAGTAGCTTGCTTAAATGCATGTGTAACTCCTCTTCCATTGTGTACAGAAGCAGGTTTACTCTGTCCTCCTTAACTTTCGGATACTGAGGTTTCAGCAAGGTGAAGCAGGTTCTTTACATGTAGCCTTTGTCACTGTTTTCATGTTGCCATGGACTTCTTGAGTTTCCCTCCAACTGTGGGAGAGTGAAAGCAAGTATTGCAATTAGCTGTTAACAGTGATCAAGATAGTTGATTAATTTTTAATCGGTTAGTGATAAGCTGAATCTGTGACCTTATTTTGTTGACCACACAAGGAAAAAAATATAAATTGAACAGCAGGGCAGACAATCTTCTTCAGTCCATTTTTGACAGGATTTAAAAAAAGAGTTAAAAGGTGCTTGGACGCCGAATACTATCACAGTTGGATGTCATATTTAGTTTCCAGTGCTTTAGTCCTGCCACATGTTTTATTTATTTTCACAACTTGTGCCTGTGCACGAAATGTAAAACAAAAGCCAAGTCTCATTTTCCCTAGCCATTCTCCTTAGCATGTAATAGTGCTTCCTCTTACTCCTTGCCTTTGCCCAAAGGGTTGCTGGTATCTCTTACCTGTATGCACTGGCTCTGTCCTGCAGCTAAGCATCCCTGCCCTTGCTCTCTATCTAATTCCTTGTACTCTTTTCCTTTCTTGGGCTTTTTTGTTCGGAGATGTTTTGAATAGATTTGTACAAGTGAGATGGCTCTTGATTAGACAGAATGCAGGTTCCCTTTTGAAGCTTACTGGGTTCCAGTAAAGACCTGGCAAGTCTCCTGTTGCAGCCATGCACAGCACCATTGAGGAGCTCTCAGCTGAAGGAGCTGCTCCAGTCCAGAGCTGTACTCACTCTCTCCAGACCAAGCTGGCCTAAACCAGAATCTGGTAACAGGACTGTTACTAATTCAGTAGGACCATCTGTAGAACCAGCATTCAGGAGTTTGGTGTTGCTGATGATGTTTTTGTGTAACAGTTAAGCAGTGTGGTGTGTTGCTGAGAACTGTGGAGTACAGATACTGTCAGAAGAGAATGGTTTCTTTCCTTGAGGGGGCAGTGTCTTTACCGGGCTGAGCTTTTGTCTGTGTTGCTGGGCACAGCAGTGCTACCAAAGGTCTCTGACCTGCAGGTAGAAATACCTCTTAGGTCCTTAGAAGATAAAATGCTCTTTCATCTGTTTCCACAATATTCTTCTGTGAGAAGATTCTACTTTTGGAATTTTAAAAATTACTATGTAAATTCCAAGAATATTTTAACTTGTTCAGTTTTCCTGATACATAAGATACCTTAATTTATGACTTATTGTTCTTCAGCAAAATGAAAGTAGAAAATGATTCAGCATTTCCAGTATGTCAGACTAAGTCTGTGTATCAAGGTGACACGTTAGGTACTGTCAGTAATGATTTTGTCTGTCAATGCTCTTTTATTTTTTAAATAAATCCCACCCTTTACCTTCCCCCCAATACTGATTTGCCCATCCCTTTCTAATACACATATAATTTATGTAGGAATGGCAGTAAAGTGAATAGTTTTCCATTTTATTTACTCCTTTAAATGTTATGTACCTGGAAAACGGTGTTTAGCACATGGACTTGGATTTTTTTTTGTTGCTGGTTTTGTTTTGGATTGTGTCTTTTTGGGGGAAGGGGGGTGGTTTTTGGGGATTTGGGGGTTTTTTTGTTGCTTTGTTTTTGGTTTTGTTCTTGGTTTTATTTTTTCCAAGGAGGCACAGATGTCTTTTGATGAATCCAGATTTTTTTGTGGCATTTCCTCAGAGCTGTCGTTTTCAGATACAAGAGCTCAGTGTATTTACTGAGTATTCATACTTGTAAATTTTACTAATAAAGCATCTGAGACTTGCCAGGCTTGCTGGGGAGCCTGAAGTGAATCCTAAAGTTACTTCTAAGTGTAAAGTCTGTGAGAGTGTAGAAAAGAAACACCCTAATAAACCACTTCAAAATGTGATCATAAAATCTTAAGAAAATAAGGGTGAAAAGACTGTTGAACTAATTGGTCTTGAAGAGGAGGGATGAACTCTGTAGTGTTCCTGAGAGATTTGTCCAACCTTTTTCTGAGATCTCATTATTGCAGATTTCCCAGGTCATCTATTCCAGTATCAAATGTGTATATTTAGGAGAATTTTCTTAGTGACCAAATCACATTTTCTTGCTGTAATTTTGAATTTCCAACTATTTGTATTATAGTTGAACAGATATGGGGAGGAATTTCTCTCTCTTTGTGCCTGTCTCTCTTTTTAAAGATATCTCAACTGTTTCTGAGCTCTAATATCTTTCATTCTCTCTTGATGGGTCATGTTTTCTAACGCTTTGGCTGTTTCTTTGGGCTCTCTGTCATCAATGTGTCTGTTAAGAGTTCTAGTACCAAATGCAATTGAATTCCTTAAGTCAATATACTCAGAGTTGTTTTAATCCTGGAAGAACAGGTTTGTACCAGCTATAATCTTAAATATATTAAGATCATATGAAATATGTGCTGAATATGTTTTCTATTTAGTTGGAGGTTCTGTGGTAAATTACAGTATCTTAAAATCTCTGTATCATTGTCATCTTATGTTGCTGTTGGATGATTTCTCTCTTAGCCAGAAAATGTCCTGCCATGCTCAGAGAGCTGTGTGTCTGTCCCAAAGGCCTGAAAATGCTGGTTCTTATGCTGCACCAAGAGCACACCAATCTTTGTCTCTGTGGAAGGCTGCACAATGAGGGTTTTTTCATAAATACGTATATAGATAAAAATACATAAAAATCTTGGTGTTCCCTGTTGCATTACAAGCAATATCTTATAAGTGATCCTAATTCCTGAAAACCTGAAATGCTTCATCTGAAAAGCTTGAAAAAAGAGCTGGCACGTTCTTCTGTTTGAAAAGCCCGTCACAAAAAAAAAAGTCCTTGAATTGCAAAAACAAGATGTAAACGGAAGATAGACAACTTCGTTCATATTTCAAGCAACTGGGAAGTGTGAGATGAATATGGAGTTCTAAATATGGAAAAAAGATACTGATTGAGATGATTCTTGTTTGATAATGTAACCTTACCAACCACCTTTGCTTAATGTTTGTACTTGTTTCTACTTGCATGTATGTGTTCAAGTTTAATTAAAAACATTTGACTTGAAAGCTCTTTAGCGCCTTTCATCTAAATATGTCAGGAATTGCAAACACTAAGAATTGTGGCATTTGTGTGGGAAGTTCATAAGGGAGCCCTGTCCCTAACCCTTGACAAAGAAACTCTTGCCCTGTACAGTCCTATAACTTTTTAAGAAACGGGAGAGTGACTTTGGTGTTTATTTGTATCCCACTGTTTGAAGGAGGCGTGGATAGTGCCCACCTAGGAGTGGGCTGAGGGAGCTGCAGGAGCCATATCTGAATGCCCAGGAACAAGGGCAAAGTGGGCAAGACCTCTGAGGCAGCATTCATGTCAGTGCTGTTGAAGAAGGACTCTGGCTGCCATAACCTGCAAGATTTCGCTCTGGAAATATTTCACAAATGAACACTAATTTCTTAATTGTAAGAAGCTGTTGAAATGTATCCAGAGGAGGCCACAAAGTTGGTAAGGGGACTGGAGCACCTCCCCTCTGAAGATAGGCTGAGAAAGTTGGGACTGTTCTGCCTGGAGAAGAGAAGGCTCCAAGGAGGCCTTATACAACCTTCCTAAATGGGCTACAAGAGAGCTGAAGAGGGACTTTTTACAAGGGCATGGAGTGATAGGACAAGGGGAATGACTTCACACTGAAGAAGGGTAAATTTATATTGGATATGAGGAAGACATTTTTTCCTGTGAGTGTGGTGAGGAACTGGAACTGGGTGCCCAGAGAAGCTGTGGATGCCCAATCCTGGAAGTGTTGAAGGCTGGGTTGGATGGGGCTTTGAGCAACCTGCTCTAGTGGAAGGTGTCCCTGCCCATGGCAGGAACATTTGAAAATGAGTAAGAAACTGTCCTCCCAGACCTCTGGTGAGGATGATGCCTATAGAGACAGAGTCTCTGTTTCATGGGTTGGGGTCAGGAGGTGGGCTGTGCTGTGCTCTTTAGGGCATATTTGGTTACTGGGAAAGGGAAATAAAGGGGCATGTGTGGACACACTTAGAAAGTGAGAATTAAGGTGACAGCCAAACCAGACACAGATAATACATTTTATGGGCTTTGCATAAAACGTGTAAAAGGGGGATACTTAACCTAAATTGAATTTGACTTTGCTATGGATAACTTGGATCTAAAGTGCAGTAAAGTATTTTCTACTGTAGACTGCAGAACAGGTTTCTCCTTTTCCTCAGGAGATTTTTAAATTGTATGTTGAAGAAGAGTGCAGCTTGCTCCCAGAAAGCAGAGCGTTTGTTGCTTGTCACTCTTGTTAAGTCTCAAAGGAGAGTTTCTCTGCCATCGTAAATGTTACAGTGCAGAATTGGTATCTGTAGGCTGTTGGTGTTACAGAGTATCTTGGAGCTCAGTTTCCTGATAAAGACAGCTGTGACACCACTAAAGTGCTTTACAAAGAGAAAGTCAGATTTCATATGAAAATGAAACTTGGGAGGCAAGCTTGCAGAGTTGTACAGTTTAATATTTTGAGAAGTCACATCCCTCTCTTGAGAAGTTGGACCATTTGGAATAGGCCTTTATTGCAGAGGTTTGACTCTTGAGTTTGGAGTATTAGGGGTGGGAGGGGAGTGGGGGTTGTCTTTATTGAGACTTACCAGGAGCTTTCAGGCAGGACACAAGAGGGATTTGACTTGCCAGTAGTTTTAAGCTTCAAGGAACATGAACTAGAAAGGCCAGACACAGCACAAGAAGGGAAGTTCTAGTTGTACAGGTTTCTGATATCCAGTACTGGCTTTCTGTGCCATAGCTGGTGTCCAACTGGGAAGTGCTCCTCTAGGAGCTTTAGGCCATCACAAGTTTTGTATCACTGATATTTTCCAACAGGAGCTTTTTCTCTTGGTCTTTCTCTGAATGTCCAGTCTTTGCTAAAATTCTCTGTACAAAAACCTCTCAGACTGGCAAGCTGAAAAGCGAACGAGGAAACTTTGCTTAAAACATTGTTTATCTACGTTACGTATCTTGCAGATGACACATAAAAATGAAGATATTTCTGAGAGTATTAGACGTGTCCATTCCAGAACCTTGATTTTGCTGTAGGTTCGACATACAGTTTTTATTATATTTTTCATAATGAGCGGGTGGGTGGTTTAACTATAAACCATGTAGTTGTGATTCAACACTGATTCAACATGATTCAAGCTGTTGTTTTGTCACTCCCAGTGAAACTTCATGCAGCATGGGTATGGCTGGGACTCTTTTTGGCCAGTCCTTCTCCATGCCTTAGTTGTCCTTTCAGGCAGTGAGGAGATACTTCAGTTAAGAATTGTGTTAGTACATGGGATTAAATGGTATTAGCCTCTTTTTCTGCAAGACATTTTCTTCATCCTGTTCTGACTTTTCATACACCATTAGACACAGAAGATGCTCATCACATCATGGGTCACTTAAGCAATGTAACAGTGTCTTCTTATCACGGGAAGGGAACTATTTCTGCATTTTATTTGTTTATTGCTTAGTCTGGGTGCTCTTGCTTGGGTTAAGTTCGGCCTATACAAAAATTTTAGGCTGGAAAAAATAACCCCTAAATCACTGACCAGCATCAGAAGTGTCTTTTTTCTCTGGTGTCAACTGGGAATGATTTGGCTCTTTCATCACTTTTGTAGTCTGATGTAACTTATTGCTGTGAGTACTTTGAGTCAAAACTAGCCCATTAATATGTCTCAAACCAGTTGTTAATGATGAGTTGTCTATTGATAGAGTGGCATTTTCTATCCTGGTGGGAGAGCAGTTTTCTTAACTACTGCTATTCCTAATAAAAAAAAAAAAAAAAAAAGAAAAGAAAAAAAAGAACCTTTTAAAGGTCCTAGAAGGCCTGGGAAAAAAAAAGGTCTCCTCCAGGTGTTTCTCATTGGCATTTGACAGATTGAAAACAGATCGTCAACTGTTCAGAAACAGTGCTTGGTCATGTCACTCGGTTGTGGGATATTTGGCAAGTGATTAGGCTTCCTATTCCCAGGTCCCCAGTCTGTCAGCCAGCTGTATCAAAGTGGTAAAGCATTTGGAGCCCCAGTCAAAGAGAAATAGCTCATTATTAGGGGTTTGCTTCTGATATGTGTTCCTGATAATTGTAGTGAAAAAATACTCGTATATATTAAAGTCACTGTTGTACTGTGTGGTTTTTGCTTTACATTTCTTTCTCTTTGTTACGTGGGAATCACAGCTGTGTTTGTAGATGTCTGTCTGTTTTACTACAGTTAGTTGAAGTATCAGCAAAATACAAGTTCACCTATGAAAACCTGTATAGCTCATGAATAGTCCTTTCTCTTGTCCTGAAAGTAAAGATGAATTTAATAACCAGAAGGATGTTTTCCTTCTTCGACTACTGTGATACTTTAAAGGTACTAATTTCTAGAAATATTGACTTAAACTGGTAACAGATGAGGAGTTTCTCCTTTCTTACAAGCAATCAGTCACATTACAGTTTTGGACTGAGATTTCCCTACAAGATTTAAGTCTTCATCGTGCTACAGAGAATTTGAGTTGTAATGCATCTCAGAAAAGCTGACAACGTTTTGCTTCTCTGTGTTATTTTTACACAAATCACCCAGAGTTTATTTATTCCCTTATCCGGCATGCGCATCCCTTTGCTATTGGACGATTTTGAATTAGCTTTACAAAGATTACGTGGATAGACACAGCATTGTGGTAGTTAATAGAAACCTGTGCAGTGAGGTCTGTGGGCTGCAAGATCACTAACAGTGCCAATGACAGTGAAGTATGGCCTTATCGAAAGGAGAATTCATAAGAGGCTGCCCTGGGACACTGCACCACTGTCCTTCTGTGTATCCTGACAATGTTATCTGTCCTCTCAGTGCGGAGTATCAAATGTCTGTCACGAGTACAGAAATTAATTTAATGTCACCTGAAGACATGCAATTAATCTTTTAGAGGTTTTCATAATACCTTTACAGAAAGAGTTGCCAGTTTGGCGGATTTGGATTTTGGGGTTTAGCAGAAGATAAGGAAAATTAATTTTTCATCAGGGTTAATACAAGCTAGCAGGGCCACAAAGGCTGAGAAAAATGGTTTGGGAATTTGTCAAGTGTTGTCACTCTAGAATAATGCTGCTTAACGTCTGATAGGTGTAATCAAGAGTTGAGATTTCTATAGAGGGGGATTAATCAATTTGCTCACTACAGAATGCAAGTTGGTGATACCATTCCTTCATGGGGTTTAAGAATGAAAATAAGATTTGATCTGTCAAATTGCAAGCAGCTCTGACAGTATCAATAGGCATTTTTATCAGTACATTTTAAAGCATTTGTTATAAATAAATTTGTCCTGCTAATGTTGGTGGCAAATAAACTTCATCTTCATCATAAAACTGTCATAATGATTATGACAGAGGGCTCCAGCTTGCTGAATTCAAGCAGTCCTTCATAAAATTCTGCTTTTAGAATTTGTGATCTCATATTTGACAGAATTCTTTCTATGTTGCTCAAAACACAACACTGACTATATATAGATCTGTGTAGTGAGAGGCTGATGAAAAACAGCCTTGATAGGTATCAGTGAATTGGTTCTAAAAATCATGGCCATTGAATGGCATCAGTTCTTTTTGTTAGTCTAGTTTCAGGTCAAACTGCAGATTCTTCAAGAGCAGAGGTTTGAAAAACATTCACCATGTAAATCAAATCCTTTTACTTCAATCTTTTGAGCTTTGTTTATATACACACAGTATTTGAAATTGACTTGGTTTTGGCACTGCTCACAATCTGTCAGTATTTGAAATTTGAAAGATACTTTTTATACTTTCCCCTGAACAGAACTCCCGCAACTTAAAAAAAAGGCATTTTTATTACTCCAGCTTTAATTGAATAATAGAAAAGTTTCTTTTAAGAGAACTCTTTCCTGGCCACATCTTAGGAAGGCAGACTCTTTGTAAAACTCGGAATTTTGGAGCTCGAAACTCTGGATGATTTATAATCTAGAAATTAAGGAGTAGACAATAAGAGGAAAAGATTCTTCCTTCATTGATTTGCAGACAAAGAATGAAAATTCATTTTCTGCACAGGACTTTAGAGGAAATTTGAAGTATAAAATCAGAGCTTGTATCAATCAGTCCCGAGTCTCCGTGGTTGACTAAAGTGTTCTACCCGGGGTCAGCATTTTGTACATCAAATTATGTGAGACAGGCCATGATGATGAATAGATGAATCTCTGAAAAATTTAGTGCAGCCCTGTACATTGTAAAATACTTCAGGAAAGAAAACGTATTTTGACATGAGAAGGCTTAAAATTTTAATACCTCCCTCTTGCTGCATATTTAAATCTGGCGAGGGCAGTGGTGTAAGTTGATGAAAAATAACTACAGAAATTGTCTTTAGGAAAAGCAAAAGTTGATTTAAGATGAGCTAGACTTGAGACATTTTAAGTAGAAGAGATGTTAGCAATTTAGCTTCTGTGATTTAGATGTCATTTGGGGTAGCTACTGCAGTACAGCTTCAGTGGAATTACCTGCTTGCCTGTAATTTGCTGTGTGTTTTGGTGCCAGTTGCTTGTACAGCTCATGAGGGAACATCAGGAGTCAGCATATGTACAGTCATCTTTACAACTGTATGTCCTTTCCTCCAAAATGTCAGTGTTCTCCTATGAGCATGTGACCTGTCAATAACGTTCTGAGGTTTTCTAGCTTTAGGTCCAGAAGTTAAAAAGCTCTTTTCAGGTGTTTTGCTTGACTTTCATTGTTGTACCTGGAAAAGGCACTTGTTGTTGTCTTGCATAGAAGTTTAGAGAATGATGGTGGTGGTGAGAATAATTTGCCACTACATGGTACTACACAGGTTGTTCATTTTGGCTCAGACAGTGTTTGTCTTTGCACTGTCATGTCTTTAACCAGTGAAAAAGGAATTACTGCTAAAATGCTGCTTCTGTGTCGTTTCGCTTGTTGGCACATGTCATTTAGCAGCCACGTTTGGTTTTTATTTCTTCAGGAAACCACCAGGTTTTTATCTTCAGTTGAAGCCAGGCTGCCTGGAACAGGAGCTAATGTCTTGCTGACCTGCTCAGCTCTGTTAGGCCTGCAGCACCACATTGCTGACTCACAGACCTCTCTTGAGAAGCAGTGCTGCAGTTTTGTCTCTGCTTCCCCTATTCGAGTCTTCTCAAAACCAGTAAATGTTCAGAGCAGTAGCATAAAAAAAGGGGTTGCTTGATCCAGTTGCCTTTCTTTTCCTTCTTTTTGCAGGAACAAGCAAAACGTGTTCCATCCCTTTTCTTTATTGTTTTCTGTAGGTTTTCTTATTTCTGAAATGGATCAATTAATTAAAAAGTCCAGAGCTTTCCACCTTTTCAGACTCTCACAGAAGCATCTTGGTAGCAGCAAAGACCAGTGGTGGCATTTGAGACCCCAGCAGGGAACAAACCCCATCAGATTTTTCATCAGTGCAAACCAATGTTGTGTGCTAATGCCTGTGACTCTGTTACAGTTCTCTGTTCAGTTTATACAGTTTTATTTGGTGATAATTGAGCTTGGTAGTTAAATATTGGGTGGTTGTTGGCTATCCTAGACTTTTATGTGAAATGATTGTTTGCTTTTGAAGTTTCAGTAATGAGAATGTTGGATATGTTTTGTACCTGAGGGCTTTGCTCTCAGATGCTCTTCCGATGTGCTGGGATCGTTTTTTGGTTTGGAAAGAAATGGTTGCAAATATTTATGGTTCTCACAGCAGGCATTTAGCAGAGATTAGATTTTAACTCCCAGTTATTGCATTTAAATTCCTCCTAGAATTTTTTTGCTCCTTTTAGTTTCATCATCTTCCAGCTGCTGTAGGCTTGAATAAAAGAAATTATCTGATCAAGGCATAGAGCTTATGGTGATGCTGATATCAGAACTAATAGTAAAATGAGGAGGATTTAATGCTGGTAAGGTTTTGTGCATATGTTTGGGTTTTTCAGGAGTGCTCTTGTATTTTCGAATACAAATTGAAGAGAAATCGAAGGGAAAGCTTTATAATTTCTCACTAATTGCTGCTCTCAAAGGTTTATATACAAAACTTCCCAGGAAGACTGGGTGCCATTCAGTTCAGCAGAGAAAAAAAACTGTTTGTGATTAGAGGTGGAAAAGACAGAATCAGATTTCTGTCGCTTTCTTGTTTTGGACACTGCGGACAAATGCCATGAGCTTTAGGATTTTCCCTGTGACAGATTGTGCTTTTGAGTTGTAGTGCAAGGAGGTTTGAAGCTCATTTGTCTGGGATTTAAGTACTTGAGTTCTTGAGAAGTTGTAGCCTGCATATAGCTTATAATGCAGAGGCCTTGATTTAGAGGTGTAAATTGTGAGCTACTGGACTTGCAAACATGAGACTGGCCTACGTACCAGACTATTTCATATTAAATCTTAGCTGAGGCTTAGTAACCAGTCCTCACTAGGTGTTTTTTTTTTTTGCTTTTCTTTAATGTAGAGAGGTACTGATTTGTATTCTCAATGAAAATAATCTTGCTATTAGACTATGTCTGTTCCCTTGTGTTTTGTCTCCTTATCCACAAGAAATGTGCTAGTTAGCATGAAACCCTTTGTTTTGTGATGTGTTACAGATGCAAAAAGGAGTTTTGGCTTGTGAATATTTAAGGGAAGGGGAAAAGAAAACCCTGTGTAAATAAAGTTGCTTTCATAATATTTTACTTTTCTCCCTTAGACATGCCTTCTGTTTGAGAGCTTTCGTGGGGTTACCAGGGTTTGGTTAGGGAGTTAGTCAAAGCCTTCCCCCTGCAGATAAAATGTTCACTAGTATTTGAGGTCTAAAGTTGAAGTCCTGTCAAGGTATCGATACTGCTGTTGAAACCATGCAATAATACAGTGCATGTCATAGATGCAAAAGTACCTGATCTTTTGTCAGACTCTGCTGGTTCTTGCTCCATGGAATTTTCAGTGATTGTTCTAATCTGGACAGGCAGACACAAATTCAAGAATCACCTGTTTGTAGAAAAAAAATGAACTGTTTGGGTAGAGGCAGTGGAAGGGAATAATTTTTCAGTGCTTTAAGCTTACTGTGCCTGATTGCACCAAGGGATGTAATGGCAAGAGTTATCTTGGATGAGAGAGATACTGAGGTGGTGTTTCACAAATATATATAATAAGAGCTTTGTAAGGCAAACAAGAAAACACCTTGGGGATCTGTTTCAAGTACAGACAGTGTCCGAGGAAGGAGACTGCTTAAAAAGCTGCTGGTATAGAAGTTGGCTGAATGAGTATGCACTTCAAAATAAATACCAGTGTTAAATTAAAGGGAGGTTGGAGGTTTAAAGATGAACAGAGCATTTTCCTGATTCTTCTAGCCTCCACAGTTCTTTGCTCCTCCTTCTGCAATGTGTATGTCTCTCTTTATATTAAAAAAAAAAGTAATAAAAAATAATTTAAAAAAAATGTGAACCATAGTTCACATGTAACCTGGAAGGAAGAATGATTTGGAAAGAGAAGTGAAAACATCTTGTTATTTTGTATATGAAAAGACATGATTGACCATTGTAATTATAATAAAGCCTGAACACAGTAAACTGTTCTTCAGGTAGCACGGACTTACTTAGGCTGAAGTGCAATTTCCAGGCTGAGCCTTTGCACGCGCCCGCCACAGCCACCAGTTTGCTTTACCCCGGACACTCAGAACGAGCTGCAGCGTGGCAGGAGTCTGCTCAGGGCAAGGGTGTGCAGTGCCTGGACACTGAGCCGCTGTTGTGTTGTTGATTTCAGCAGGGGGGAGAGGATGCTGGCTTTTTTCACCCAGAGGGCCAACCCCAGCGGCCTCAACAACCCCCGGAGCCGAAACAGCAGCCAGTGCGGAAGGTCACATTGACAAAGGGAATGCAGCAGCACCAACAGCAGCAGCAGGCACAGATCCATTCACCAGCTCCTCAAGGAGTCAAAAACATCCAGGGAATCCATCAACCTAAAAAGGTGATTTTTAGATGCATATTGCTGCTAGGAGTTTCACTGTCTAGCTGTGTTGCTCTATTAATAACCAGCATTCTGTTTGTCAATTGCTAGCACAGGGCTGCATGACCCAGGAGATGCATAATTGCATATAAAGCTTTTAATCTAGAGAGACTTGTTTGTACCCAGCACAGACTGGCAATGCCTGCAGGTTGCTTCATCTGCTGACGTTCTGGCCAGCTCAGCACTCCCTGGGGAAGTGCATGTGTCCCGAGACAGCTACTGGAGGAGATGGTAACCAACGTGCTTTCTGACTTTAAAACCAAGTGGTTTTTTGAAGTTGTGCTTAAGATTTTATTTTTTCTGTTTCCTGCATATGTAGGAGCACACAGTAACTGTTTCAGGATGCTCTTTGCTGGATCCCCAAAGCCCAAAACAGTTGGTGATCTTGTAACTTGATTTTTGCACTGATCATGCACTGGTCGGAGGCAGGGAAGGGTCAGGGTGGCAGTGGCGTGTGCCTTCTCTGCATTTGCAAGCTGGCACACTCCTTGAAAGTAGCTGGCATTTTGGCTTTTAAGTTGGCTCTTGGTTTTGAACTGTTGGCCATAATCTTCCTACTTCATGTAAGGATAAAGTTTTGTTGCTGATGTTGAAGGGTGTGAAAAGTTACTACCCATCATAGGCTTTCCAAGTAGGAATCAAGAAACTCTGTTGAATGTTGACTCAGTGTTAAGTGTTAGCTCTGTTTAATGTTTGTTACTCTGTTTCATTGTTATTTTTCCACTCTCTGACTGTTCAACATTTAATTTGCAAGAATTAAATCTGTGCATTTCCACCTCCAGAGTACAGGGGAGAGGAACTTTGAAAAAAATTATTTTAAAGTTATTTAACCTTATACAAATAACAGTCCATTCTGGTAACAGACCAAGAGTTGGTAGCAGTAGAGATTGAAGGGGCTGGAAGCACTTTGCTGATCTTGTGAGTACATTAACTATAGGTTAAGAATAGAAGGAGAGGGATCACCTGTTGGGTTTTTTTTGTCCAGACTCAAAGTGTGGGAGCTGAACACATGCTGCTGATGTGATCAGTGTTGAAATGGATATATTTTTGTATGAGATCCTCCACTACTTGACTGATCAATCTGTGCTAGAGCTGAAGCTTCTAGGATGAATGCAGTATATATAACTCAATATATAACTTGTTATTCTGCTAAAAGAGGTTTGTGTAAGCAGTGGATGAATATGTTAATAGGTGGCCTTTCAAATTGACAAACAGCAGCAAGCTGTTTTAAATCAATGTGTACTTTAATCACGTCTTCAAGTAAATAGCCTACTTTTATATCCTCTGTCAAGTGCAGCAAGCAGAGTCAGTGGGTAAGTAAATCAAAATACTGTTACTTTTGTTGTTGGCAGGTCATTATGCACGGCAGAGGCAGAGGAGTAGCAGGCCAGATGGGCCGAGGACGCTTGATGCCAAATAAACAGAACCTGCGAGTGGTGGAGTGCAAACCTCAGCCCTGTATTGTGTCAGTTGAAGGGCTTTCTTCATCAACTACTGATGTCCAACTGAAAAACCTGCTGATGTCAGTGGGACCCATTCAGGTAGGTCAACCTTGGTTTATCATTTTTGTGCCAAAAGGCTTTCATTCCGGAAAGCTCAATTAATTCCCTGACACTAAATACAGTGCGTGTTTATTGGTAGTTTATGTTTGAAGGCACCCCCACCCACACAAGCTACACCTGGTAGCAAAGACAAGCATGTGATGATATTGCAGCACAGGAGGGCACAGTAGGATTTTGCTAACATCACATTCCTGCTGCAAAATTCTCCTTCATTTTGGAGTTCCTGTGCTATCTCTGTTATTTTCTTAGGCAATACAAGCCCGTCTGTTCTGTGAGGTTGTTAAAGCCAGATGGTCATATCAAAGCAAATGTATTTTGGGTGCCGTCCTTGTTTATTGTTGACTTGCACCTACTCTCCTTTCTGACATTTGCCTTTTCCTGTCACTGCAGTCCTGGGGTACAAGCACCTAATGACCTAGTGGACATTTTATACTGTGTCTCATCCTCTACTTCTTCAGGTCCAAACACAGTCTTCTTTGGAGGATTTTATTGATCCTTAATTTTTTAGAAGGTTCTCTTCAGTAGGGGCCTGTGAGCAAGGTTATGACATGCACACACTGTTGTTTCTGCTGTGCAGCTTCTGTTCACAAACTGCCTCCTGGAACTGATGTGTCAGTTAAATGACTTGAGGAAAGCAGGAGGTTTTCAAAGCAGTGAAAGGCTTAGGAGGCCCTGTCTGACTTATTGTTACTGCATTTAAAAATATCAGTCAATGAATAATGAAAAATACAGATGAGAATTTTTTTTCCTTTTGGCAGGAACAACATTTTCAGACAAATACAGTGCATGAATTGGAGGTGTTCTGTGAGGCTTCTTTATTACTGGGATCATCTCTCTGTTTCAAAACACACTGCTCTCCTGAAGATGAACACTCTGCCTCACTTGTTCCTAATTTAGTAAATGGAATAATGCTGAATTATTTACGTCATCAATTCAGAGAGGTTTAATTTGTTTGGGAAAGCAAAACTACCCTCACAACATACTTTGTGCCTTCGTGTTCTGTAGTACTCTAGGAAATTATTCATACAGTTCCAAAGCACATTTATTCGGTGTTTACTTGCTAAATCTTGCATGAGAATATTAGAAGGAGATTAATAGAAACTCTGCAAGGAAATCTCACAATTGAGAGAAGTTATTGAGAATGTGCTAAAAAATTTATTCAATACTTGCTGTTTCATAGCAGACTCCAAACCCTGGTCTCTCAATTCAATGTCACAGGCCAATTTAGAAGGATGTACATACTGGAGAAAAAACAATGATTAATTTTCTAGTGGCATTTGATGCTATCTGTGCCCTCCAGAACTTGTATTCTTGCAGCAGCATCAACTGTACCTTTGGAAATCACGCTTTCTGAGTCATCATCCATTTTCCTTACAAGAAATCTAGAAGCAGTGCTTGAACAAGATGCTTGAATTTAGCTAATGATGCACAATGCTCTTGTGCTAATTCTGCACCTGAATTTCAAGTCTGACTTGTAGAAGGCTAGAAATTTCCTGGCTTGTTTGAGACTAAATGATGTTTCTCAGTATGAATGGTGAGATATGCAGGAAAAAAGTAATGCTTTTGTAGGAAGAATATGAGACTGGTTCCAGCATCTGTAATACTTAGCTCTTTGATTTTGTTTTTTAATGGTACTATGAGAAGTGGCACCACAGAAGTGTTAATGCACCAAATGAGGAAGATGCAGTAACAATTTTAAGTGACTTGGAGGACAAGAATGGAAAAGAAAATGTTTGAAAATCTACATTGTTGCTGTCCACTGCAATTAGTTTTATACAGGTGGTGCTAGATTTTCAAAGAGGTCAATATCCTGAAGTACATGAGTGGATTTTTTTTTTTAATCCTGGCTGTAAATTAATGTTTTAACTGTTGTTTTTGCTCAGTGGTGTACAAAATCCCCTGCAGCTGGGAGGGTCAGGAGGCTCTGATAACAAAGGGATACTCAATTATTTCTTCACTCTTTGTTTCGTACTTGTTCTATGTGAGGGATTTTACAGGGAGGAGTGCTGAGGAGAGCTGCTGACCAGAGCCCAGTAGTGGCTGGAAGGGCTCTTTCCATGCAGGCTTTGGGGATTCCTGTGTGAGGACAGTGTGTGTGAGAGGCATGGGCCAGAGCAAACGGATCTTGGGTAGTGCAGAGCTCTGGTCCTCTAAGGTGAGGTGTTGCAGCTTGATGGACTGAAATAGGAGGGATTTGAGGAGATGGCAGTTGTGAGAAAATAGCAAGGTGCGAAATTCTAGCTGGTTTTTTTGAAATTAGGCAAGGTGCCCAGGTTTTTAGCTGGTGTCTGATGGAGCTGAAGAAATAATAAGAGGAGGGAAAAGGTGAGTCAGTTCTATCTGACTCAGTCTGTAAGATGTAGAATATCCTGTCTTCAGCTGTTGACTATATTCACCAAAATTTTCCTTAAGGAACTGAACTCTTTTGAGATCAAGATTTTACATTTTATTTTTCTTCAGGGGAAATAAGTGTGTTGAACTCGTGCTTATTTTTTGCATTTGTAAAGGAAATTTAAATCTGCATGAAAACTTAGGGAGTTCTCTTCATGCCTGGATAGTGTCTTGAAATGACACATATCCAACCCCCAAATCCCTGGTTAAAGGTAAGGGTTCACAAACTGTGATACACCTCTGATGTTAAACAAGCACCTTGCTTTAAAGCAGCGTGCAAACACAGCTCAGAAATCTGAGTATCTCGTGTATTCATTTCTGCTGCAGTGAAGATGTGAAAGTGGGATTAGCTGCACTGAGAGCTCCCAGAGAGGAGGAAGAAATACTTCCAAGGATCTCCTTGCTCTTTGACAGGAAGAACAGATGACGAGCACTTGTCCCATCTGGTAGAGGAACTCTGCTTAATCTTCACCATCCATGCTGGGGCATCTGTAAAGCAACTGATCCTATGCCAGCTCTTGTTTCCAAATATCCTGAATTTTTACAGTGTGATCATCCTGTGTGTCTTTCCTCAGAAAGTGAATCTTTGCTGGCATAACAGTTTTAAGTTGGGGAAAAAGTCTGTAATCTGTGAATGGTGTTAACAGGGAGGAAGAGATTATTTCGCTTTTCTGGTTTGGGGTTTTATTTTTAGCTTTTTCTCATCAGTATCATTCTCAAGGTACAAGTACCTTGCACAAACCTTGGGAAGGGAAGTTAAAAACTTCCCTCAGTGAACAATGTTCAATGCTCTCAGCTTTGCCATCTGCTTTCATTGAGGTGTTCTGTGAGTCACAGTTTGGGAATAACTGGGCATGCATAAGACAGGATGGGGGCAACTTAGAGTTGAAGTTAGAAATTTGGCATTTTTCCTTTCCCATACCCTAGAAATGGAGAAAATTATCTTTTCCCATGTATAACCTTTGAAATACCTTCTGTTGCTAATCACTGAACACTCTTTAATTCTCATCCCTGCCTCACTAAAGGTGCTCTGTTATTAACATGGGAAAAAACCAAACAATTAAGATTCTCAAGACATGGGATATAAGAAAATCTTTGGGGCTCCAGGAACATCCCCTTTGTTATAGCTGCCTTTTACAACTCGAACATGATGAAATTAGCAGAAATTAGCTTCCTTCCAGCATACACTTTGCTGTCATACTCTTTCTGGAGAGGATAAGCTTTCAGAAGCAAATAATGTACCTGTGGTAAAATCTCATTGCTGATTCTAAAATAATCATGTGTTATAAATAAAATTATGTATTCTGAAGTGTTGGAAAGTACGGGAGATTTCTGAGCACATCACCAAACTAAAGCCTCCTGAGGACAGTAGTGGAGCAGTGACATTCAATGCACATCCATCCAGAACCACTTGATAAAGTAGATTACTAATAAGTTGCAAAGGTCATGAGAAACAGCACTTGTATTTTTTTTTTTTGTGCTTTTGAATCCAGGTTTAATGTTTATACTGTCTAAAAAGAGTTATGTTCAGCTAGTTACTGCTATCCTCAGATGAATTGAGATTTTTTAGGATGATGGCAGGTAGAGTAGACTGTTTTCTAGATCTCCAGATAATTTGAGTACTGAGGGAATTGTTCTATTGAGGTATTCCATCATCATCATCTTTAATCATGTTTTTTACATCAAATAGATGGAAGCATAAAACATCAGTGCAAAATCTCAGTATTTGTGAAGATTTAAGATCCTAAATTCTGATGTTTAAGAAAGAGAAAATGGGAAGATACAGTTGTATATCAGAGGTGATGAGAATGTTGGGATTGTGGGTGTACTTTGAGTAGCTGAACAAATAAGGGTTTTTACTCTGCTAACGCCGTCGTTTCTGGTCTGGGAAAGGAAAAGCAATTCCAACGCTGATGTGCCTGGCTTTGCTTTCTTGGAGTGACAGTGCTACCTAGTGCTCAGCTGGTGTAAAGGCAGCCTCAGCCAGCCCCCTGCCCTGACTGTGCATTCCAAAAGGCTGGATTTCTCTTGAGTACACAGAGGCATTGGTGGAAATGCACTAGATGCACACACCCAGAACATGGACACTCTTGCAGGTCAGCAGGGGGGTTCTCCTGTGGCAAAAGGTGCTCGGGCTGACGTGGGGACCACTGTGGTCTTTCTACTTGTGAAAACACTTTCAGCTGCTGCAGAAGCTATGGGAAAAGATTTGGCCAGTCCTGCTCCATTGCTGGGGCTGGGGGAAAAGAAGAGCAGCTCCATCATGAGCCTGTCCAGTTCAGCCTTGCTGTAGAGCTGTGTGGGAGCAACACATGTCCAGCTCATGAACAGAACAGCCTTTCCCCTCATGACACCTTGCATATGGAAAAAGAAGGCTGAGTACCTTTAAGGGCAGATAGTAGGAAGTCAAAGGTGGCAGAAAAGCAGAATGGAGGAATGGAAGGTGGAAGAGATCAATTGCAACAGCTGAGGGTGAAATAAATACATTCTGTCCCAGCCTCTGTGCCTGCTGGTAGTGGCTGGGAAGTGTTGCTGCCAGGAAAGATGCTTCGGGTGTCGGGAGACTGCGAGGACAATAAAAACATGTCTGCATTTATTGATGAGAGGGAAGAAAAAACAGAATCTGATTGTTCTGTTCAGAAAGTGCCTGCTGTGCTGCTATTTCACTTGTTGCAGAGCAGCTTGGATCACACACTAGAGATGATGTTGGTTGGGGAAGTTTATTTTTGTTTTGCATAGACCCGGTTTTTAGCAGTTTTGTATGAACTGCCACTCCTAATCCCAAACCCACTGGAGAACTGAACGTGTGGTCTGCTGGGCAGTACATTTACTTCAGAGAGAGAAATTAAGTAAAGGAGGAAACTTCCATTTCCCATATGTCTCCTATAGTTGAAACGAATGCTTGCTCCAGTCTTATTCCTACCTGCTTGGTTTCCATCTCCCAGTGCTCTGTTATCTCCCTTTTAACTTCTAACTCTCTGTGTAACTTCTGAGAGTTTTGGTGTCAAAGGTGTTTGCATTCTGCAGACAGTCTCTTTCTTTGTACTTGAGGATGTCCTGCTGTTTGTCTCAAGGTCCTTGGTTTTGCAGTGAAGCTTTACTAGAGATTAATGTGCTGCTATGATCATACTGGCTATTTCAATATTGTACAAGTAAGTGCAAATTTAATTACAGAGCTTGGATAGAGGAGAAATTTGAGGGCAGTGTAGATCTTCAGGCCTGAGGAAATACCTTCAGAGGGCATGGTCCTTTTATGATACTCATGCTTTAGTCACTGGTAATAGTTCAGTTGCAGAAAAAGCCAGAGCTGCTGATTATTTTTTAAGTTGTTGAGTTAAATAGTATGTTTTAAAACCGCTTGTAAGCAAACTCACAATCAAAAGTATGATTATGAAATACTGGGTTTCTTGAATTTTCCATTCAGCCTAAGATCTGCATCTTCCCATGGCAGTTCCTGAGCAGAAAAAGGAGACAGTCAAGATCAGTATGAGCTCTGTGCTTCCTAAATCCCTGCCATGTAAAATACTCTTCCTCACTCTAAACTAGCTTTTTATTTTTAATGCTAGAAATATGTCAGCATGTAATCTCTGTTCTCCAGAGTCAAACAGGAACATGCTCAGAATACCTGTGACCTCAGGCTGCTATCAGGAAGTGCTGCATGGTAGATCTGTGCAGCCAAATCTGTAAAGTAACCAGTCATTTGAAATCCCTTGGAAGTTATTGTATGTATTGTCAATCCTTTCCACCTGAGTGGATCCCAGAAGAGGTTTTCATCCTCTGGTGAACATCTGACTGGGTCAACTTAAAGAGAAGATGTGAATGAAGTTGTTTTCTCAGAGCTGTGACATTTGGGAGGAATGTGATGTGATGTGATATTTCAGTTTGCTTCTTCATGATAGGAGATTCTGGTGTTGCACAGTGTGGCAATAGGGAAGTCTCCTGTGGAGGGAGAGTGAGGGCCTCCCCATGAAATGAGAAGTCAAGCGATGCTCACTAGAACCAGCTGGTCTCCAGAGGCACTGCTGCATCCTTCCCTGCCTCCTACCACTGGCCTTTCAAAATCTGTAGGTCGCAGAGTAATACCAAACTCAGATCAAATTCCTGTTGAGGTATCATGCTTTGGGAAAGGGAACCGTGTGTTTTGCCATTACAATGGAGATCATAAGACCAAGGATTGCTGTAGGAGTATTTGTTCTTTGAAAAGGAGAGAGCAGCTGTCATTAGTCATGTGTGGTGCTGCCTCAGGTCTAAGAACAACACACTGAATTACTTTTTGAGAAATGTGTATTGGATTTGCATGGCCATGTTTTTGTAGTGGGGGGGCTACAGGGGTGGCTTCTCTGAGAAGCTGCCTGAAGGTTCCCCTGTGTCTGATAGAGCCAATGCCAACCAACTCCAGGATGGACCCACCAGGAGCTCATCAGCAGTGGTGTTTGTGCCTCTGTGTTTTCACAAGGGGAGAGGGGCTATTAAATGTTATCACTGCAAAAAAAAAAACCAGCTGCCAAATTATTCAAAAAGGATGAAAAAGTTTAAGTGTGTTAAACTAGCAAGGTAACATGATTAAGATTTGCAAAGTGAATTAATTTTTGGATGTATTTGCCTAGCTTGGGTGTTTGGAATCAACAAAAGTAGAAGCTGATGCAGTAAGTCTTTGAGATGATGCAGTAAGTCTTTGAGATAATGCCTTGAATATTTTGAGCTAATAAAATACCAGGGGGCACACAAGGAATGTTTTCTTCTGACTATAGCTGTTAACATCATCTAAATGTAGGATCAGCTCTAAACTGCAAATCACCCCAAATTCAAAAAGACAGAAATAATCCAGTAGAATGAGTATGCAGTAATTTTACTTCAGGTTTCTGCTGAAGTGGAACTCTTAATTTCTATGCCCAGCCAGTTGCCTGTCTGTTCAGGATGGAATGGCAGCAGCTCAGGATTTGCATCTATGGTAAATGTGTTGTGTGCCTTACAATCAATGTTCTCAAAACATAAAACTCAGGGCTTAAGTAGTTAAGTGAGTAAGAAGGTATTGTCTCAAAATCAGAACATAAATAAATCTTTTTTAGCTGGATGCATACATAATGTTCACACTTGCAAGTCGTGATAGATGAGGATTTGTTTGAAAACACAGTAAAGATGGTGGCATTCCAGACCGTGGTCACATCTTCAGAGTAACTTAGCTTAGTAATTGTCTCTCGTTAAAACAAAACCAGAAGGTTTTTTTTTAATCTATACCCAAAGAAGGTGTATATACCTCATATACCTTAACAAACATGAAGTGATTATGCATCATTTTTGCTGGCACAGTCTGAGCACAGCAGAGGCTGAGAATTTGAATTAAACCATTTAAATTAATTCTTTTCAGACAGTGTCCAACTGGAGCAGTATTGTTTGTGTAGCATTAGTTTATCCTTTGTTTTACAGTCCTTAATTCTCAGTCTTAAATCTAGGAATGTGTAACTGCAGCAGTTGAGAAGATGCTGCCTTACCCCAGGCTGGGTGATGGGTTATGCTTAGGCAGGTCAGTGAAGGATCAGATGGGTTGGTTTTTTGTTTCCATAGTTGTATTGACCAGTGAAACTAAATCTGATAAAGATGCTTTTCAGTAAACTTACCCAAGAACTGATGCCTTGTTGCCAAAGCAGTTGAGTATTAAAATGCATTTAGTGTTTTGATTGCTTTTTTTTTTTCTTGTGGAAAATAAAGCAGTAATATAGTGTAAGAACACAGTACCCAGACTAGTCAGTCAATAAGCTTATTAATTCATAAGAAAGTATAAATAAGTTATCTATAATAATATTTAGATGCTTTGCCTAATTTGGTTAGTAAGTCTGCATTACACCAGAATGTCTTCCTTTAGTCAATTTTTTACATGCTAATTAGTGAGAAACTTGTTAATAATTGATCATCATGCTTGTATAAACTGCAAAATCAAATTTTATTTTTGTGCCTCTCAAGAATATTAATGCAATAATAGCTCAGTTCTTGTGGGAAAAGTCACCAAACGCAGCTTCTCTTCTTCAGTTGATCACAACAGGGCTCTGGAGCATAAAGCCCTGGGAGAATCTGCTGTGGTCATGAGTGAGACCTGACATTGTGGGGAGGAGCAGTTGGCAGCAGGAGAGCTGGAGGTGGATCTGGAGAGGGAAGGGAAGCAGCTGCCAGTGGGACGTGCAGGGTGCAGCTGGAAGGATGTATCCCTGGGTTCTTGTACAGCTCCACTTGTTGAACTGTTCACTGAAACATTCACCCTTTCAGTGATTCAGACAGGTTTTTCTCTTATTAAAAGTGTTGACTTCTTTGAAATGAACAGATTTTTTGTTTGTTTTTAGTTGTAATTCAGAGATACTTTTGTTGTAAACTCTTAAAGTTTGTTCTTTCCGAATCTTATTTAAGGGCTGTGTTTAATTTTTGGTCTTCAAAGCATAGTCCTCAGTGATAAGACTGACTTAGTTCATGCTTCTTTCTTTTTTAGCAAGAAAATGTGTGTTAAGATCTAGTTCTATAAATCATAAAAAAGTGAGATCAGTAAACTTCAGCATCTCTGTCACTTATTCCTGCAGATAAACCTGCAGGTGAATTGAGCTTTATCTAGGGTCTTTCACTGCTGCTCTCTGCAGTGTGACTGCATTCTTGTTGGTAACATGTGCTTAACTGTGTCAAGAGCATTCTGATTTAAAAAGAAATAAAAATCATCCACTGAGTGTTTTTTTTAAAGCTAAATCCTGTTTCTACCAGCTCAGAAACAGAGAAGTTGCAGTGACTTAGCTATACCTTTTCATCATAGCAGCTTTCCAAAAACTATAAATGCAAATTAATCTGCTGATGCTTATCAGATTTGCTGAATCCTTTAACTTTTACTCAGCTTTCACTTTGAAATCACAGGCTGGTGGAAATACTAAACATCTGTGATTTTCCTGGAGAGAGGAAAGTTTCCTGTCAGTTACAAGAAGGTGCAAAATTAATTACTTCAAAATCACAGATAGGTAAGTTACAGAAAGTGGCAAAGCTGAATGGTCAGGCTTAGATACAAAGAAATATGACTTATCAGGTGCCATGGCTCTTGTTAAATACACATCTTACCAAGAGAGTCTTATGTGTTCAAAAAAGATAGAAGCAGACAATTATAATAAGAAATTTCATCTAGGCATATGACATCTTGCTTAAAATGCTCCATCAGATTGAATGAACAGGGAACAGATTAGTGGAATTAAAAATTCTTTCACTAAGAGATACCAAAGTGTGTTACCCTCAAAATATATTGAGTGGGATTGTATGTTGTTGACCAAGGAATCATTGCTTTCTCTAAAGACCTGTGGTACTTTTTTAACAGTCTAGATGGTGATACAGAATTTTTGAAGGTAAAGTTTAAAATCCTGAAGACTGAGGGCTGGAATCATCCAAGTGTGGGGGGATACAGCAGAGTTCCAGGCAAAATGCAGGAGCAAAGAATTATGTTTATACTTACCCATCAGGAGGTCATAATCTAGAAAAGTTTTAAGATGTCCATATACATGCATTTGTCTGTGTGTGTGTACATATATGTGTGTGTGTGTGTGTGTGTATATATATATATATACACACATATCTCAGTATAAAACTGTATTGCCTTTATGTAGAAACTCAGAGAAAAGTAAAATGGTAACAATTCTTTATTCTGCATCCAAAGCCATAGGAACAACTGGAAGCTGAATCAGAACAGTTCTATCTTTAATGTGCTGCAGCATAGGCTATTAAACATCCAGAACTTTCTATGAGATGTTGGAATCAGTCTGGAACTGTGAAATTTTGATTGAAGCCTTCAGATCTGTTTTAACCTCATTACTCTGAAATCTCTGGCCTGTGTTCACAGGCAGCAGGATTCTAGGATCATATTTCCATCCCGAGTATTCTGTGATGCTGAATACTTGCTGGATGTTCTCACTGATTGTTGGGTATGTAGCTATTTAAATCTTCATCTTCTTGAATTTCTCAAGTGTCTTTTGGAAAATTATTCTATTGTAACTGAAAGGCTAACTCAAAGCATAAACTTTAATCTCCATAAGTGTGGTAACACCTGTTAACCAAGGCCACAGGACTGCTCTCTGCGATCAGCCTGACCTGGACTTCCTGCTGCAAGCAGGGAATAAGGACATGAGTTCTCCAGAGCCCTCCCTGGCTGAGGTGTGCTGTAGTTTTGGAGAGCTCAGTACTGTGTAGGGAGTTTGTCAGAGTTAAAGCATTGTGAACTGTTGCTCTCATGCTATCTCATATCAGATGGACTTGTGTGGGGAGATGTGTGCTGTGTGGAGGACTTGGATGTGGTGACCTGATGCATCTCAGTGGGGTTTTGTGGTGGTGTCTGTCAGAAGCTGGCCACTTGTTTTATAAAAACAGCATGAGGATATGGAGTTGAGAGAACTTACCACTTTTTCCTGTCTCTGCCCTGTTTAACTTGTGGAAAGCCCTGATCCCTTAATGTACATCAGGTAAATGACTCCAGGTGCTTGTGTGGGCAGTTGAGCTCTGACCAGTTGAATGCTTCTTACTTGGTGGGAGTTTGGCTGTGGAGTTTAGTTCATCTGCATGGATTGAACTGAAGAGTTGTCACCTTTGCTTAACAAGTGATAGATAGTCTTGGTTTTCCACGTGGTACAGTTGCTTAATGCACCAACTCAAACACCATCAGCTGGGACCCTGACTGCAGTCTCAGAAGTCTCTTTTCAGTCTATTCTTCTATTGGACACAAATAAGAGAACAGAAATATGTTTCTGAATAAAGAAATAACAGCATAATTTCAGTCAGTTTCATGCAAAATAAGGGGCTATTGTGAAGCGGATCTTGAAGTGAATATTAAAAATATATTTTGGCTTTTTGTCTCTGCAGAGTTTACAGATGCTTCCTCAACAACGGAAAGCCATAGCAAAATTCAAGGAGCCAGCACATGCTTTAGCATTTCAACAGAAATTCCACAGGTAAATAATTAAGCATTGTTGCCGCCTGGTTCCCTCCCTCCTTTCAGAAGATAAAATCAGTCTCCTCTGGCTCAGTGTTTCTTTAATCCAATCAAGCATCCGTTGATTAGTGACCTTCATAGAAGCTCCATGCCAGAATCAGGCTGAGCACCACATTTAACTTACTTTTAACTTTTAACAGGCACATGATAGATCTGTCCCACATCAATGTGGCGCTGATTGTGGAGTGATGTCTGCTGAGAGAAGCCCCTGCACCGGCCTCAGTGTACTGTGGAGCTACAGACTCACAGTGGGAAATCCATCGAGTTGGAACCCTGTCAGCTCAGTCTGTAACTGCTCTGTTGAACTACAGAAAGCACCAAGGTGACCTCCAGGAGAGGTGAATTTGAGAGGATCTGCAAAGGTGGAATTTCTGTTCGGTTTCTTCGCGTTCTGTTGTAACCACATGGAATTATAGAATTTTTTTTTTTCAAAATGCTTTTGATGCATGTAGACATTGTTCTTCAGGATTCTACTGTGTGACCACAGTGACTTGAGAGAGAACAGTTACAGCAAAAGATTTAAAAAACTTTCTCCATAGCAAAGAATATTTGATAATGGTTGCTCTTATCTTCAGTGCAAGGTATTTGAATGAAAACTCATTTTTCTAAACAAATTAGTTGCATTGTATACCTGAGAGCACAGAAGGTATTCTTGCATAGATTTGAACATGGTCTGCTTCGCTGAATAGCAGTTTGCTGAGAAGCTTTGGAGGTGACTCTGGAAAATTGTAGTTTTGATCTTTGTAAATAAGTCTGTCTTGGCATTTCTCTATTCCAACATAGACTTCCATCTTCTCTTTCCAACTCCACTTATTCTGTAAAACCCTGTGTAGGAGGAATAACACTGCTGTATTTTCCCTTGGTTTTTAAAAACAAGGATCTTGGCCCTTCAGTAGCATCGTGGGGTAGTGAACTCGAAGTTGTCATTAGGTTGTTTTAAATAACTCTGCCAGATGCAAGGAAAAAGAAGTATTTGGTGGGACACTTCAGAAATGTTATGCAGGAAGAGTGGTGCATTCCTGATAGTTCTTTTGGGTTAGTATTTCATGGTTGCCTCATGCTTTATTTTGATCAGGTTTTTTTCTTCGAGATTTATTTTGTGATTAATGCTGAACCGTAAGAAACCCGTAACTGAAAGGACTTGTTTTTGATGTGGTGTTTCTGATACATAAAGGACTATAAGGACATTGTGAATCTCCTGGTGAATGTGTCAGTTCCCAAAAATGCCATGCAAACATTAAGGAGCTTATATTTTATTCAAAGTAAAATTCATAATATTTCCTTTTGGTTAGAACCATCCAGATGGGGTTGCCAAAGTAATTTTTTCAGTTACTTCTGAATAAACTTATTAAAATGTCATCTTTATATTGGATTCTAGTTTTTATGAACATTTCCTTAGTTTTTAGACCATGATGTTTTGCTTCATGCTTTATTTTAGGAATACTCTTAAGTACTCCACCTACTTTTTGAAGGGGGGGCTTGCAGAAATGTAGGTTTGTTACCTGCGTGACTGCAGAAAAACACTATGGGTATGAAATAAAAGAGCTGCAAATGGGGTCCAAAACAGGCATGCCGAGCTGGAAGGGATGAGCTAAACAAATTTATAGTACCTTTTTTTAATAGTTTCTTTTTCTTTTTTTTTTTTTTTTATGATTTAATGGCACAGATACCTAATTGGCTTTCTTCCACTTTTGGTCCAGATTTTCAATTAAGCAAAAATTACCAAAAATAATGAGGGAAAAAGTACTGTCAAAAGTCTTCTAGGTAGACCTGCTCTCTGTTCATTGAAATAATATAGAATAACATGGTGCTTAGGAAATATTCTTTTAAGTCCATTTAATACTTAGTGATAAGACACAGTAACAGAATGAGAATCTTTTCATGGAAGCGAGGTTTACACCCACCTATATAATTCATGCATAATGTTTAATGACAGCCACAATTGCTGTACATGAAGCACTGTTAGTGCTTCAGGGTAGAGGCAAGCCCAGGACAGAGCATGAGCTGCAGGTAGGAAGTGCCCAGTGGGACCAACCCTGGAGACCTGTGGAGTGATCAGCCCCAGGCTGTTTAACTCCTCTCACCATTAGCTCTGGGACCTCTACACTGACTCCTCGGGTTATGTCACTTTTATTCTTAAGAAATAACTGCTTATCTTTAAAACAAGGCATTAAACAGTTGCTCATCCCACTGTTAGGGAGCAGCTTCTCTGCAGTGAGCAGGACAAGGAGACATCTCAGAGTGGAGTTACAGTAGTGCGTGTCTGGAAATCTGGGATAGATGCAAACACCAGACAGGCCAGCAGCTGAGTTCAGCAGTAGGAACATCTGCAGTTAATCAGCTGTCCTGTCAGAAGCAAACATTATTGGGGTTAGAGGGTTTCTTGGAGCCTAAGAATATGGGTTTGATTCAAAAGTCAAAGAAGTTTGTAGGAACGCTCCTGCTTTGGGTTTTGAATCCATCCCAAAGAGCCTGAGGTTCAGCCAACTTAAGTTTTAAAAATTTTTATTCAGTTGGGTTTTTAAATTTTTCTTTTTGAGACAAATGTGTGGCTTTGGAATAAAGACATGAAATATCTATTTAAATGAAGGAGTGATGTGAACAATGCCTATTTAATGAGTAGATGCATCCTCTTTAACAGCAGTTGCAGGAGATTACTGCTTGTGCATAGGCAGGGTTTGGGTGGATTGCTGGGGATTAATTCAGCTGCTTACTGCAGTACCTGGGTACTACATGTAAGCATATCATATGTATGTATGTCTATATTTGTTTTATTATACACATACATACATACTCACACCCTGTGTTGTCACCATATCTTTCTAATGTCCTTAAAAACTCAGTAGCAAAAGTAGGTGAGTCATTTCTTAAAATGTTTGTGTATTCTTGCTTCTCAATTCCTGGCTTAAAAGCAGATCTGTTGGCATTGACGGTTTGGATGGTACAGCTCCTTTAGATCCGTGTGTTGTCTCCTCCCAAAAAAGCCCAAAGGAAGTAGAGGTAAAGCTAGACAGACGTGTTCTTGATGTGTTCTCTTCCAGCACAGAGTTAAATCTGAGCATTTAAAGTTAACTTTCTTGGAAGATCTGTTGCAACCATTATCTTGTTCTTTCTCTGTAGTGAATTCACAATACAATGCAAAACGGAAAAAAAAACCAGAAGGCATTTAATGTAGTATGTAAATATTGACCTTTTAAAATTAAAATGCTACTCAAAGTGCTTACAGTCAACCACATCTTAGCTATTTGTTAGTTTTTTTGTGTTGTCTTATCTAAATTTAAATGGATATGGTTCCATAAATGTTGATGTGTTTTTGTGTATATCTTCAAATTTTTATAAAGATGCTAGTAAGTCAATACATATATCCTGATCTGTGTATTATTTGTTCAGTTTTTATTAGCATAATTTTATAATTATTTAAATAGGCAGCTCCAGTAGGTGGTTATATGAAGTCAGCTTTTTTTTTTTTCCCCAAATTATTTCATTTCCATCTTGTACCACTGGAAAATTCACTTTATAGCTATTCTTATTTTGTCATGACTAAAATACTGAATTACCCATATGATCTGTGGTATTTTAGTAGATGTTCTACTTTTTTTTTTAATTAAAAAAAAACCTAAAACACCTCTGTCCTTTAACTTCTGAGGGGAAATACAGTGCACTGTCAGACCAAGGCACGGGTCTCTCTGGGTTTGTTCCATTGTGCTGTTTGCAGGTACAAATTAGGTCTGTGGTGTAATACTGTCCTCAAAAGTTGGGGCTGTTTTGGTTTCACAGTTTTGGTTTCACAGGTAGGCCAGGTTGGTGGCACTTTGGTGCATCACGGTCTTATCAGTGGCACACCTTATCAGTGGCACACCTTATCGGTGCCACACCTTATCGGTGCCACACCAGCCGTGTGGTGTGGTGCTGAGGATGCTCAGGGTCCTTGCTGAAGGCAGGGGGACAAGGACAGGTCTGTAGCACTTCCATAGCCAGAGGGATGCTGTCCTCAGCCCACACATATCCCCAGTGTGACTTTGGGAAAGAGGAGTGGATACAGGCACCCCCTCTGCATGGTATCCTTGGATATCTAGTTTATCCCCCCAGTTTAAATCTGAAGATTTGCTTCAGGTTTCCAAATTTAAGTAAAGAAGTCCCTCTAGCCTTTAAAATGCCAAGCAGACTGAGCATTTTAACTCACTAATGTTAGGTTTCCACTGAGAGTAAAACTGAAGGTTATTTCAGAATAACCTTGGAGGATCTCATAGGTTTTTTTTAACATCAGCTACTGGGGATAAGAAAGAACTTTTTACTTGGTGCTAAATTTTTTATCCTTTTTTAAAACATAGTATCTTTTATCTGTGTAGCTTGAAATGATGCAGTTTCCCTGGAAGCTGCTGCAGGCACTTCTGCCATTTGCACTCAGTAGCTGCGTGTCTGTATGTGTGTGTGGGTGTGTCACCTTTGTAGCTGGGGTGAGAGGGGGAGTGGGAGGCTCTGGGGTTTCTTCTTTTGAGAGTTTTTTTGGCCTGGTTTTTTTTTTTTGTCTGCTTGGGAGATACCCTGGATTTATTCTCTGGCATAGTATTGTGATGTTCCTGTCCTTTGTGTAGTACTGTGTCTGTGATGCGAGTCGTGGTACTTGAAGGTAGAAATCTGCCTTCACCTGTTCACTGTCAAAAAGGCATTTTTTGTTCAGAGAGACATAAACCTTTTTTTTTAATGCATTTTTTGGTGCTTTTGTTTTTGTTCCTTTTTTTTAGCATCATGGTAGATGAGAAATTAAATGTAAAGGAAACAAATCCTGAACAGATTGCAGAAAGTTAGCTGTATTATAAAGGTCATTTAGGGTAACATAGAGCTCTTGTTTCAATGTTACCTTAAATCATGCCTTGTCCTCTGATTAATTCATAAACATAATACTTGAAAGTATTTTATCTTAAATTAGTATCAAATCCTAAGGATTTTCTGTAAGGTTTTTTTGTAACCTGATTTTTAATCATGGAGATAACTTACTGTCCACATGAGCACAGGGGCTTGTGTACAAAACCAGATTCATATTGGATCCTTGCGTATACCAACTTCTGGTATAATATGGTTGGGAAGGATCATTTTGTTCTTTATAATGCTGCTATTGGCAGGGTTGGGTTTTTTAATTTAAAACAAACAAACAAACTCCCTTTTCTACTTCTCTGCTTATTTTGGTGGAAAGTGTGGTCCTTATTGCAGTAAAGAAAACCTCAAGGGGAAAGTTAATCTCACGGGGTCTTTTAGGTGTCTGTGTTGCTCTCTGCTTTCTTGGTTGGATGCACTGATTTTTCTAACTGGAAATGGGCTTTATAGATACACTTTTTCAACAGGTTACACTGCTTTTATTTTATGTAACAGCGCTTGTGTTCAGTGGTTTTTACCATCCAAATTTTAAACAGTATTGCAGATTATATTATACAAATACTTTTGTAAAAGAACCTGTGTACAGTTAAATGTAGCTGTATTGCAATGTTGTGTGTAGTCACTTGGAAGATCACAGTTTCAAACACTGCTGTATTGATGTTGTGTTTGTTCAGGATTTTTTGTGTGCATCTAATGGATTTTAATATGTATGGTATTTTTTTCCTAGTGTCTGTCAGGCTGAGTTTGGAACCTTACAGTTTTATTTCTATTTTGAGAATAACAAAACCATTTGTTTGCAGGTTTTCTTTTTCAGATGATGAAACTTCTTTCAGCAGTTTAACTTCTAAGTAATAGACATTTTCCCTTACAGATCCAGCAGAGACCAGATGCTAACACTTATTTATTCACAGCTGATCTTCTCTATCATTGCATATAATTTTTTTTATAAAGGAGCCCTTGGATTAAGTCAGCTTTCTTTTTTCCTGTGGTACCCGTTGCCTCTCTGCTATGCTTTTTCTCATTTTCATCTCATTTGCCCCCGTTTTTCCATTTCCACAGGGATATTTGTATCCTTGTTATGTTCCTGCCCTTTTCACTCCCTGTTCATCTCTCTGGTTTTTTTCCTGTCTGAGCGAATTGCATTTTGATTGCATCAATCTTTTGCTCTGTTTTCTGTTCTTGCAGCTTTTTTGAGGGTACTTGAACCCTAGATGTGCTGCCCTGAAATCCACCACACCATACTTCTCTTTGCAGACTCTGGTGCCTGAGGTTGCTTTGATACAGGTATCACCCCTCAGGCCATGCTGCCCGTCCCAGAGCACTGGAGAAGCATCACTTAACACTTTTGCTTTGCAGTTTTACCCATGCTGGGGAATGTAGACGTTTCCTTTACATGCTTGAGCATTTAGCCAGGCTAAACAGGATTAACAACTATTTTATCCTTTTCACTTTTTCAGGAGCTCTGTTCTTGAATTCAGTGATAGTAATAGCACTTTTTGTTATTGCCACATAGAAATACCAACACTGTCGACACGATTCTGCCTCCTATTACTATTACTGAATGTGATCCTTCCTAACCTGTAAAGTCCTAAGCAGTGTATATATATATATACATATATATCTATATTTGGGTGTTTTGAGAATCATTCCAAATGTACTGCTCTAATCTGGATTGCAGAGTTTGTTCATTAGCAGTTCAGGATATAAGTTCAGCAGCCGACTGTATCATACTGACTGCACTGGGAGTGCGTCTGCCTCATGTTTTCTGCAGCATCATCTGCACAAGGTGTGCACTGCTGATTGCTTGAGTGTAATACTGGACTATACCAAATCCTCCACGTGCATAAGAGATCTTTGTCATACCTATTTAAGTGAATGTAAAAATGGAAACACAAAGATGATCTCATGTACAAGTTTTTTTTACATGTAATTCCATGTTTGAAATGTGAACATGTAAATATATTTATTGTACCTAAAATATGTCAATAAAACCTGATCTTTATAATTTCCTGCGTTGTTGCTTGATGTACAACTTCAAACTTGTCAAAAAAGGCTTCTGGATTATTTTACCATTTTTATTATGGTATCATCTCTGGGTTTACTTTTACATCAGCAGTGTAGCACAGGGCTCTTCCCCAGCTGTGCAAAGGTGCCCGAGATGGAAACAAAAGTGGTTGAGGGTAAAAGGAACTTGTGCTTGTGTGAGTGGTTCAAAGAGTCTGGAAGATAAGAGGGGTCTCTTTTTAAAGAGATAAAGTACATACAGGAGGAAAGCTTGTGAGTGTTAAAGCTTTTCTGGTGCTTTTTAGCCATACTGACATGTCTAATGTAAGATCTCTACTTTCAAATATTGCTTATGTTAATTCATGACATAAAGAGGAGCTCTTGGCAAGCTCAGCTTGGTAGCCATCAGTTACTTCCTGGACACAATTATATCAGCATAAATGGAGGCTAATTCTACTGGCCTGTTGTAGGTCGAGAAAAGAGGTCAGAATCAGCTGTCTTGTACTTCGAAGGGTTTTTTAGTAGTTTGTTAACATTATTCAAGAAGTTAAATGTGAAAATCCTGGCATGACTGGAAGTGGCACCTGTGATCCAGTGTATACATTTCCAGGGAAGCATTTCTAGCTTGTCACACAATCACTGGGGTAGATCTCAAGAGAACATAAAGAGAACGTGGGGCAGACTAATGACAGCCCAAGTTGTTTGTTCTGCTGGTAGCTTGATGGAGGACACACAGAAACCAGCAACACAATGACTTTAGAAGGCTCATCAGGGTTAAAAAATTGCTTCTGATTCAGTGATTTAAATAGGGAGCCACGTAAGAATAGCCATCTTTGTGAGCAAAGTTCCAACTTAGTTTTCAACCTGTGATTTTCTTCTGTATTAACAGTAGGAGCACACTGTAAATATCTGACTGCAGCATCACCTCTTCCACATCTCGTCCTCCAGAGAAGGCTCCAAACCAAAGTAAACCTCACCAAAATCCCTCAAAACCCAGACTTACTGAGTCCTATCTCCTCGTTTCCTTGTATCACCTTTCCCTGCCCCGTCAGCCTGTAGTCTGGGGGCAGGAATTTGTGTTTTAGTGAAGTTGAAGCACCACTGAGCATTGACTCCAGTCCACTAAACTGAATGGATTGAACATTGCACAGCACAGGGGAAGAACAAGCTGCCTTTTCAAGAGGGCTGGTGAGGATTGGGCATAGAAGTCTGTTGGTCTTCAGAAGTTAAAATGTTCTGCTGATGAACTTGTAATTTTGTAAAATTGCAGGATTCATGCAGGGATGTGCTTTGAGAGCTGGAAGGCTGACAACCAGGGAGAGGGAGGAAATCAGTGTGGCTAAAAACTGGTTACTGGGGGGATGGAAAGGGAGTGACCAAGGGAGGGGCAAACACCTTTAAAATCAAATCTTGAGATGCCTAGCTGTGTGCTTCACAGATTGGTCTTGATTGGCCTTAATTAATTTGTAATGATTTGGGCAGGACAAGTTGGAGCGTGCTCACGGAGCGTGTTGGGAGAAGATGAGGGAGGGCTCAGATGAGGAGGAGGATCAGAGTATCTTAGAGGAATTGCATGAGCTAGAGAATTAAAATAATAGAGGTGAGATTAAATTTAATCTTGAAAAGTGCAAGGCTATGCACTCTGGTATTAATAAATAAGGATTTTTGCTGTAAGAGTCACTGGGAAAAGAGGAAGAGCAGTGAATTAATTGCAGATATCTGATCTATAGATGGGGTGATCTATGAGGAAAAGGACTACTGACTGCCTTTTTAGGCTGGGTGCATCAGGCACTTCCAGAATTGAGTTATTAGCATGTGTATGTGTGGTATGAAGATTTAGTGCTGGACTTCAAAAATTGCAACCCAATCAACCACCTCCCTACTGCCCTAAGTAGAAACAGCCTGTGAATATTTATTTTGGGAAGATTTTTTTAATGGTTCGTCTATCAAAGATTTACTCTGCTTTTGCTCTACACATTCAGCCTTTCTAAGAGCAGGGCTTAAGCTACAGAAAACATCTTTAGTTGGGTTCAATGAGAATGGACTGGTCACATGGTGCCACTGCTCCCTGGTTTCAGATGTCAATTCTGGTAACTGCTGAATATACATTAAATATTTTCACCCATCTGTGCTGTTCTGAAAAGATCCCAGGGGAATGTGTGCCTTCAACTGGTGAAAAATTAAAGATGCTGACCAGGAGAATTGTTCTGTGGAGATACTGTTGGCATTGGGGATGCTGTGGGGAGAACTTGGGAATTAAGCATTTCTGTTTCTTCTGATTCTAGTCCTGTATGCTACTAATTGTTACCTAATTAACAATCTTTTCATTAAATTACTGATGAGAGGATTCTCCTTGCATAATAAGGATTTTAAGACAGCACTAGGATGGACTGAATAGCCCCACAGCCTTTTCCCATCCTGTTTTCTAGGGTCTCAAACAAATTAGGCTATGCCTTCTGCAAGTGTGATGTTTCTGTACAGCAGCACAGTCTTTACTTGCAGCAAAGCCAGTAAGAAGAGAGGGGAGGGAGGGGAATTTGGGAGACTTTTTCCTACTTTTCCTTTATCTCTGCAGTGAGTCAGGTGCCTTCCACAGCCTTCATTAACATGGATCCCATTGCAGGACTTGAGAAATGGGGAAATAGCTAAAAGCTTCAAAGAAAAAAAGTGGAAGGCAGCTCTTTAATTTGTTTTGATAAGACTCAAAAGGTATTCAGGGGTTTGGGATGCCTGGCTGCTCTTTCAGCACTCAGTCAATTCTTCATCACTTTTTATAATTTGCTTATTTTAAAAAAATATTATTGCAGTCATTATCACCATTGTTATTGAAACTGGCACTTCTGCAAACAGTAGCTGGATGCAAAATCTGAGTAATGGGGACTGGATACAGTTTGAGAACCGTGGCATTGTAAATATGTCCTTTTCTGTTTCTAGCCTGGACTTTTGTGTGGCAAAACCAGTCCTGGAAGCTACATCCCAATTAACTGATGAGAAGATAATTTCTCTGTATATTCTCCATCTTAAATACTGCCACAGAAGGGTCTCTGCAAACCCACAGTTCCTACTGCTTTAAACCTTTCAAACTGTTTAAAGGTGCTGGCTTATTGCAAAGGGCTTGTGTTCATTAACTTGAATCAGGAAAATTCAAGGATTTTCATCAAAACGGGAAGATGTGGTTGTTTCCAAGCCTTCCCTGTGCTACTGTTAATCAGCCCTATCCAGAGGGAGGATGCACACTGCTTTTAATGGGGGTGAGGGGCAGGAGGAATGTAATCATCCCTCATCAGCGAGACCCTCAATCACTGCACTTGAAACAGCTGGGGGTACGTAACCTCATCTTCATTTGAAAATTTTAGTACCTTTTCTCTTAGCCCCCTCCATTTTATGCCTTTTTCTTCCCCCCTCATAAATTTTTATGATTTTTTTTTTTTTAAGAAGAATTTATGAGCGAAATGGCAGAGACCGTGTGAAATGTGGAAGAGCTAAAAGGCTATCAGGGTGGTAAATGAGGCTAAATGGTTCTCTGCCACCAGCTGTGTGGAGTTCAGTGATTGAGTCTAAGTGACAAGAAATAATTACCCCCTCTCAGGGAGGCGAAATGGGTCCTCACACTGTGAATGCTGCTGATGAAGGGGCTGTCCCGGAGCAGGCAGGATCCTTTCCGGCGGTTTTTATGCCACTTCTTGGCAGCTCGAACCCCGTGCCAGCCTCCTGCACCAAGGTTTTCTTGCACAGGTGATGTCCCTCAGTGACTCAGCACATCCCCCCTGCCCTTCTGCTCCCGGGGAGGCTCAAAACCCTGACACATCATCTTGCAGGGTGGAACCCAGAGCCAAGATATTCCCTGCATTATTGATTAAAACTGGCAAGTGTCTCTTAGCCTGTTTTATTTCAAAGCAAGAGCCCTCGTGTTTCTTATTGCAAAGATGTGCATTAGGATCTAAAAGTACCTGGCTTTTTTTCTTCTTGTCTAATCAATTGCAAGGAACAAATATGATGAGTGCATTTGTTTGTAAGCTGGAGAGGGTGAATATCGGGACGGGACAGGACAGGACAGGACAGGATAGGATAGGATAGGATAGGATAGTGCTCCAGTCTTAAACCTGCATCCTCACAGATCAAAAAAAACCCCCCCACACACAAATCAAACCCTAAATATTTTGCGTATGCAAGAAATATGAAGTCAAACACAAAAGCATGATGGCAAGGGCTTGAATGCCTCTATATTTCCCTGGCTTTATTAGCTCTGTCACTGATTTGATGACAATGCAAACACTTTGCATACATTGAAAATAATGTATCTGAAATCTGATTAATTATTTTTGTGCAAGAGCCCATCCAGGGTCGTGCTGTGTGCTGCCTGAGGGAAAACAGGTGCCATCTGAGGGCAGCTCAGGAGGGTGGGAGGAGGCTCTGTTGGCAGCTTGACAGCACTCTGGCCCCGTCATGGCCATCACTCACCTGTTTCTGTAGAAGATGATGGCTGTGGTCACCAGATGGCTGCCGTGAGCCACCGTGGTGCAAACAGGGCTTGGTGGAGCCTCAGCAGTGAGGGAACAGCTCAGTGAGGCTCTGCATCAGTCTCTGTTTCATTGCTCCTTTTTTATGGTGAGACTCTGCATTTTGAGAGGAGAATTTTACCAGTGAAATGTCCAAGGTCCTGTGGGCTGTAACAGGCTGGTTAGTGCATGGTGTCACCAGTTTGGCCTCCTCTTGCTGGGAGGTGCTGCCTTCTTGACTTCTTCCTCCTCAGCTTGGCCTCAGAAGGAGGTGGGGTGGGCACACAAGGCAGAGTGAAAGAGATTGCTGAGCCCCAGAGGCAGCATCCTCTGAGCATCTCCTACCTGGCAGCTGCTGCATCCTCGCTTTCCCCACCTCTCCTGGCACTTCAATGAAGCAGGTGATTTACTGAGCACAGAAGTACTTGTCTTATCAAAATAGTATCAATAAATGCCCCAAAAAGCCTAAAAATACCCTATAAGAATCCAAAAATCTTGCAAGCAAAACCAGCCAACCCATCAAATGAAAAGACCCAACCAGGAAAGGCCTCTGTCTTCCCACCCACCATCAGTTCCTCACAAGCTCCTGGTCACCAGTGTGGCCCAGCAGCTCTCCCAGCTTCGTGTGTCTGCTAAAACACAAACACTGAGGACAGGAACCCCAAGTGAGCCCACAGTGATGGTGCCTGATGATCGTATCATTCCCCAAATGCCTTTCAGTAGTGCTCAGTATAATCCTCTACATAATTTTTCCAGGAGCTGATGTTGAGCTAAGGGTCTGTAGTTCCCTGGGTTTTCCCTCACATCAATCTTTTTGTAGAGTGGAATAACATTGGGTGGCTCCCATCAGCAGGGACCTCCACAGACTTCCAGGACTTTTGGTGGGTGAGGGGTCCTGCCACAACATCTGGCAGCTCCCTCAGGACTCCGGGATGAATCCCATCAGGGCCCGTGGGCTTGGGAGCATTCAGTTGCTCCAGCTGGTCCTTACCATGGAGGAGACAAACCAGACCCCAGATCTTCATCCACAGGGGCTTGGCAGGAGGGTGAGGGAGGCCTCAGGTGAAGGTGATGCTCACCCCAAGGATCAGGAGGAGACCTAAAGGAAGGTGAGGAGGCCTTACAGGCCATGGGGTCAAGGTATTGAAGGCAAGCATTTTTGAAACATCAAAGACATCAAAGCAAATGAAAAAATGCTGGCACGTTCTAGTCAAATCTCCTGGGTTTTATTTAAAAGTGCAGAGTGGGCAACACGATGGATGGGAACCTTCTCCATGAAGGTGGTGTTTATTTACAAGATATTTGGGGTTACTTCCTGAGTGGAGGTGTGAAGTTACCCATGACAAGATACATGAAAGCCAAGTGTCACAAAAGTCCTCAGACTTTTTTAGGTTTCCTTATGTTGGTGAGTGAATCTTAAGGAGGATGTGTCAGTGTGAGAGACAGTGAGTGACTGTTGCCAGCTCTGTGATTTTTTTGGCCCTGGTTGCAAGAACTCGTGCTGGGCATGAAGGTACAAGGGCTTTTCTTCTTTCTCAGCCTCATAAAATTAGGTAAGTCTGGTATACGTCCTTCAACCACACCTTTGCCCATCCCCAGGCCAGCAATCCATGATGCAATTCCCTGAGAAATTCTTCCCCCAGGACCTCCCACTCCCCTCCCTAACCCTCTACCTGAACTGTGCAGCCCCTTCCAGCACAGCCACTGGGATGGGGGAGCCTTGTCCCACCTCGGAAGGGAAACCTCCATCCCAGGAAGAGCCTGTGCCCATCTCTAATCCCTTTCATGGGTTAGAGATCCGTTTGTAGTGCTTACCTGCCCCTTCCTCCTCCTGTCTCTACAGTAAGATTTGAAGGTGGAGGGACATGGACCCGCAGGGAGCGATGGGGTGGGGAGGCCACTGGGGAGGAGTGATGCTGAGCGAGGCGTTGGTCCTGCTGGAGTTCTGCCTGCTCGTGCCAAGCCCAGCAGTGCCAGGAGAGGTGCCTGGCGTGCTGGGAGGTGTGCAGTGGGTGCCTGAGCTGCCCAGCTGGGCACTGCCAGGCTTCCCAGGGGAGCAGAGGGTAGGGAGAGCAAGATCACGTTTCCCACAGGAATATGGTCTTTGTGCTGTGATTTGAAACACCCTAGGGAAACACAAAAAAAACCACAGAAACCCAAAGAACACCCTGTTGCAGTTTTATATCAGAATTGTTTACACCAAATGTCCCAGAATATTCTCAGAGAACCAGTTTTAACATGTGATTTGAAAGGGGGTGAAAAAAAATCTTACATCAGACTGAGCCAGAGACGTAACCAGACTGAAACCCATTTACAGGAACTAATTACCAGTCTTTGGGGTAGGGGTTTTTATTTTTTTTCCTTCTGGCATGCCCAACAGTCTTTAGACAGAAGCATAATGAACAGGCAAGGAAGCAAGCAGCTCTGGAAAAGCAGCCTGCTGCAGTCTGGGCTGCTGGGAAGGGCACTCCTTGCAGGACACAGCTCCTGCCACGCTCACATTCCATGCCAGCCTTCCTCCTGGTGGTAAATCAAAGTGTCATAGAGCCACAGAATGGCTTAGGCTGGAAAAGCCCCTGAGATGTCTGAGTGTTAACCCGGCACTTCCAAGCCCACCACTAACCCATGTCCCCAAGTGCCACATCTACATGTCTTGTAAATACCTCCAGGGATGGGGACTTCACCATTGCCGTGGGCAGCCTGTTCCAGGGCTTGACAACCCTCTCTGTGAAGCAATTCTTTATTAAAATCCAATATAAACCCCCCTGGTGGAACTGGAGGCCACTTCCCCTTGTCCTATCACTTGATCCTTGGGAGAAGACCGACTCCCACCGGGCTGTGACCTCCTTTCAGGTGGTTGTAGAGAGTGATACGGTCTCTCCTGAGCCTCCTTTCCTCCAGATTCAGATCAGGTAGAAAACAACAGTTTAACTCAAGTTTGTTGTTTAGTTGCAGTGTTTGAGGGATGCCAGGGTCCTGTGGGGCAGAGCAGAAGATTAATGCAGGGAGAGGTGGGAGGAACGAGAGGAGACTGCTGCCACTGAAAATTCCTTACCTGCTGTCAGAGGGCAGGAAAATCCAGAACACGCCACAAGCTGGGTCCACTGAGACTGTTTCTTGTTCCTGTGTCACAGAACCAAAAATTACCCGGCCCTTGTGCCGTGTGAGACATTTTAGGACCAATGTTGTCAGCTGGTGCTGAGTGAAGTCCTGACTGTCGTGCTAACCTGGAAAAGGGGATTTGGATCGTAGTGGGGAAGAGGGGCAATACCTGCAATGTGGTCTCCATACTGCTGGCTGCTTTCTAAATGAGCTTCATTATACACGTAATTAAAGGAAGAAGGTTGAATGCTACTTAGCCATGTTTTAGGGGTATTAATTTTAAGATTAAGGGCACCTGGAGATTAAATGAATTAACTCACAACTGAATCAGGTTAATTGTCAGTTTCTTTACCTGGAATGAAGCTGAAAAAAGGAAAGGTTTTAGTTCAATAACAGCTGTGGATATATTAAAGAGCAGAGTCTTGAACCAAAGGAAGCTTGCTATGAGAAATAGTGAATTGGGCCCCAAACTGGACAAGGGGAAAGCTGGGTGCCAGTGTGGGCTTCATGTTTGGCCAGGCAAAAGTCCCTTCATCATAGTGGGAAGAAACTGGGCTCTGGCTCTGGGATGTGCACTCTGCTTGTCCATGCAGGTACTGCCCAAAATTGGACCCTACATCAGGGGCTGCCCTGTGCACCCTTCTGTGGTGGGGTGATGCTCCTGGACAGGAGCAGAGCTGGCCTGAGGCTGGCCTCAGCAGCCCACACTGGCTGAGGTCACAGCTTCACTTCCTACCCACATCACATCAGCTCTGACTGCAGTCACCAAAAATACCATCAGCCATAAGTGAGCATTCCCAGGCACCTCACCTGGACATCCCATCCAGGTGTGCACATCTGTCCTGGAGCTCTTTCCTGCCAAACCCCTGTCCTCTGGGCTGGACGTGCCTGATTTACCAGAGCTTGGGTTGGGATGGGTATCTTCAGTGTGACCTCTGCCTGTCTCCTGACTGCTGCTCCAACACCCATGGGTCAGGCTGGTCAGCCCTGGAGATCTCTTCTGACATATAAGTGCAAGCTAAACACTGCTTTAAATAACGAGTAATTAGCTGTGGAGATATGTGTGAAACCTGTTGAAATTCCTGGAGAGACGTGATGTGTTGCTGAATGTTTGTTTTTCCATGGGTGGTGTGACTGACCAGTGTAAATGTACATAAAGGATGAGCAACCTTCCAGCAGAGGGCCTGTCTCTAATCCTCCCTTTTTCAGAGTACACAACACCCTGACTTTCTTCCTATATCTCCATCATCATCAGACTCACTCGAATTCTAAGCAAAAAAATTCAACTTCAAAAATCCTTCTTTCCTGTCCCTATGTGCTTCTTCCCAAAGCTTTCTCCCAGCTCTGGTGGAAATGCCTCACCTGATATCTCTTAGCATCATGTTGGATTTTTGCACAGGCGTGCTACATTCCTGATGGTTATGTGGATGTGGTTAATGCCTGTAAGACTCTGTTCTCCCTTCTTGCCTCCCATTTCTAACAGGAATAACTGTTTTTACTCACAAGGAGCACCTCTGATTATCGTTTTCTCATAATTTCTATTATTTGGTCAAGGTTGTATCATGCTTCCTGGTGAGTATTTTGGTCACATTTATTGACTGTGTCAGCTTTCCTCTTGTCACTCACCATTACACACTCCTAAATTTCTGCCAGGGCATTAAAGTAGATAAGTGAAACAATCAATGTGTGAGGAAATCTATTTGTCTCTTCCTTCCATTTTCACGATGAGCTCGTCACAGCCCCTCATTGCCAAGCCTTCAGCTTGCCCATCAGCCCTGCTTGTTTCCATCCTCTCGGGCTGAGGTAGCACATACTAATGTAACAGAATTGCAAATTCACCTTAGATCAATTGTTCTCCCTAAAAATAAAATAAAATCGCTGACTTTATCAAAGAACCGTTCTACATTATCTGACCCAGTCTGGTACTATAAATCCCATTCTCTGTTTGACTCTCAGTCTTTGATCCTTTTTTCATCTAAAACCTGCTCTGTTTTTTGTGCAATACCGGGGTCAAGACATTTGGCTTGTGCTTGCTCAGGCACTCTCCTCCTGACCACAAATTAGAGTTTCTACTTTCACAGTTGCCCTGCCAACGCAGCCGATTTGATGGACCTGTGTAACATCATCCTCTCTGGATGTGTCATCTCAAATGCTGGTTCCTGTCTGCTCTTGGGTGGAGAGCAGCAAGGCTTCTTGGTTAAGGGCTTAAAGGGACAAATTGAATTTCTATGGTGGATCCAGTAATTTTCCATATGTATCCGTGAGCCTTTTCTCTCTTCCTCCCATGTCCAGTATCAGCGTTCTCCTGGAAACCACAGCAAAGTGCTTTCCAAGCTGTACTTCAGTGATCTTTGACTTGCTCCTCTCTGCAGGGTGAATGAAGCTATCCCTGCACAGCTTCATCTTTACCTGGACATTTCAACAACCTTTAGGTTATTCCTATGCAAAGTCGAGCTACAAAACCTGGTTTATAGTAATTTGCCTTGTGAACCTGCAGAAAGATTGGCTTCTTTGCTGCTCAGAGGCTTTTCAGCTGGTCTCCAGGAGTGAGGTCTGCCTGCACTTGTGTGTCAGGTTCTGCCTTGTGCAAGGGTGCCTGCAGTGGAGTGGAAATGAATTTTCAACACTTTACAGATATCACAAAATTGGCTAAACCACAGACACAGCCCAGGAAGATACAGAGAGAAGAGCCATTAGTCTCAATACATTCAAAGGGCTTCACTGTGCTTTCAGGCATTGTCCTTTCCATTAGTGTTAAGTTTTGTTGGTAAACAATTTTTTTTTGCTTTTGGACCCAAAATGTGCCTGGCAACTTGTGCAGCCCCACCAGGATCAGGGAACCTTGTGTAGTTATAATATTTTTACTCACTCCCCTCTGGCATGAGGGAAGTCTGGAGGTTGTCCCTGTTTGAAAACCCCTGCAGAAGGTGCTGGGGAGGAGCTGAAGGGACTCCTCAGCCCCAGTGTTTGCCCTTCCTCTCTCTTGCTTCTTCCTTTGACATTTCTAAATCCACTCTTGGGTACCAAGGCAGAAAACCCAGATCTCCACAGGTGGTGTGAGGAATCTACAGGAGCACATTGTGCAGCACTGATTTCTCCAGGCTCTTTGGGCAGTCTCTGTTCCATTGCTTCCAGTCCCAGTGAATGCAGCAAGGTATTTTCTAAGGAACAGATTGTCAAACTCCTTCCCCTAGGAAAACTTTCCTTCAGACAGCAGTGAGCCTTTTATAAAATATTTAACACCACTATGTTTGTCCTTCTTCAAGCAAGTGCCCATGGAGGACTGGGGTGAGACTCTTGTGGACAGGCTGAGCTGGGTGGGCTGGTACCCAGCTGGCTGATTTGCACTTTTCTATGGTTTCCAGCATCAAAGAATTTAAATGTTCCACTCTGCTACTTTTGAATCATCTCCTGATCCCAATTTCAACTGTGCAAACTTTGCCATGACATAAATACAAGAGCAAGTTTTATTTTAATTTCCTTAATTCTTTTTTCTTTTTTTTTTTTTTTTTGACATTTCAGGTTCACGTGTTGCAGACAATGAAGGCCGGAAGACAACTTGAAAAAACCAACACAGTCTGGAATTGACATGCAAACACATGCTCACAGAGTCAAATTTAAAAATGCCTCTGAGGATATTCAAAACAAACAAAATAAAAGTTTAGTAAAAATACTTTAAATGGTCAACCTATTATGCAGTGTTGTTATGTGAGAAGTTCTGTCATCAAGACAATATTTCATCAGCTTTAGATAGATGAGATTTCTAAAGGGGATTTCTAATTTGTATTTGTTTTTAATTTGGGGTTTGGATCGCAGCAGCAGCAACAATTTGTTTTCTTTTGTATTTATGGCTGCACATGTTTAAAATGGTAAATCTGCACTGACCTATTAGACCACAAAAGTGAAACTAGCTTCTGTATTCTCATTCCTTAGCTGGAAAAATAAACCCACAGCATGCATGTGTAAAATAAATTATATTTTACAGCTTTCAGGGTTGGTAACCAAAGGCTATGCAAGTATTTGGATTATCACAGTCCTGGCTTTAAAAATAGGAAATGGTTCTTTACCAGAAAGTGATTCTTTCAAGACAAAATGCATTTTTCTAGCTGCTGCCTTTCATTAAAATGATATCATTTAATCCAAAATGAATATGAAATTTATAAGGAGCTTAATAAAATGTGCATGTTTCTTTGTGAAAGAAATTAACTGAAGCACAGAAGGATTCTGGTTTGGTTTAACACCAATAAAGATACCTCGGCCTAAAAGATAATTCAGAGTTAGCACCAGATCATCCAGTGCTGAGCCCCCTGCTTTTTCTCACCCACCAGTTTTTATTGGTTTTGCTGCTCACAACAAATAAAAATGTTTCCCTTCAGTCTCTAAGCCTTAAAAGCAAACAGAGATTGAGTCATATTCGACTTCACACAGAAATGTGGATGGGACCTGTTGCTTGGCCCCCAGTCACAGCTCTGTAGAAGGTTTACCCAGGCAGAGCACAGCCTGGGCTGGGACTCTCTGGTTTCATTATTGGAAGACAAATAGGTTTTCTCTGGCTGATTTCTAGCCCTGGACAAACACATGCATCATTTTACTCCTTCAAGTTGCTTCATGCCTCAGGATGGAGGAGGCTGAATTCAGAAGGTGCTCCTGAGCAGTGGCAGGTGAAATGATATGTTGGCAGTAACAGCCCAGCACTCAGGTCCAGCCTGGGCATTTTGTGGGTAGAGAGCAGAGGCTATGAGGAATACAGCCTGGTTTTACACCATGGACACCCCAGAGAGGCAGGAGGGTCCCCAGCATCCCCAACAGGGCTGCTGGGGCAGGCAGAGGGTCAGGCCGAGACAGCGAGTCGGGCAACACCCACTGCAGAACTCCTCATTTCCATGTGAAGTCCTTCTGAAGTGTGTCTTAGGAACGTCCCAGTAAGTACTGGCTGGTGGGAGTGGAAGGTGCTGAAATCCAGGGGGAAAAAAGGATCTTTATTGCAAGTGGGGGATCAGCCTGGCACTGACCACAAGGATCTCATTCCATTACGGCGCTGCGGCACAGCCTCCGTGAAAATTACAGGGAATGTCAAATCAGCCCTGGAAATTATTCAAACAGAATTTTGATCTCGGCATGGCCATTGTGGAGAGCTGACAGCAGAGAGAGAGAGCAAGACAGAAGCAATGCTCTTGTCCTTCTTCCTGCAGATGTCAAACCTCATGGTCTTTAATGGACGTAGAGATAGGGCAGGAAAGAATCAGAGGTCAGAGATTAATTCTTCGAAACATGAATGAAACCAAAGCAGCTGGGTGGGTTTTCTTCTGGTAGGAATAGGGTCCTGGTTTTCACCCAGCTCTGATTCAGAGATTGACACATCTAACCTATGAAAGACTTATTTTTTAAATATCTACATTCTGAGTCCCAACAGAGCTCAGCATCTCCGGAGCATCTTCATGCCCACCCTAATCTCCTGTGCCAGAGGAAAAGAAAATCAATGATTTTTTCTGCCTTCCCCAACCCTGAAATATCCCTGGGGAATACTGGGACAGAGCACACAGCCTTCTTGCTGCTGACAGATCTTCTTCTGCATTGCCTCTGAATGATGACATCCCATTTCTAACCCCCTTTGGTATTGATTTTCATGGTAAACCGACATAATTTGGCTGATACACAATTTTCATTTCCCCCACCACTGATGAATTGTAACATCCTCTCTCTCTGTGCTCTTTTTAAAAAAAAAAACCTTAATAGTCTGGGAGAGGAGAGATGACCTTGTAGAGGTGATAATCTCTCTGGTTGTACCTGAGGATGGGGATGGCTTAGCCCCACAGAAACACTCCACACTCCCTACACAACTGGTAATAATTTTGTGATCAGCCCATGACTGTTCCAAAAAATAGGAACAAATGAGTTAAATCACAAATCTAGTGCACTTCCTATCCTGTCTATTCCCAAAGAACAGCACGTCAGCAGTGCCAGAAGACACATGGATGATAAGTTACTAATAAATTCATTGTGTTGCTGATTTTTAACAGACTGATAAAAACATTCCTTTTAACAGTGCACAGCTTGCATGAAAAGAAATGGTAGAGTTTGGGAAAATATTCTACACTTGAATTGTAAGAATTGCTATTTTAAAGGGTGTTAATTGCCATATTTTGCATTAATCAGGTATTGATTGCATTTTTACCAGCTGAGAGAGCAGCACACATCCCCTCTCACCCCCTGAGCTCAGTGCAGGCAGCTGCTGAGCTGCACAGTTAACAGAGAATCACTAGAGGTCACTTTGATTCCACCTAATGCAACAAAGCCTGAAAGGTCTGGGGGTTTGTTTCTGCCTTATTTTTGTTGTTGTGAGACACTTTTTAAAAGCAGACTCTTTTTGCACATGTGGATAAGACTCGTTAAAAGAAGCTCCTTGGGCTGAATTTTATTCTGGTGTAAAGAGGGAAACTTTGAAGAAGTTTATAAAGCTGCGTCTATATTCATCAGGGGGGAATTTGGCCATGAGTTTCTATTTTAATATGAAACATCTTCTACTGGATTTGATATTCCTGATAGCAGATGTCATTATTTAACTTTCAATAAATAGTTCTGTCCTGTCAGGATCCATATAAATAGGAAAAAAATAGCTCTGATGTATAATCTACAAGAAGATATTCCAATTTTCCTGCAAATTCAGTTACACCCAAATGAGAAGTAAAGTTTAGGTGTATTTCATTCCTTGCTTCAGTTGATAAACAAAGTACAGACATTTCCTTGCTAAGAGAATAAAACACCCCTAAAAAGGAACACCTTGTGATCAGGCAAAACACTTCCCTGGTGCAAAGAGCAGCTCCAAGGGGAGTCCAAACTTGGGCTTTTTTTACATTTGTAAAGTGACAATTTAGTCCCTCCTTGGGGACCTATAGGATGAAATCTGACTTTTCTTTCATTTCATACATTTGGGACACTTTGGTCCTACCCTGCAAGCTTCTTTTGTCACAGGTTCACAAGCGCCTGAGCCCCAGGTGAGGAACCCATGGCACATCTCCCTCAGGAATGGCATCACTGCTGTCCAGATGTCTGCATGCTGAGTCCCTGATGGGGCAGGGGCTGCACAGAGACATCCCCCTGCCCTGATGAGTGGCAGCATCCTGCCTGTTTCTAAATGCAGTTGGTTTAATCCTGCTTTGGGAAGGGCATGAACACTTGGCATGCCCAGAATCTTGGTGGTGCTTAGGTCCTTCTTGCTGCACATAGGTCAGCTTTGGCTGCAACCAGAGGATCCCAGGAAGCTACACATTTTCTTCTGCCCCTGGTATTGTTCAGCCCCTGCTGGAAGGCACCAGAGCACCTGAGGCATCTGCATCACCCCATGCACTGGTGGGCACCAGCTGCATCCCTTCCACGGCGGCACCACCAGCTCAGCACCACGCTGCTCAGCACTGGCAAAAACAAGACACCAGAGCTGATTTGAAATGAAATTGTTTCAGATGGGCTTGTCCCATACCCTGTGCTCAGTGCAGAGGATGTCTGTACTTGTGCTTGGCAGCCAAGGAGCCAAGGACACCACCCGTGAGGCTGCCTGTCACAGCGCTGGTTGCAGAGACCAGGGCACCTGCTCCCTCTGAATGAACCCTTTCACATCCACACAGCACCAAAGCAGGCCCGAGTGACTCCTTGGCGGTCCATGAGTGACTCCCTGGTGTGTCCATGAGTGACTCTGGAGCAGAGGGTGTGAGAGCTGTGTCTGATGCCCAGGACAGCTCCTGGTGTCAGTGCTGAGTCACTCAGAGCACCAGTGCACAGACCCGGCTGTGCCCTGCCCACATCCAGGCTCTGGGGACTTCCCCTGTCCTTTCCATGAGCTGCCCAAAAACTGGGCTTTGGAAGGTGGGAGGCTCCCAAGATCCCCAAAAGTCCCAAGCAAGAAGTCCACACTGGGTGAGTGTTGGGGCAAGCCTCTCTCATTGCCTTGGAGAGCAGATGGTCTTGGTCTCCTGTTATCTCTCCTGCAAACACTTCACTTCTTCCCTTCCACACTGCCCACGTTAAGGGAAATTTCTATCCAGGGACAGCTCCCCATGGTGCTCCCTCAGCCCCCACAGCTTTTTATCCCCACGGCACTGCATGTCCCACTCTAGATCACATTAAGCAATGTGATGAGCACCCCTCCCATGAGCATCTATCTTCTCCCTTCCTTCCCCCGGGGGAAAACTGAGTGGGAATAGTTTTAATTAACTACACTGTATGTGCACAGTGTTTATACCTACGCAGGCAAGGCTGAACAAGTGTGCCTTGCTCTTGGAAAGAGAGGCACTGAGGTTTGTGGCCTCTCTGAAGTTCTAATCCCACAGTGGAGAACCAGCTCCAGAGAAGCTCTGGGTTTGGACTACTCTGGGCTTACCCCAGCACAGAACAGAGAGAGGGGTGAGTGTCTGGGCCCAGAGCTTGGTCACTCTGCAGAGCTAAGGAAAGTCTGTGTGCACCCCACAGCAGGACCACTGGATGAGACAAAGATGCTCCAAATGTAGCCTGGGACTTCATGGGGAGCCTCTGCAGAAGGCTGACATGACATTTGAGGCAGGATTCAGAAGTAAAGCTAGGACACCTGCATTCAGACATATCTGCAGCTGTCTCTGTGAGCTCTTGGTGTCTCAGCTCACTCATTAGTCCATAGACATCTTGTCCAGCCAGACTCCTCCAGCCAGCAGGGATCTCCTCTCCGTGGAGATACATGGAGACACAATCAGAAGGCAAAATAATTTCTTAGCCTTGATCTGGCTAAAGCCTTGTGGGTCCTCCTTGTGATTTGTGTGTGTAATGCAGAGTTTAACATCATGCAAAAAGCCAGCAGTCGTCTTTTCCAAAGGTATTTAGAATGGACTTAAAAATCCAGGAGGAAGCGTGCTTATTTTATATATATGTATGCCTAATACTGGCAGCTGTGAGACATCTAAAAATTAAATTAATTTTTTACCAATGTATAAATTAAGAGGGCTTTCAAATAGTCTGACTATTTGTCAGTAAAGGTTTTGGATAGTCCCTGCATTTCACCATGTGCCCACAGAGGAGGTCCCTCGGAGTGGCACATGGGCAGTAGGTGATATCTGATTCACTGTGCTTCTCATCATGTTGACCCCATAGACTGTGGAAAAGTATCCTCAGAGATGTTTTTTTGCTCATCTCTGGCAAAGCCAGGGAGACAACAAGCTACTTTCTCAAAATCAGAAGGAATCCTGTCAAAGGGGCAAGGGCCAAACCTGGTTCACTCAAAGCCCAGCATTTTTTGTCTGCAATAAGGATTTTCTTTTTCTGTCTTCTCCTTTCTACAACTATTTATAGTTTCAGTTCATAACCAGTGGTTAATATTTTCAAAGTAGTCAAGCATGTGGTCACCCACAGAGATGTGACTGATTCTGCTGCACTGCCTAAGAAGTGTTGCCCATGATGTTCAGGATCTTTCTGCAAGGATCAGTGGGGAGCTGTTGGCAGAGGGCAAGAAAGATGCCCTACTGCCTTGGCAAGAAGCTCTTGCTGAGTCTGCTACACTCTGCAAGGCTCTGGGTGAGTCTGCAAAGCTGTTACCTTCTCCTGAAGATGCTTCATGTTGGATTTTCATGGATACATTTATTTTTTACTGAATTTAACCCCCCCTTTTTGAAGTGCAGCTGAAAGTTCCTGAACACATAGGCTAAAACTTATTGCAGTCTGGATCAAAGACTGGTATTTCATGCCTCCTCCTGCTCTGTTGTGCAGTGACAAAGTTCCTGGTGACTTAAGTGGGAGAGAGGCTGTGTCCTGGGAGACAAAACTTAATTGAGTGTAATACCACAGGGCACGTAAAGTAGGACAACACAGTCTGACCTCATTTTGCCCATACATAACCCTGCTGACATCAGTGGGAGCTGCACATATGCAGTCAGGAGGTGAAATGTGCCCACTCTTGGCTGCTCTAGGAAATTCTTACTCGCCTAATAAATTCTATGATTTGATGGTGCAATATGAGAGCGAAGGATACACCAGGTAAAGCAGAGCAAACACAGCTCAGCTCCCTGCCTGTTTGAAGTTGTGGACAGACTTCTTTTGACGCTGGTGGTTGTTGGATTGAACCCACAGTACACAGTGATTCATAATCATTTTCCTCAATGAAAGCAACCGGGTTGGTTTGTTGTTATTTGTGGGATCACATATTCATTATTTGCAAATATTTGAATGGCAGTTGGACTTTCTGATGCCTGTGAACCCCGTAGTTTCCATTGGTGTTAGCACAAAATGGTTATCCACACAAATACTGTGCCAGAACAGACTTGTTTGATACTGTACATTTATTACACTCTTGTTTCCAGAATAACTTCGCTGAGTAGAAAGGGCATCATTTGGCAAAGCCAACAAAGCTTACACCCAACCAGTGACTATTCCAAGAGAATTGTTCATGAGCAATCCTGAGACTAATATTTATTTGCATTCATCACTGTCTAATAATTAAAACCAGTTCTTACTGCTGTAGAAAACACAATGGGGCTGACTTACAAGGAAGAGGTGAGCTGGGTGAGTGAGGTTTCAGCTCTCTGCTCAGGGCAGGCTGCAGGAGCAGCAGCAGAGCTTGGCAGTGCTCTGAGTGTCCCAGATTCTGAGTCTGGGATTTCTTAAAACTAATCTTGTTTTAACTCTTTGGTCTCCTTCCTCACAGAATAAATGCAAGGAGAATATAAAGCAAGATTGTGGATATATGGGATGCAAGGCTGCTGTATTCAGGCAAACTGTTAGTTTATTTAACAGTACCAGTTACTCAGAGGGATGGAGCCCCTCCATCCTTGCAGAGATGTGGGATCTGACAGAGGGTGGCCTCCAGCAAATCGTTCTAAGTGGGCCCAGTATGGGCTGAGGTGAGGCCTGGGACCACCAGAGGCTGCTTAAAGCCTAAACTGCTCAAAAAAAAAAAAAAAAAAAAAAAAAAAAAAACATAAAAGCCCATGAAATGCTTTAATGCTCCAAACTAGCCAAAGCCCAATCTGTATCCTGCTTGTAAATTAGCTTCCTCCACCCAGTGAAAGCCTACGACAGGTCTGTGACACAGTGTCTGTCTGTCATGAGACCAAAAGGAAGTTGCTGCAATTGCACACAGATGTTTCATCCACTCCCTTGCAGAGAATGCCATCAAAAGTCTCAAAACTTGGAATGATACAGCATTCCCAAGTATGGTTTCCCTGTGAGCACATCCCCTTTCCAAGGGAGAGGTCCTGATGTCCCAGAGGTCTGGTCCAGGCAAGTTTTGCCCCAGAGATGGGCTGAGGAAGAAGGGGTCTCTGTGCCATTCCCAGAGTCCAGTGAGCTGGGAAGAGCTGCATGAAGCACACAGTGTTCTCAGAGCATCCCTGCTCCCCTGTCCATGTCCAACCCCTCCTGCCCTTGGGCAGCAGCCAGATGTGAGTTTGGTGGCCAAGGAGCCCTCCATGGTCACGCCACACAGAGCATCCCTTGTCACCTCTCCTCCTCAGTAATACAAACGGACATTTGTTCACACCAAACTGAGCAAATCTAATATTTATTTCACATTTAGGTCACAGGACATCCAAACAAATATTTTTACCCCAAACACATTTCCTGACCTTGTGGTTTCACTCCTGATTTTCAATAATATTTTTTGCAAGAGATGTCTTGCTGTCACTTAAAAATGAAAGGAAAAGAAGTTATATAGGATCCTGCACTCAGCTTTAAGGTGCACAATTGCCTGTGCACCCAAATCACCTCTGGATGCCACTCTTGATTTCACTGGAACCAGGACAAGATCATTAAACTCATGACTTCCAGATTTGTTCACTCCTTTTCAGCCCTGAAAACCAAAATTATTTAAATATGTAAGCCTGAACACCCCAAATCCAAAACATTAAAAATTATATTTAACAATCTTGGCACAAACACTGGGACTCCTATCAAATCTGAGACAATCCCATCGCTTGTAAAGATGCATTTTTTAAGGATTATTTTTTTCCCTTTCAGCCTGCGTACACCAAAGATCACATTAACACCGCTCCTTTGAAAGCTCTGAAGGGCCCTGTACATGGAAAATTGACCTTTTTTCCAGTTAAGTTTGAACTAGTTTTAAGGCAGAAACTGCTGAAGAGAGAATTTCAAAAGCTTAAGAAATCTAGTGGTCCCTTATGGCTTGCAGTAATGCGTAAGATAAAATGCTCTTTCTGGTTTCCTTCCCCCTGTAATTGAAATAGATGCTGTACTGGGGCTGCAGAACTGCTGCCCAATTATCGCCCAGCCGGGCTGATTTACATCTGCTGCTCAGCCTCAGCATGGTGTGAAATGCTCAGGAGGGCCAGTGTAAACATATTTATATCTTGGTGGGATGTGCTGAGCTCCTAATGTCAGGATAATAATGTTATGTATGTATACATATATGTGCATATATCTGTCTAAAGATCCAGCTAGGCAAACTTTCCCATGTGAGAGCACAAAGAGCTGCTGGCTGAGGCACAGCACAGCTACCTGGCTGGGAAACACCTGGTTTACCCCAGTGCTTGGCTTGGATTTTAATTGCACTCTGGATCTGATCCTCTTCTACTGGCGCATCCAAGCTTCTCTTTGGAGGGTTTACCTGGTGTCTGAGCACCAGGGCACTGCTTGAGCTATTGGTCAAGTAAACACAAACTAGTCCCAGTCTCATTAGGGTCATTTCTCACATTGGCTTGGGTGGGGGAGGTGGAGAGGACAGGCAGCTGCTGGTGGGCTGCCCTTCAGGGCACCTCTGCCTCCCCAGAGAACCCTTCCAAATGAGTTGGCTTTGCAGAGCCACGCAATGTTTCACAGGTAAATGACAGACTGTCTACATGGCTGTAGGTGGGAGGAGAAGGAGGTTGTGGCCACCACATGAAGCCACACCGGCACAATTCCTGGTGTGTTTGAAGAGTCCAGTACCAAATCCCACAGGATTCCCACTCTGTGTTTCAATGTCATCAGGGTAAAATCCTCAGAGAGTGTGAGATAGGAATGCCATCACATATCAGACATTTCAGGAAGTCTCTGTAATTTCTTTAATTATTCAGACAACAGAGCACAAGGATAATAGCTTCAAGTACATTCTTATACATTATTTTGACAGTAATAGATATGTATTTAGTCATAAACTATTCTGTAGCCACCACTATGTGTACATTTTATACAAGCTATTGCCATACTCGGACCCTGAAAATGGACAGTGACATCTCCTAGATGTTTTGCACAAGGTTATGACAGTACATCCTTCATATGAGAGCTGTAGCTGTGGGATGGATTGGCCCATCAAGGAAGCACTTCTAACACACCACGGACAGGTGATCCTCATGAGAGGCGCCGGAGGGAGAGGTGGAATTCAGACACGGTGAGAGGAAGACATAAAGCTGCTTGGAATAAGTGCAACGGAGAACATGGCACAGCATTTCTCTGCTCAGTGAAACAGGCTGGTCCTGGTGTAAGAGCATCTCAGCTTCTCTCACACCACAAAGCTCTGAGCTCATCTCGGCCTGTGGGTGAAGATTAAATGAGGCAATGTCTGGTGTGGTCCCATCCAGGCATGTGCCCTGCCCTGACACAAGTGTGGGCTCTGGTCTGATGGCTCTTTAACATCTCAGTTGCAATTTAGATTGAAGCCCTCCAGCCAGAGGCTTTAAGTTTGATCAGTGACATCCCTAAACACCTCCACCACCCAACCTCTAGAGAAGGCACCTTCCAACACGGTTGTTTCTTTGAGTGTAGAGGCCTTACAGAATGGCAACCACCTCTCAGAGACAGCGTAAGAGAGCTCAGACACCCAGACGCTGCCATACTAAGGCCAGACTCTTACAGCAGAGACTCATTTGTTCCACAATCACATTCTCACATGCCCCAAATCATCTGGGTTTGCAGCCCTCAGCACACCCCAAAGACAGGGAGGTGGCAGAGTCCAAGCTGGGGTGGGCAGCAGGTCCTCAGCACCCACCAGGCAGTCCACAGTCCCCCGTGACACCTCTCGTTGGGTAGGCATGAGGGTGGCTTGATTCCTCCCTCGCTGCTGCAGCACACTGTGGTCACTCCAAAGTCTCATCACCCTGGTCATGTCTGAGCTTTGGAGGTTGGAAGTGGGGCTGGACTAGAGGTTGACAGGAAGGAGAGACCACATCCATCTGTTGGGGCTTCACACAGCAGTGCTCATGCGTGGAACTCGGCCACCAGCTCCTGACAGCACTCCAGAAGCTCTAGGATGTCAGCATGGAAGAGCATGGTCTACACTCTCTGGAGATGGCCCCAGGCAGGGACATTCTGGGAGGCTGTGGAGCTGCCGTCCATCCCAGCAGAGAACACGGCTGTGTGTCTGGAGCAAAAGGCCTGCTGGATAAACATCCTAGACTGGCGAGTAATGGAAACCACAGAAAAGGTGAGAAGACATTCAAGGCAAGCTCCCTTCCGGCACGGTCCCACGCAGACGTGCACACACATGCACACACAATGTTTTGCAAAATTTTTAAAGGGATCCTGGAAACCCTCCATGGAGGAGCACGTGGTGCAGCAGAACCTCACTGATCAGCACCTGGCAAGGATGATCCCCTCGGGGTGGGTTGGGGCAGGGACCAGGCAGGGGACACAGTGCTGGCCCCACCACTCAGCTCCTAAAACACATCTCCAGCACATTCACCCATGGGTGGCTCGGGAAGGACTCCTGCGTTACAGCTAAGGAATGTCTCTCAGGATAAATTAACAAATCTTTATCCTTTTGTTTGTTTTGCAAAGGGTTTTTTGCTCTGTTCTCAGTGGCCCCAAGCCTTGTGCTGTTAGTAAAAGCGGCCAGTGAAATCTGGTGGCTGTCTCCTTCTTCCAGCATCAGCCATGTGAATCCCTCTAACTCACCAAAGTCAAAGTCTCTCCCTCAGATTTCCATCTTCTGGGCACCCAAACTGAAGCCCACTGAAATCCCAGTGCTGCCACAAGGTGAAGGCAGCTGCCTGCCTTCGCATTAATGTGCTTCGAAGGGAAAACTTGATTTAGCATCCTCAGAAATCAATTTTAAGAGCCATCCACAGTGTCCAGACCAGACTGGGAAGTGGACATGGAGTCGGGGCTGGAGCTGGAAGAGAGGAGCATCGCCTGAGCAGGGATGGGGAGCCAGGGCTCTGGCAAAGGGAAACCCATCTGCCGGTCGCTCGTGCAAATAAGTGAGGTTCTACTGTCAGTACAAGAGATTCCAGGTTATGCACAGATGTGATGGATTCGTTTCCTTAATTAAAGTACCAAAATTAAATGTTATAAGCAACACATCTAAATAAAATAACGGACACTCATTTAGGCATCATGTTTCCTAAACCAATAAGCAAAAAGGAAAAAAAAATGGGATGCACCAGGAACTCTTAGTTATTATATACTAACCAAACTGTGCATGGCACATTTTATTTCTATAAAACTATTAAAACTATTACAAAATATTCAAAAATACATTTTAGTAAATTTACAGCAGTTATTTCTCAATTTATTAATGCAAAACATCCTTTTCCCCCCTCTGTACAAACTACCATCTCCATCGTCACAGAATTGCCGCCATGTGCGCTTTTTAAAAAATATTATTTTCTAATAAACTTTTTCTGAAGTTAAAAATAACAAAGTTTCTTACGGTTTTTGCAAATAAAAAGTTTGTGTAACAGTCTTGACTTCCATGAACGTGGCCAAATGATGTTTTTACAAAGCAAAACATGGAAAACAATACAGGAAATGATGTTACATTTGAAACTATTTAAATTAAAATAATATATTCTCATATTTTACACTATTTCAAAAAACGAAATGTGATTCAGTTAAGTATTGATCTCTCAAAAAAATCTAATTTACAATTCTGTGTATAAAAATATAATTTACGGACCCCCATGAAGTTTGTTTTTTGTGTGTGTGTTTGTTTGTTTGCTTGTTTTTTAGACTTGCTGAAATGAAGGAGCAATGTAATGGAGAGATGGGAAAGTACAGAATTTTGCTTTCTGAAAGTCAGGACACACGTGACATGTAGAAAAATAGACTCTGCGCAGTTTTGCTTGGCCTCACAAAATAATTTTTTCCCCTGTGAGTACAGTTCACATGATAATAAATTATCAAAGAAACTATTTAAGGCTCTTGAAGGTCCGGTTCATATCATTTAAAACATCTATTCAAAATACCAAAGAAATAAATATCCAGGAGAGGAGGAAAACAAAACAAAACAAAACAAAAAACAACCAACAAACAAAACAAAAGAACAAATAAAAATATATATATATATTTATAAACTAAACAGAACAGAACTTCCAGGGGTCTTTGTTTCCCTTTAAGTCTACTTTGGACTGTCCTACTTAATTATTATTATTTTATTATTATTATTTTTAAGTCTTAATCCGTGCTCTCTTTTAAAAATATGTATTTTTTTTCTTTTTTTTTCNATTGGGGACCCCGCCGCCGAGGGGCAGAGGGCGGCCAGCACGCCCTGGAGCAGGCGGAAGGGAGCGAAGGCCCAGTGTGCCAAGCTGTGCTCCTCGATGACGGCGTAGCACGAGGCCAGCACGCGGTCGATGAGGATGGTGCCCTGGGCGGTGAGCGGCGCGTAGGCGCCCGACGCCTCCTCCCGCAGCGACACGCGGTGCACGGCCGCCGGCAGCAGCTGCTGCCCGCCCTCGCCCAGCACGAAGACCCGCTGGCCCGGCCGCACGCGGCTGGCGAACAGCGCCCGGCTGCCCGCTGTCCCCGCCTGAGACTGGTTCTGCTGGGGGGCCACAAAGAGGAGGTGGGCGGCCGTCAGCAGCAGCCGGGCCCGGGGCTGCCGAGTCTCGATGACGTAGAAGAGCTTGTGGGAGCCGTCCTCGCGGTCCAGGAAGGTGAGGAAGTCGCTGTAGAGCAGACGGCCTTCCGTGTCGGCCACCAGCACCCTGTCTCCAGGCCTCAGGTCCTTCACCAGCTTGGTCCCGCCTTTCTCCAGGTGCACCATGGCTGACCCAGGGAAGCAACCCCCAGATTTGGCCGCCACTGAGTTTTCTGTGCAAGGAGAGAGGCACAGCAGGGTTAGAGGAGGCGCATGCCAGGATGGGGCATGGGGGCATGTGGGAACTTATCCCTTCCCCAGCCATGCCAACCCACCAAGAAAGCACATGACATAGCCAGACTCCCCTCTGAAATTCCTCCACCCTCATCTATGAACCCACCCCATTTGCACTCAGTGGGTCAAGTGAGAATCCCCTTTCTGCCAGGTTTGAGCCAGTGCAAAATCTCCTCTGGGTTAGGAATTACAAGAGTGATTTGTCTCATAAAGGAAATGAGCCAAAATATTTCCACTGAGAAAACTGTTCCAGAACAAAATCTCTTCTGGAAAAACTTCCCATTTGGCTACTGTTTACCCTGCACTGACACCTGATCCCAGATGATAACTTGAAGGCTTTCAAAGCCGAGTGGTTTTGCTGGCATAAAGTTTCTTCCTTAAGCAAGTGCCTGTGCTCTCGATGCTCAGGGTCCCCACTCAGCTCGTACTCAAGGAGCACATCTAGGGCAGCAAACAGCAGAGAACAGGAGGAGACTTTGCCCCAGGCTGCACACAAATTTTGCCACAGCAAAGCAACAACCCAAATCCCTCTCCATCACGCTGCACAAGCCCCCATGCTGCCTCCAGCCTTCCTGCTCAGCATGGTGGCTACTGGGGCACATCCCACGCTCACAGCACTCCTGCCTGGCATCTCCAGCACTCTGCTGCAATCCTCTTTCAAAAAAGAATAAAACCTGTCCCCGCTCCTAGAAGAAGCATGCTCTTCCCTGTCTCAGAGTGTGTGGTCCCAGAGCAGCCCAACACCTGTGCCAGGCCCAAGCAAATGCCTCCTCCACCTCCTCCAGCTCTTGGGAGTTACTCAGAGTTTAGTGCAGCTGTTGCTGCTTTCCAGGGCTACTAGGAGGAGCAATCTCAGACTTAAAGAAAGCAGAAGTAGCAATGAGACTCTGTCTCTCTTGCAAATGACTTTTTGGAAGCTCAGCCACCTGTGGGGCAGTGGGAAAAAACGTCTGTTTTGTTCCAGGCTGATCTCTGTTTTAACAGAGGGGCTTGCAGTGCTCCTAACTGCTCTGTTTTTTTTAAATATTGGGTAACACCCCATAGTATGTCATAGTAGCAAGTATCTTTGCTACAGCTGTTGCGACTCTCCATCCCTCCCCTGTCTTTCCCTGCTTTCTCCCAGTTACTCCCTATACCAGTTAAGAGACCTGGTGATTTAGCTCTTAAAGATGGACAGAATTTATGTTTTGCCTCTGTGGCTGTTACTGAAATTCCTATGATTTAAACAAATCCTTGGAGTGTCTCCTAATGACTTTCTCAGGAAGGACAGGAAGGGTGAAAATTAGACTGTTATTGATTTGCTAATGACTTTATCACTTCTCCTTCAGAAATGAAGCAGCAAGATCTCCAAGGCCTCCCTCTTCAGGGAGGACATGGCAACAAACAAGCTATGTGCTTTATGTGGAGGCCTCTGGTAGTAAACTACACCTTCCTACAAGCTGGCAGTAAAGGTCTGGCTAGAGCTTTGTTTGCATATTCAGGGACTTGATGAATAGATGTAGTAGTGTAGCAGCTCTACAAACATGCCAGTGAATTGGCAGAGGTGTGAAAATCTGCTTCTTTGAGCAGTGCTTGTTTGGGTTCTCTAATTAAAATCCAATAAAGGATCAGCATTGTCATTCTGATTCATGTAATAAATGCAGACACTCTTGGAAGAGAGGACACTTCCATTTTTTTCCCAGCTTCTTCCCCCCCTTTTCTCCCCCTCCCTATTTGTTCAGGTGCAGAAACCCTATGTGCCAATTCACACACATACTCTCCAAAAAACCCAGGACCTTCCAAGCACTATTTGCACAGCAGAGCCACTTTTTCAAGGCACTCAAGATCTGTATTTGAATTTTAAATGTAGAAGCTTGCTCTAAATACTTGGTGTAGCGCATTATCAATGTCCCTTTTACCACCCCTGCCTCTCCCTCCTCTGTTCTGGTGACAATAATTCAAGCCTTGGGGGAACTCTTCTTTGCATTCCAGTCTCCTGGATCATACTTTTTGCAAACAGAGATCTAGATAAAGAATCTTCCTGCTGGTATTATGGGATTTAATCTTCTCATGAGATGCTCTGTCATGAAATGAGGTTTGGACAGTTTAAGATCAGGCTGAGAGAGTGGAATTCAAGCCTGCTCCCTTCAGCCTGCCTCGTACAGTCACACGACCCTGCGTGACACCCTCCTAATATTGCCCCCAAGCCCTTGTGGGCCGAATCTCAATGAGCAGCTTGGGGTGGCTCCTCTCCTATGAAACACCCCTGGGGTGGATTAGGAGGTGCTCCTGGTCTAAGGTCACCGCGCACCACAATCGGACACCTTGCGCTACAAAGACCATCTTGACTATTGAAAGGGGTGTTTCAGATCCCCACACAGCTGACAGTTTTGCAGGGCTTCTTCTAGGTTAGAAAGGACCCAGGAGCTGAACAAAAGCAGTAGCAGGCTCTCAGGACAAAGCCCACATGGGCCAGGAGAGGTGCTCAGCCCCTGGCAAGCTCTGGGTTGGAGTGGGGGACATGAACCCCTCCTGCAGGTGGGCACGGCAGGGACAGGCTGGTTTCCCTGCCTTGGGGCTGCTGGGTTCGAAGTAAACGGCTATATTTAAAGAAAGCCCATTATTTTCTTTTGCAGCCAATTGTCTCCTGACACATCCAGCAGGTTGCTGGGCTAGAGTATGCTCTTAAAAAGAGCTTTAGATATCATACAACTGGATGGAGGGAGGTAGTGGAGCTGGAGGCTGTCACTCGCTAACAGATTTACTCCCCCAAAAAACGTGTCAAGTGTCAAGAAAAGGAACTCTGCGAGTCGGGGATTTCTTGCAAGCTGTTCCCGGGTTGAGACAGGGTGTGGCGTTGTAAGCACAGAGGAGGGGAGGAAAAAAAAATTATGTGTATATGTATTCCTATCTGGGAATTTCCTAGCGGCTACCGCTGAAGGAGGCTGGGGACCACGTTACTTATTTATTTTCCTGGCCGGCTCCCACTCGGAGATTAGCGCTCGCGGGTAAGGCGTGCAGCCAGCGGGGCGGCTGGAGACGGCCACGAGTGTTTGTGTTGAACATGGTCCTTGGATGGGGAGAGCATCAGACCCCACGGGGGGAGGAGAAGGGTGTGTGGCTGCGATGCAGCTCTCGTGGGAAGGCTGGCCAAGCAAATCACCCAAATAAAAGTGCTGTGAAAAACTGCTGCAGCTGGCTGGGCTCTTTTTTTTTGTTTTTTTCCTTCGCCCTCACTCTTTCCTTTCCCCCAGCTCTGCGCCGGTGGGGTCGCTAAGAGGAGGGGGGAAGGCCGGCTGCGCCCTCGGGGCTCTACTGCCATCCCCGCGGGAGCCCCGGGTGATGGGGACCCTGCAGGGACGAGAGGAGGGAGCCCGGCGGCAGAGACAGAAGGCTCTAGGGCGCTGAGTCGCCGCCCGGGGGTGTCTCCCCACCTCGACACGTCCCTGGGCAGGCTGCCCGCCTTACCTGCTTTGACGGAGCAGTGGATGTGCGCCTTGGACTCGTAGTAGACCCAGTCGAAGCCAGCCTCGACGGCCAGGCGGGCCAGCATGCCGTACTTGCTGCGGTCCCGGTCCGAGGTGGTGATGTCCACGGCGCGGCCCTCGTAGTGCAGGGACTCCTCGGAGTGGTGGCCGTCCTCGTCCCAGCCCTCGGTTACCCTCAGCTTTACCCCGGGCCACTGGTTCATCACCGAGATCGCCAGAGCGTTCAGCTTGTCCTTGCAGCGCTGCGGGGATATGAGCAGACAGGGAAGGGTCATTGTGGGGCTGCTGCAGCCAGGGGAACATCCCCCTTCGCTATCTCTACCCCCTTGGGCCGTATCCTGCTCTCCCCCTCCAGCCAAAGCGGCGGCATTGCTGCCCTCCCCGCCAAACGCGCCCCAGGATGGGCTCAGCCAGAGCTGAGCATCTTCTTCCGCGCTGCCAGGGAGAGGCAGGTGAGGAGAAGGACAGTGAAACCTGGGGACACGGGGTGAACAGAGGATGAAACACTACGAAGACCCACAGGCACGGACCTTCCCCCTCCCCCGGCACCTGCTGCGGGGACAGGGGGACCCCCCTCCGCCGCACCGCCGGCGCTGGGGTGTGAGGGTGGCGATTCAAAGCCACCTGCACGGAGCAAATTCCTGCCGCTAAGTGCCCTGTCCCTTCCCGAGAGCAAAGTTTCTGCCCAGAACAAACACTCGCCATATATCTCGGAGTCACGGATTCCCCCCCGGAATGTCTCTGCGGGTCTTTTCAGCTTAATTCTGTGTTGAAAAGGGTATCAATACATGTTAACAGCCTTTATGTGCTGGAGGGAGGGGTGGTTTTTTTCTTCTCTCCCTTCGCCCATCACTCATTAGAGCCCTCAAAGCTGCATGGGCTGGGAGCATTCACTCTGCTTCAAACATACATTGGCGCTCGCCTACAAAGCCGAGCAAATCCATACAATAATATAGCTCTTAGTGGGAAGATGAAAAGCAAGGGAGGGCCAAGGAGGGAAGTTAAGCAGAGCAGGGATGCTATGCAAGCTAGGACCCCCTTTGTGTGGAGTGAAGCCCTTCCAACTCCGTGGAGAAAGTACTGCAGGGTTTTTCATTGACCCTCCAGAGCCACCAGCCTTCCCTGGGCTGAACTGGGCCCAGCAGCACCGGGAGCACGTAGGGACCGAGTAATGAGGGGCACAGGATGGGGGAAAGTGAGGAAAAGAGGTGAACTGAAACCCTGAAAGTTTTGGGGAGATTCCCATCTCAGCCAGGCAGGGAATAGACACAGTGGCGACAGGGGAAAAGGACTTGCAGCCCGGCAGAAGCAGGAAATCAGCACCGAAAGCATTGAAAAGCACTTGACTAAAGGTACAGCTAGAAATACACACGTTGCCAGCTCTCCTCCTTTTTGAGAGCAAAACAGCTCGTCGATATACCCGATGTTGTTCTCGTGATGCAAATACCGATTTGGCTGTAAGCCACGGTGGGATGCAGTAAGCTGCTCTTCCCACACTTTTGTTGGCCTGACCGGTACGCTTGGCCTTCTGCAGGACCATTCTCCCCAGTGCGCTCACAGCACAGCCGATAACAGACCACAAAGTCCCCCTTTCACAGCTCCCAGGAAGGCAAAGCCCCTCCATTACTCCCACGACGCTACTTTTAGGGACGTGACAATGTTGCTTAGCAAAGAAGTTCTCATGTGTCCACCAAGAGCCATAAAAGTGATTCCAGCAACACACAGGTTGATATAAACAGATATAAAAGTCCCCGAGAGATATAAAACACATTCGTGAGCTCACTTTGGACTCTCTGGCCTACCGTTTTATGGAGAGAGGCGGGTGTTTGGGTTTCGGCACCGTTCCCGGCAGCAAAGTGCAGCAGCACAAGGAAGTTGAGTTTGATTTATTTTATTTTTTTCCCTCTCTTCCTCTCACACGTGAGTGGATAGATACGCTCCTTCACTGATTTACAGGGGAAAGGGGAAGAAGGATCAAACGTCTCAGCTGCTGATAAGGCGACAGCACTGCGCGACACGGCGATGTCTTGCCCCGCACAGAAGGAATGGGCGCGGACAGGGACGCGGGCAGCGCCGAGAGGCTCTGGCCGCTCCGGCCCTGCCAGCACCCCTTCCCGGCTCCAGGCGAAATAAAGAAGAAACAGCCTCCTGAAGGACTTTTCTCCCTTTTATACTGCCTGAGCTGGATTGTCAGAGTCAAAAGCCGTGAAGCCCAGACTATTTATTAATTCATCGGGTCGTGTGCCACAAATCAAGCCCAATTCTGTTCAGCCACCGTGAAGCTCAGCAGGGCTGCCTCCACTAACGCTTTGTGTGGAGGCAAAGTTGTTCAACAAGCCCTCTCCTGCCAGCTCCTAATCTCTTCACAAATGAATTGCTTGAAGGAAACACTTAACAGGTACCTGTCAGTGTAAACAACCTGGTGGGCTTCCTAAATGCCAAGTTGATCTCTAAATTCCTCACATCACGCACTGGTTCTGTGTCTGCATTACACGAGATTGCTATTTTATTTCATACAAATTCCAGCTTTATCATAGTGACCTGGCCTCCTTATCTCTCTCCCGAATCCAGCCAACGGGAGGGGCTGGGGAAGGGGGGGGGTGGGGGGGGGGGGAAGGGAGGGANCTAATGCATTCGGCAACCACTCTGCAAGTTTAACGATTCTGTCCATGAAAGATCTCTCCATGGTTGAAGGGCTCCCGAAGCCGGCGTTTAAAGCCTGGGATTTAACGAGAGGTTGCTGGCCGAGCAAGAGAGGGACAGAGAGGAAAACAAGGCAGAGAGGCCAGCGGCAGGACCGCACCCCGGGTCGCCGAGGACCCGGCCGTGCCCGGGGAGCGGGGAGCAAGGGCAACCAGTCCTCTCGCTGCCCGGCCCCGCTCCGCTTCCCCGCTCCCTGCCTGGCCCAGGGGTGCCGGAGCCCCGCTCGCTCCCCGACCTCGCTCCTCCGCCTCGCTCCCCTCTTTGCCGCCGGGTACCCGGCCCTGTGGCCTCCCCGGCCCC
>VZSE01011752.1:244341-548098 GCA_013398275.1 Promerops cafer
CGGGCCGGCGCTCCCGCCCGCCCCGCCGAGCCTCCGGGATGCGCGCTGCCTCTCCTCCCCACGAGGGGCTTTTCTTCTTCCTTTTTAATTATTATTTAAATGCCACAGCTTCTGGGAAAACAACAGCCTCCAAGCCCCCGCTCCGCACTCCCAGCAGCACGGGGGGCGGGGGTCCTGCCCCTGCCGCTGTCCCGCCCGCCCCAGCCCCGGCCCCGGACTGCCGGGGGAGCCCCGAGCCGAGCCCGCCCCACACCTCAGCCACAGCAAGCACCCCAAAGCAGCAGCAGCAGCCCCCGGCCGCCACCGACGCCTTCTTTGGAGGGTCCAGAGCCCACAGGCACTGCTGGGCCCCGGGGTCCGTCAGGGCTGCCCGGCGTGAGGGTGCCGGGGAGGCCCCTGAGTGAGGCCCCTAAGTGGAGCTGCCTCGCTCCACTGCCCTGCCCACAGCGCCAGGGCCCCTGTGGAGCTGCCACCAGGCTCCTCATCAGCCCCCAAAGCCCCGCGGGAGTGCTGGGGCCCCTGGGTCATCCAGACCCTGATCCACACCACAGTCCCAGGAGCATCCACTACTGAGCCCACTGAGCCCTAGTGCAAGCACCCACGGCAGCCCCGTGCCCAGCACTCCCCGCTGACACACAGGCTCTCCCAGTAGCCCAGCCAAACCCACTGTGGGGGCATGGATGGGGCCACTGGGCAGCACTGTCCAGGGCCATCCCCATCCAGCCTGGGCTGCAGAGGGGCAGTGATGGATGCACTCAACCCCCAGCCAAGGTCTTTGAGAATTAGACATTATTTATCTTCTTTTTTTTAATGAAATCTGGATTTGCTGATGGCTGTGTGCTCTGCATAAAGCCAAGGAAGGGTTCAGACCGCACAAGAGAGGTTGCTCACTGGCCATTTGAAGTTTCCAGATTTTCCTTGCACTGATATATTTTGGTTGATGAATCTCAAAATGCAGAAAACTACACATGCAAATGCTGTGTGACTTTTAACTGGATCTTAACTATTTATCATCCTTAATAGGCAACATTTGTCCTCATGCTTAATGTATATTTTTTTAAAATAAATTATCCATTTTTAGAGCATGAAAGTTTCATTCTTGTAACCTCTTTGCACCTATGGTGCTTCCAAAGAAATTTGGGATCACAGCAATCACTGGCGGAGAAGTAGATCATGATTAACTTCAGTGAAAACAGAGGTTATACTAGAGTAAAATGGGTGTAAATGGAAGGAGACTCAGGCAGGATTTTCACCTGAAGTTTTGTTTGATTTTTTAATATACCCCACCCTTCTTCATGGCAGTGTTAACCCATTTTCTTTAAAGGAATTGGTGCACATCCCTGTTGCCCATCCTCATGGTATTGCAGTACCTATCTTGAAAATCAGCTTAGAAATTTCAGTTCAGAATTACTGGTTAGCTGGCAACTATATCTTTACAATGACAAGCAGAACAAGTCTTGTTCTTTGGAATTTTCTTCCCAAAACCCCGAAACCCTGGCACCAACAAGAAAAATTAAGCTCATAGTTTTCCATGCATTTTGGTTTGACAGCAAAATTCAGGGAGCCAAGCAACTGAAACCTGGTATTGCTTTGCCCTTAGTCTGGCATTAGTCTGTGAGCATTTCTGCTACAAGAAAAAACATTTTGTGTGTATGGAGAGGTAGAAAATATTTGCTTTCCAGAATAACTGTGCATTGATTTTGCAGTTTTCATATCCATTTGCTAGTGGATTAATGCTAATCATTGGCTTGGGTATGGTCAATAGAGCCTTCCATCATACATGCAAAAATTTTTGTAGGCAGAATGATTCATAAGACATTATTATCTAGGTTTTATTGTGTATTTGCTGTTGAACCAAACTTTAAAGCAGAAGTTCCCTCAGATTTCCTTATATCGTCAGCAGGGCAATATGTAGTGTCTGATTATAGGTTTATAGAGAAACCCTTACATTTCTCTTTTAGGTCTTTTCATTTCTCCTTGAATAACCAACTGTTTCTCATTCCAAAAGTCCCAGGTGGGAGTGAGCATAATTTTTTTTTCCTTCCTGGATTGTGATCCGCTTGCCTTTTGCAGTTACTTCCTTCTGGTCTTGAATGGGGAAAATCCCATCCGAGGTGTTTCTGTCCACGGAGAAGGTGGGAGGGAAGCAGCCACTAGGGGAGCTCGATGTTGAGAGTAACCTCTGAGCACCTTCCTCACAGTTTACAAAACTTTTCTGCAGTAGAAATTTGAAAGCAGGTGTTAAAAAAACAAACAAACAAACAAAAAAAAAAAAAAAAAAAAAAAAAAAAAAAAAAAAAAAAAAAAAAAAAAAAAGCAACATACCAAATGGGGAAGTTTTGGAGCTTTATTTTTCAATTTTTTTTTAATAACAGTTTTAACAAAGTATCCAAAAATTATTTTCTTGTTGCTCTGTACATTGAATTGTAAGGTAAGAAATGGACACAACATATATTTTCTTAGCTTCTGATAACCCATAAAATGAGGACATATTGAAATGCAGTTGCTTAAGCAGCAGCTATGAGTACAAGAATATCTAATGTTTAGTTGTAAAGTTGACTTGCTTTCCTGGTCATTGGCAGATGACTTAGATTCAAAGTTTGCATCACATAAACATTGCTAAGAGTAAACTTCCAAAAGAAATCATATCTTTATCTTGTTGTCATTGTTATAAAAATTGTTGACAGAATTATTAAGGGTTAGTATGTTAATTTGGGTTTTGGTTGTTTATCTAAGGAATTTATCTGGGCAATGGAGTCAATGATCATTAGAGGTTGTGGGTGTATGAAGACCAAAATAGATTTTTTCTCCATGCAGATCAATACCAGCAGGTTCTTATTGGCTGCCTTTGGGTCCCACCTATTCACAAATGTACCTCTGAGTATGAAGAAGCTATTAATTCTAAAAGACTTGCTCTCATATTTTTCAGTATCAATGACTCTGGAAGATAATAAAATGTTTAGTGTAAATAAAGAGTCTATATTTAATATATATTAATACTCCCCACAAATGGTTAATGAAATAATTACCTTTTAGCAAGATCTACATCTTAATGCACAGTTTTATTTTCAGAAAGAAAAACCGTGGATGCATAAAAAGCGTTGGGAAATACAAGTAATTCTTAGCTGTCTGACTTGCACAGTTGTGTTTTAGGGAAAAAGTGCAGAGTCATATTTTGGAATATCAAGTGATAATGCATCTCCCCCTCTACATGATATGACAGCCAGACAGGGGGTGCTAAGAGAAACCTGAAGGCATGAGATAAATTCAAACTTAACTTGCTGGCTCTTGCAGTGTGAGGTTGGCTTGTTCAAAGTACACAAACCAACAGACTGGATCAAGGCTCTCTGTTTGGGCAGAGATCAGAAACAAAGCTTGCCCTCTAAAGTCCACCTCATAGCCAGATCCAGCCATGGTAACCACTGTATTCACTGGGCCATGGTAGCAGGAGAGGTATGTGCATGATTGTCTTAGTTTTTCTTGTTTCCTTACATTTGCAGACTATTTTTGAGCATAGTTTACATGTTTTCTTTCTTTTTTCCTGGCATATTTACACCCCAGCTTTTTAAAACGCTTTGTTCATGCTAGTCAGTTTAGCAATGCTCTTGTTAAAACAGTTCCTAATATATTGTATATGACTGAAAATGACTTAATTGTTCTATTTCTTTCTGACCCCAATAAAAAGTGTCCCTGATATTGTTTGAGTCACTCCCTGTTCACAAGAGCCTACATGTATGTCACCGGGTGACTTTGAAACATTTCTTAGCTACATCAGTTCAACTGCTCTTATTTATTTATTTAGATTTGTAATAATGACAGTAAATGGCCATCTGAATCAATCTGGGCACTTTGCAGTCATTAATACTGCAGCATCGATATCACATAACACAATTATAGTGCAATAAATTACCCAATATGCCTCATCTGTTGCCCAACCAAAATAAAAACTCCCCGTCTCTATCACATTGCTCATTTATGCCCTTTCCCTCTAAAACACCTTGATAGCGGAAAACAGGGCTTTGAAATGTTCCTGAAAGCTTAACAAAACCCTGTCCTTTCCAAGGGATAATGCAGATAGGAGAGCTGAGGAAATGGCATGTGGGATGCTCCACCAGCTGATATGTCCTTATGAGTAGAGAATACACACTCAACTCATAAAGTTACTTGAATTAACATCAGAAAACCTCAGAACATCTTTCACTGATCACATTAGTAACTGGATTGTGTGACAGCTCAGGAAGACTTCTACTCACTCGTCTCAAACCATGTGGGGCTTCCAATGACAAAACCAAAACTTTGATTTTTTGTAGAAATCCATGCAAACTAAGTCACTGACACAGCTCTGAATCCAGTGTGAAGCCAGAACTAGGAGTGTTCTGTCATGTTGCACATCATTCCGAGCTTCTGTATTGGTTTGAGAAATAATTTAGCAGTGCCCAATTCAGCAGCTTGATCTCCAAGTGTGGAGGGACTTGGGTAACTGCAGGGAGATTGACACCTCAGCCCCACTGCCCTCTGACAGCTGATGATGCAAGGAACTCTTTCATGCAGCCTCCTTCTGAGTAGCAGCAATGATTGTTTTTACCTCAAATGGATTCTAGAGTATCTTTACTGGAGGAACAGAGGAAGGGAGTGAAAGAGGAAAGGAGGGAGGGAAGTTTCTTGATTGCAAAGAGTCCTTTGTGCAACCACGAAGCTCAGAGCTCCTGTGCTGTTGTGTCATGGGCTGGAAGGGGAAAGAAGCTGAACCAATGATTTTGCAAAAGCAGTAGCTCAAAGCAGCAGTAATCCTTGAATTCAAGAAATTGGAATGCTTTTTGCAGTTTCCCACAGGATCCTCTTAGAAAACCCATTAGAACAGCAGACTTGATGCTGGTAGGCCTTGATTCAAAGTCCTCTGGATGCAACTGAAGCCTTTCTGCTGTTTTCAGTGGATTTTGCATCACTTTGATATTAAGTCCATCACATTTGTGTTGCTCGGACCAAACTGCTTGTATTGCTGTTACCAATTCCTCAGATTCATGCATAAAAGCAGGGAAGTAACACTATGGTTTTATAGCATCAAAGTAGCGTGCCCTGCTCAGTTCCCCAGTGAGATTTCTTTGGGTAACTCAACAAGCAGCACTACAGTAACAAACTGTGTTAACTATTCATGCTAGATGTTTGTGTCTCCTTCACAACTGCAGCAGGATTGCCCAAATCTGCTGAAATGTGACAAATAATCTATTGGTCAAATTTGTTTGTAGAATGAATCAATTCCAATCAGTAATTGCCTTTGGGCAACAGTTCAATTATGGCCTTATCTATCACTTCTCTCTGTTGTAAAAACATCTAAGTAAGTTTTGAAGAGCAATTTTGCTTCATTAGCGCTCAGAATCAGGCAGTGTTGATGTTGATGCTTATTTTATTGATATAACCACGTTTTCTGCACATGGCTTCTTTGTGGGCATGGAGCAACAATGCAGTGACAATACCACAGCACACAGTGAACCATGCTAAATACAAATTAACATTGATAACCAAGGAGGAGTATGATGCATCTCTCACCCAGTGCTGGAGTTGTGATATCTCTGCATCTCTCAAGGTTCAAACAAGACATGCTGTTTTTATTTCAGCTCTTCTCAGTGTTTATTTTTCTGTATAGAAGAGAAAATACTTGCTGGAGGTGCAGAGTTTTCTTCAGAAGGAAAAAGCACACTCTTGAAATATTCATCATAAAAAAAACCCAAAACAAACCAAAAACCCCACACTCTATTACTTCACTCAGCCTTTCCTTCGGAAAGCAAAATAAATCATAATTTATGCATGGAGACTTGAAAATCTAATCACAAAGTAGCATAAGGGCAGCCTGACAAAATAAGGCACAGACCGTAGGCTAGAAAATTACCCACCATGTAAACAAGGTGACACAGACAATTGGGCACAGAGAGCTCAGTGATTTTTGAGGCAGGGGAAAGTGTTTTGCTGATATAACCTAAGGGAATTTGAAATCACTCCAAAATGCACTACCTGAAGACAGGCAATTTTTTGGAATGTGTGCATATTATGTCATTATATCTAAATATGCTGAGCAAAGAGCAGGATAATATTTCCCTTTCCTTTATGCTGTTAAAATGTATTCAATTTGGGGCAAAACTGCTCAGCTTTAATCAGTGTTTTTGTGCATTAGTATCCAGTTGAATCCCAGGGCAAGCCAAACAAGCTGCAGACATTGGTGCAGCTTGATATTGCTATTTTTATTCATTTCTGTTTATTGCAGCAAAGCTTAGAAGCCAAGAGAGAATCACCTTACTTGGCTTTACCCAAACAAATAGAAGAACATCTCTTCTTCAAAGAGATTTGTACTGTTTGTACCTTTTATTTGTACTGTTTGTACTTCACCTTATCTGTATGAAGACCCATTGAAGTAAGTGGAACAATTTACAGAATGAGGCATATTAAGATTTCCAATCTGATGTAGCAAAATGAAACTTTTATAAAGTCCTCAGCTGCTCCTGATAGGATGCAGTGGGAGAAATGCCTCTCTTGCTTTAGCTGAAGGTGTCATCCATACATTTTAAAGCTTTCTGGCCAAACTAATCTCTAGATGTTGCTGAGGCAATTATATTCAGAGTGATTCAAACAGGACTGGATACTTAAATAATTGGAGTATCTATGCTGAGTAGATAGTTTTATGTGATGTGTGAGCTTTAGTAATTTTAAAAGCAAGTTTCATTAATTATTTTGAGCCAGGAGGAAACTCTCCCTTTAAACACCTTTTTGTGTAAATAACTATTTTGAGGTTCTGCCAGCAGTATTCTCTGAACTTGGCTGAAGCCAAGGGGGAAAAGGTTTTAAAGACTCATGATGATTTGGTAGCACAGTGATCCTTCTTAAGCAGTGAGTTGTGCATCTGCAGTCTCTGGCACAAAATTGAATTGTGACAGCTTCACAAGTCACTGTGAGAGGGCATCCTCACTCGTGGCAAATGTACAAGATAGGTTTATAACAGAATCACAGTATGGTTTGGGTTGGAAGAGACTTTAGAGACCTTCTATTTCTGACTCCCCTGCCCTGGGCATGGACACCTGCCACTATCCCAGGTTGCTCCAAGCCCCATCCAACCTGGCCTTGGACACTGCCAGGGATGGGGCATCTTCAGCCTCTCAGGGCAACTTGTGCAGTGCCTCACCACGCTCACAGGAAAGAACTTCCTCCTAGGATCTAAACTTCCCTTCCTTCAGTTTGAAGCATCTCCCCCTTGCCCTTTCCCTCCATGCCCCTGTCAAAAGTCCTTCTCCAGCTCTCATTTGGTCCCTTGAGGTACTGGAAGGTGCTATAAGGTTTCCCTGGAGCCTTCAATTCTCCAGACTGGATAACCTCAACTCTCTCAATCTGTCTTCACAGGGGGAATGCTCCAACCTTCTGTGCATCTTTGTGGCCTCCTTTGGACTTGCTTCAGTAAATTCATGTCTTTCTTATGTTGGGGACCACAGAGCTGGACACAGCACTGCACGTGGGGCCTCATGAGGGCAGAACAGAGGGGCAGAATCACCTTCCTCAACTTTCCTCAGCCAGCTGGACACCGTTTTTTTCCATAGAATCATAGAGTCCCAGAATGTACTGAGTTCAAAAAGCACCACAGGGATCATCAAAGTCCAGTGTCTGGCCCTGCACTGGGCAGCCCCAAGAATCCCGCCATGTGCCTGAGAGCATTGTCCAAATGCTTCTTGAACTCTGCCAGGCTGGTGTTGTGACCACTTCCCTGGAGAGCCTGTTGCAGTGCCCAGCCACCCTCTGGGTGAAGAACCTTTTTGTAACATCCAACCTAATAATTTTGATGCTGCCCAGAACACAATTGGCCTTCTTGGCTGTGAGGGCACAGTGCTGGGTCATGTCCAGCCTCTCATCCCCCAGCCTAGCTGGATGTTGTGGATCAGTCTAGGCAAGCTCATGAAGCTGGGAGAGCCTGAGTGGCTCGTTATGGTAGGTGAGATGCAGTGTGGTGACTAATTCAGCCTTGCCACCACTGTGCTTCCTTGAATCCTACAGATCCGTAAGTGGCTTTTGAAAATGTCACTTACGTAGCATAATGTTGCCCAAGTTGTTTGGTGAACCAAGAATCAGGCTGTGAATGGCAAGTCCTACAGATTTTTCAAGTCACAAACACAACATAGAGAAAGGATATCTTTAATTTGTACTCACATTTGCTAATCTGATGTCTCAAAGCTCACTATTATTTTCTCTAGAAATAAGGCTTATTTCAGTCTATGCTCACATTATCTGCCCCCAAAAAACCTCTGCTAAGATCTTAATGTTCTGTACATGACAGCCACTTAGAAAAACAAGATTTTTTTGTTCTTGCACTGTGCAGTTTTTATTTCCTGTTGAATGCATTTATTATACATTAACATAATTACTTTAATTTATTACCTTAGTAAATGTCAGGCCCATAGGATGTCAGCATATTCCGTGTGTTACACTGCACTCATTCTGTTTAACAAAGAGCCTCCAACAAATGATCAAACTCCGCGTCACGGTTCTACTTCACATAGGCATTTTTGAAAGACTATTGTGCAATAAAAAATGTGCACTTGTAATTAAATTCTGCCTTTGTTTATACCTACATACTCCTGTTGTGATCCACGCAGACTGGGACCTGCAAAGCCATGTCCAGCTGGCTGGGATGCTGAAAAGCCCTGTGTTGCTAGTTCTAATCCTAGTCCTTTTAATGTATTAAATCACTCTCACACCTAGAATTTAAGATAGAGTTTTTTCTTGTTTGATCTTTTTTTCCCCCTAAATTTTAAAAATGTTAGAATCCTCAAATCTGCTGTTTAAAAACTTCTTAGATTCTGCTTAACCCATGGGATAGAATAAGAAATGATCCTGAGAAGTTTATCTAATTTTGGTTCCTGTTCCCAGATCAGGATCACGTTTATCTTTACCTATGATGTGATCAGGATCACAGCATATTTACACTTATTCATGGCTTCACTATTAAGCATGCAGATTTTGGAGCAAGTACATATTAGAGGCACTGGCTACAACACTGTACATCATCTGCTGTGCTTCATCAAGAGGGAAGCACAGCCTCCCCTTTCTGCCCTTGGCAGATTCCCCAGCAGCAGGTATTTCACAGGTAACTGCTGACCATGCAGTCCTCTTAGAGGAGGGCTGAATTATCCTCCTCAAACTCTTGGAGTTTCTGTACAATCTTTTCCTTCCCCAAGGAAGGTATGCAACTTCTTGTTGAGGGTTAGAGACCCATATTTTTCAAAAGAAATTATTGCAAACATTATTCCTGATCTGTATTGGCAGAATGCATTGGAATGACTCCATGGAAGTCATGTTTGGTTCATATACTGTCAATAATTATAAGAGTAATATCTTAATCTGGCATATTCACAGACTATATGATTTCAAATATTTGCCTCTGATTATGTCAGTGCAATGCATTCACAAGCTTAAAGAAGGCAGAGGTTGTCTTGACAAAGTATCTGTACTCTCTCTTTCCATAAAATATCCCCATGAATTTGGAGAGGCCTTCTTAAAACACTGCATAGTTTCTGAGATCTATCCTACAGTATTTAAGACATAAATTATTCATGATTTTCTACAAAACAAAAAAGCTTTATGGGCTGAGAGCAAGGGAGATGAAAACAAAAATATCAGGTAACCTGTTCCTCTCCAGATTGGAAAGAAAATCCAGTGTTTTCTTCAAACCATTCATCTCACTGTGAGCAGACCACTTTGTGGGGATATATACAGAATGAGTGGACACCTCTCTGAACAAACCTGTTTGAGTAGGACTCTATTAGAGCAGGTTTTCTATATGTGCACAGCCCAAAGAATGCCTCAAGAGAGTTGTTAAAGTCTAATACAGTCTATGAGAGATCATAAATATCTCCTCTCCAATGATTAAAATTATTGTGATGGGAAATTTTTTAATTCTAGATCAGATGAAGTTCATCTCCAATCCCTCCTTTCTCAAGTTGTTATTGGAATGACTGAAATCTCCCAATCCATCACATTTTAGGCAAGAAAATTTGCACCTATTAGGTGTCAGCTGGAAGCCATCTTCTTGCCAGTGCTGGAGATGCCACCAGTACTCTCAGCTCTGATCACAACTGGGTTTCCCTCCTTCACCACTGCTCCTGGGGAAACAGGTCTGCAGGCAACAGCCTTTGCAATGAGTACCTTTGTGGATGATTTCTCATGGATTTATGAAAATCTACTGTCCAGCTTGTCCAGCTTTTTTTTTTTTTTTTTTTTTTTTTTTTCTGAGAACACTGTTCTATTCTTCCTTGCTGGGAAATGCAGAGAATTTCAACTTAAGACATTTAAAAAAGTAATATGATCAAAAATGTCTGTTTTTTCTTTCAGAATGGTACACTTTACTTACTCATTCTGAGTTGAAGAGTAAGAAGGAGCATTTACCCCTGCTATATAACAACATTTTCTTTATTTTTAGACTGTCAAGTACCAGACTGAGCAGGATCTCAGCTGGGACTGCGTTTGGTGTGAAGGTACAGATCTTTCCTTGGACTTTATGATCTTAGAGGTCTTTTCCAACCTTAATGATTTTATGATCTTATTTTATGTTGGGGTCCTGTACCTACTTTTGATAAGAGGTTAAACATGTGAAAGTTCAACCTTGCAAATGTCTGTTGCATGATCTAAGTAGTGTGGAAGGACATGGCTTGGCTCGGGTGAGGCCTCCTTCTGTCCAGGGACAGACAGCCAGGCACAGCTGTCAGTGACCCCAGGAATCTTTCCCCAGGTAGGTAAGTTGGACTCTTGGCCTGATGACATCAGCTAAAATTATAATTTCTTCACAACTTCATTTTGAGGCCAATCATGGAACAAGAGACTATCACTGAGAATGTGTTGTGGGCTAAGCTGTTTTCACACTTTGATTTCCTTTCTGCTGGAATCTCTTGATGCATCCTGGATCCAAGGAGGAGATGAGCTGGAATATGACTCTGTTACTTGTGCAATTTGTGAGCTTAATGTTATAAAGTAGTGTGCCCAGGGCTTTCCTCAGCACATTTGTGAGGCAAAAGAGAATCTCACAAGAATTATTAAAGTGCCCCTTTAGATGAGTGCCCGCCACACTTCTGGAACCTGTGCTTAGTTTTGCCCTCCTTGTGAGGGTTTCAAGCACCTTCAAGGCAAATGCTAGGACAAATAAGATAGTCATCTTGGTGCTCTGTCTCTTGAGTGAAGTACAGCAGAACTGCTCTTTGCACGAGCTTTCCAGCAGACCTGGTTCATTAGATTTCAGTCATGAGTGGCCAGCAGCTATGAGGCTTTTCTCTGTGCAGAGACTGTCAGTAACATCACATCTGATTCATTTTGTGATGTGGCTAAGCACCCAAAATGTAACAGGCTGAGGCCAATAAACTAATTTGATTTTTAATCTATGGAAGATTTGTGGCTTTTATGCTGAAATACCAGGGTTCAAAGCAGCTGGTTTCACCACATTCTTGGTGCTGCCCCCTCCTTTAACCCACAGTAGCAGAATCACATGTAACAATTTATGAGCTCGTGTTCATCCGAGATCTTGTGTTTCTTTGCTTACTCTACCTTTCTACCTATAAAAAAAAATAAATAAATATGCTTAAATGAGTCAGTGATTATTGAACTGGGAAGCAGATCTGAGTTTGACAATTAAACATAGCACATCCATATTGGGGTGTGGGAAGTAAAGAAAAAAAATAAAAAAAAACAACAAAACTTTAACATTTTCACATGCCAGAAAAGCTAGCTTTCATGTACTCTAAATAAAAGAAAGGTAAGATGTGTTTGGGAATAAAGACACAGACTTCAAATTCACTCTTCAAGTATACTCTGTTACAGCAGCATGATTCCTTTTATGATTGTATCCATCATGCTGTCAAAAAAAGAAATCTTATCTTCATTCATTACTAAATATACAAAGAGCTGGGATTTCCACTTGGCAAATGCTCCTGTTTACCTGAAGGCTTGATTCTCCCTGCACTTTGATAAAGTTCATTCGCTGAGATAGACTAAACTTTTTAATCCTTAAACTGCTTGAGTTTGTAAACCAAATTTTGCTCTGAAGTAAGCAACATGTGCATGGAGTTACTATTTTCTTTTAGGAAAATTAAAGATTTTGTTATGGAAGGAAGCCAAAGGGCCCATCTGGATCTGTCCTGTCTGAGCTGTGAGTTATAGCTCCTGTTTACAACTGCTCTGCAAAATGAAGTCGAGGTGAGGATGTCTTCAGTAGTCACTGTCAGTCTTGTATTCTCAAGATTTTTGTCTTCAAGAAAGGTCTATCAATAAGGGAGACACTCCCTTGACATCTGTCATCCCCAGTATGCTTAGACCTTTCTAATACTCTCTCTCATCATCAAAACCTTACATTAAATATATCAAAAGAATGTTGCCAGTTTAAAAGACACAGAACCAGGCTCTCATGTGCCATAGGTGTACTTTTCTTTGTAATGAATGTGAATAATCCTCTCTGAACATGTTCATGCAGACAAACTTCCTGAATCTAAGTATTGCTCTGAGTGCCCTAGAATGCTTCTCTTTCTGTTGCACCCTTTCAAAACTAAAAGAACTATTATTATTATTATTATTATTATTATTATTATTATTATTTCTATTATAATGGCAACCACAAACCATCACTGAAATCATGGTCCCAGTTTTTTGTGCTGTGTTTAAACGTGAAATAACAAACATCTCTCTACCTTGCTATTGAAATAAACACAACAGGGAAAGGGTGTTACTGTAACTCAAGTGCAGAAGTGATTTGCACAATAGATATGACAACTTTCCCTTTGACTTGAGACTTTATCATCCACTTCAGTGGTCACTACTGTGTCTGTGTTTCAAGTTGGCAGATCTCTCTGGCCTGTACATATTTCTCTATCTCTACAAACTCTACTATTGTAGATCATTTGTTCTGTCTGAAACCTGTCTCCTTTGATTTGCAGTCTTGGAGTTACATGGATTTCTTTCCTTCCCCCTGTTCTTTTCTTACCTTCCATTTCAGCATTGTCAAATTTCCTGTAGGATTCAGTCTCTAAACTTTATTCTGGAGACACCAATCACTACAGCAAACTAGTCCTGCTTTGTCTAAGATGGGATTGCTCCAACAGGTGCTGCCACTGAAGGCAGACGAAAAATTCACCTGTATTGAAGAGTTCTGCTTCTGTTTAATACTTCTTTCTTGTTCTTAGTAGTGTTTTCTATTATTTAGTCCATATCATCTGAAGTGTTCAGTCTCATTCATCACGTGTTCTTAAGCCAGTGAATTAAACCCAGCTTTGGAGTCCTCATTAATGACAGTCTTTCCATGCAGGTACAACCTGGTTAATTTAATCGCCTGGTTCATTGTTTCTTTCAGGTCACTGGCATGACAGTATGAGCGATGATCACCCATGCACTAATCCTTTTGAGTTTTCTTCTCCTATCCTGACCTGATTTTACATTAACTTAAACTATAGACCGGTTCCTTATGAACAGGGTGACCTGCCCTTCAACCATTTGTGTATGAGTTTATGTTTTTGCATTGTGCTATATCCAGAAGTCAAGAATTCTGATGTCCTCACATGATTTCTCTGTAGTTATTACTATCTTTAATTAAACAGTAGCTTTCTAGGTGTTCCCCTGCTGTGTTCCTGATTAATGTTTCCAGTAACATCCCAGTTTATGAATCAAAATCTGCAATCTGTTATCATTTTTATGCCACCATTGACTGAAATTCTTTATGTGTGTTAAAGATGAACTTTACAAACTCTGTGAGATTTCGCTGTGTAATGTGTGTAGATGCACACATACACACAGGGTTCAAATCTGCAACTCACTCCCAGCCTGTCCCCAGCTTCTTGGTGATGTTCACAAACCTTTATCTTCTTAATGACCTGGAGAATATTGGGTGAATGCTGCAAAACACAGGAAGAGTGAAATAGAAGAAGAGATATTCATGTTCCATTTATGTTTGCCCACAACTATTTGGTTGATTTTCAGTAAAAGGGTTTTCATATAGAATGTGGAAATTTGTTTTTTCCTGACACCTGGGTATTTCCACGTTGAATGGTCTATTTCACAGGGGACAGAGGCCGTTAGAATGATAATATTCAGCAAACTTCCTTTGAGAATCCTAACATCTTAATCGAGGGAAGGATTAGAGGGTGCCTTTGTAGCTCTCACACAGAGTTGCATCATTCTCTTTGTGAGCCAGGGTGGTTTTTGGAGTGTGCAGTGGTGCAATCAGGCAGTGATCAGATTCAAAGGAGTCCCAGCATTTCCAGGCATTTCCTGGAGTAGTGCACTTCTGTCCTTTCCCCACCCAGTGACCTAAAGTGGGTATTGCTCACTCCCGGGCCCTGCTTCTACCTGCCCTGGTGAAGGTTTAAATGAGGAAATTGTCTTTACGTAGATGAGTTTAGAGCTGTTTTTTCTGAAAGAAATTATACTAAAAGTTCCCTGATTTCCTTCCAAAATTCTGTAATTTTGCTGGCTCCCTGAACAAATATGAACCCAAATATCTGAATGATGTGAGTCCTCAGTGGCAGAACTTGGACTGAATTTTTCCCACCATTAAGTGTAAAAAAAACTTGAACCCCTTTAACCATCAGGATGAAACCAAGGGCCAGCAGACTTTCCACAAATACAAAACAAAACAAAAAACAAAATTCAGCAGAAAAAATATACTTGACAGCAGTCCTCACTTGCACCTGAGATGCAGAAGACTGCAGGATGGCCTTTGCTTGCTGGAGAACGGAGACTGAGGGTGGGGTTTCCCATGTTTCCAGCATGTGTCCTAATCACTGCACCCTGCTGGGAGTGAATTTTCCCAGTCCTTCTTATGAGAACTTGATTATTTGAATAAATAATTCATCACCACAGGGACAGTATCCACTTTTTTTTTTTTTTTTTTTTTTAAATAATCCCTCATTATGTTTTAGCCATTGGGGCATTAAGACTTTTACCATCTCTTTCTCACATAAACACAAACATGTTTTCTTTTGACCAGAACCTCCTCTCTGTCCTTGTGTTGTCACTAAATTAGTGGGACTTTTTTACAACCACTGTTTTCATGTAACTGGAGGTTTTCAATGGAAAAATACTTAGATCAAAATAATTTTTCACTAGGTTTATGCCATCAGAAAAGAGAATAATGCCATGTCATGTGACCTAACCAGAATATGTAATTCATATTTTCAAATTAGAAAGCAAAATTAACAAGAAGTGTACAATGGAGTTATGTGTGCATCTACATGGTTGCCAATACTAGTATTTGTAGACATTTTGATTGCATGTTTCCCCACAAATTTTGCTCGTTTCTGTTTCTTTCATTGGGAATGACAAACATGTAGCATCAAGCAGATGGATGATGTGTACTCTCTTTGCCTATACTTTGGGTCAAATATGGCTCTTTGAAATTAATTGTTTTGTTTTGTTTTCTTTACTCCTGTCTGTAATAGGACCAAGAATTTAATCCATATTCTTTGCTCTTGCAAGATCCTCAGGGTAAACCAAATTTGGTTCTATTCCCATTGAATAACATACTCCTTGAGCAATCCCATCAGCTTCTGTGAGGCTATTTGGGATTATCCAATGGGATCAAAACTACATGAGTCTGGCCCCAAGGTATTTACACACTGCCTGGCTCAATGGCACCTCAATTTCAGTCAGTGCCTTTGGGTGATGTTGCATTTCAGCCTTTAATAATCAGTTTGTTTCAATTCTCAGAGTCACATTTTAATGAATAATCTCTTCATGTAGAAACTCAATCTGTGACAGTGTAAAAGTATTCAAGAAAATGTTTTCCTATGGATGTCTCACAGAAGAAGAAAGGATGAACTCATTCCAGCAACTATTTGCTAAATTCTTGGGGAATTTACGCTTCTACGTCAATGGTTCAAAGGTTGTCTGAACTTGCAGTGAACTCAAATGTTCAGCATTTACATCCAGGAGTTATTTTCCATTGGAGAGAGTTATGGGTACCCTACTGCCTGCTTTGGAATGATGCTGGGCTCATCATTCTCAGAAGGTTTCTCTGCTTCTGCTCTGTTCAATGGAATTGGTCACCATTCTAGACTGAAGCTAGGAACAATTTTTTTTTTTTTTTTTTTAAAGAAGAATATGTTTAAACAAGAGTAACAGAAGGGTCTCATAATGGAGAAATCAAATCACAAGGGATTCATCTCACCTACTTTTATCCCTTTGACACTTAGTTATCTAATCTAAAAAGGCTATCTGGAGTCCCCTGTTGCCAGTGAAAAGAGATAAACAGCAATGAATGGCCTTCTGGAAGTATTTATGTCTCTTGGTGCTGGCTATAGGTGGAGCCCAGACAACTGGTTTATAGCAAATGTTGAACTCCTCATGGACTACAGGTAGAGATGTGATAAGTGGATCCTGCCCCTAATTTCCCAAAGCCTCATCTTCTTCCATCAGTGACTCAGGCAAAAAGTAATAACCATGTCTACAATCAAGGAGTGTCTACACTAAAGGAAAATATCAATTTGTTATAAATCCTGGCCTGGGCTGAGGGTGTCTCAGTGGGAGGGAGCAGGAGCTGGTCACTGGGCTCACTAGAGGGAGCCCAGAAGAAACCTGTCTCACCATGATCATGGTGCTCCTGCTGCAGAATTATTCCAGAGAAAGTACCCCTGGTGGAAAGGCCTCTGAGGTCTTTTCTCCTGCTCACAGACATAACACTGGATTTGTCAAACCTGATTTTTCAGCCAGATTATAACTTCTTGTCCATTTGATCTTATTTTGATTACCTTACCTGGATAAGACTCGATTGTGTATAGAGAAAAATGTGGTCCAAGATAAGCACATCTTTGTCTACTGAGAAAAAGAAAAAACAACAACAACAATCACAACAATAAATCTATCTGTCTTCAAGAACAGATCTTTCTGTCTTGGAAAGACTTTGGACACATGAGCACCTCTAGGGTTATGAGACGCATTTCTCATGAGTGTGTACATGTGCATGTAGCAATAAACATGCCCTGTTCTAAGATTTATAGTTCTGAGGATTAAAAAAAGGCTGACCATTTTCTCATTTTTCTAAATCACCCATTCCAGCTCATACTTTGAACCAGTGCTTTCCCAGGTCTACAATATTTTCCATTTTGGTGGGTTGAGACAAGACAATCTTGCTACTGAGGTCAGTGCTTTAGCAGACTCTGTTCTGGATTGCTGGGCTCAGATGAGCATGAACTTTTTTCCAGGAGCAGTCCTAGCTCTGGGGGATGTAGATGATTTCTGTGAAAGTGCATGTCTGCCTGCACAACTGATATCCCAAAGCATTCTATTTTTGTGCTGAGAGTTGCTGTGTTGAGATCAAAAATGTTCAGAATTATTTTTTATTGGACAAACACAAGCACTGAAATCATGAGGTTCTGGCAGGCTCCAAGCTCTGCCAGCTTAACACTTCTTTGTGCTTGGCAGGCAAAATAGTTTTTAATATTATAGTTTTACTTTGCTGGTCCCTGCACAATGTGGGTAGTTCTTAGTGACTTTAATCAAAATGTAGGAAGTATGTAAGGACTATTATGAGACTTTTTACTGAATGGAATAGAATAAAGCATTATCTGATCAATTTTAACAGCAATAATGCAAATTTAATTTTGGACCGAAACCTGTATAATTTGCTGCAGCTCGTCAGCCAGCTGAATTACCCAATGTGCTGGGTGTCTCACTGTACAGCTCAATGATTCAGATTTATTTGTGGTGCTGACTGGGGATCGAAACCTGCTCTCTGTAAGCCAATGGAAAGGCCCAAATAATTCCATTGTTTTGGAGGAAGTTATGTTCTGTTGACCATGGACCTTCAGCCCCTTTCCTGCAAAACATAGGCTCAGCAAGGCAGGTTTAGTATTTACTTCGTGTGATGAGAAGGGGGCTGGTAAGGAAGGAAAGGAAAACCTGGATCATCTCCAGCAGTAAAAGAGCTCCAGGTAGATCATTGCCAGGTTCTTTTCTGCAGATAAGCTTAAATAGGTGTTACACCCAGTGACTGCTACTGTGACCTGCAAATGTCACAGTGCGACAGAGCCCCATAAAAGAGGTACAAGCCAGAGGGAAAACAGAGAGAAAGATTGTGACCTGCAAAGAATCAGTTCCTCTCTTTTCTTCATAACAATGGCGTGAGTTTGGATTAATGTTACCAACATTAATATGAGACTGCAGTAGGACTGCCGAGCCCGGAGTGCACTGTAAAGACAAAGTAATATATTCTTTCAGAAGCTGCTCTTGCTAAATATTTTTTTTTCTGTGATGTGTTTCTCTGCCTCCTGATTATTATTTCCTGTGTGCACCTGACACAGTTGCATAAAGAGCACACAAACGGCCTCAGAGCAGCTTGGTGAGCTCACCATGGCTCAGCAGTCAGGCAGGGCTATGGATTGTAATTCACAGCAGAGCCCAAGCTCTGAGCAGCAGATTCAATTTTATAAGTGCCTCTCTAGTTCAGCTTAGGTAAGAGTCTCTGGAACAGACAGCCTTTCCATGTGCTATAAATAGTGAGTGGTTAAATGTGCTCCCTCAGTACACATCATTGATTGCCATGCAAAGCACATTCTCAAGAATAGCCAGCCTCACCCCCCTCACCACGTACCGGGGTATTTATTTATTCCTTATTGTCATTACAGGCAAATAAGAGGTCTGACCCGATGTAGCAGAGAGGTAGAAGGCTGATTATTTTATTTCCACAGCTGTTGCATTGCTCTGTTTTACAATATGTTTGTAAATCATCAGCATAATGGAACATTATTATAGCTGGCATGTTATATCTTCAAGGAAATATATTTTAATTTACTGAAAAGGAATATGAATAGCTAACTACCTTATCAGAAGGCCTATCTTAAGTACAAGAACAAGGTCCACCCAGATACTGATTAATATCAACTGTATTGATTTTATTACTCATACTTTATAAACGACACTGATATTCTTGAAGAGGGCAAACATTTGCTTTCTTGTGCTATTGTCTCAGTTGGAGACAAATCTCTCACTTTTGTGATTATTGTTCTGGTCATTGTTTCATGACTGCAGGCATTTTAATGATGATTTATGGGGTTATATATAGTTGGACTATAAACTTCTGATTGTAATTAAAAACAAGTTAAATGAAAACTTCCAGCTTGAAGGCAGTGTCTGTTTATCACAGAAAACTAGAAAAGACTAAAATATGGTATTTTGGGGGGAAAAAAAATTCAATTAATAGTTTGGTTTATTTTTCCCTTTTCATACTACAAAGCACAAGAAACATCCAGAAATTCATATTTTCAGCATATTTTCCAGGAGGAATATTTTAGAATATACTACTCTAGCACTCCTGAACAGCTACAGATTGCTTTTTCCATTATTTATATGCCCAGTGTGAGCTCAGCTGAGAGAAAAAGACTTTTTTTCTTGTGTTTTGTCAGAACTGTGGACCAACAGAACAACCTGGGGTGCTTCAGAGTAGCTGAAGTAGCAATGCAAATCCTGTGGGTCCTCATGAAGGGGAGAATAACTTTGATACCACAATGAAAACATCTTCCATTTTAAGGTTCTCCAAGCTACTTTCCTCAAATACTGTATTTCCATTTTTTACCATTTAGCAGCATTTCCCAGTATGGTGTTGGCCTGAGATGTTGCTGCCTACATATGAAAAATACTGCCTTCAAAATGCCTGATTTTTATTGTATTGTTAGAGACTAGATTGGCCAACATATAAACAATTTTGGTTGCGTTTGCAAGGTGTGGGCAGATCAAACAGGTGCAAACAGTCCAGGGATGCCATTTGAACCTTTGTGTTTGCACAGGGTGTTACACCATCACAGCTCTCTGGCTAATGAGTCTGTTTGAATCCACACTGTTCAGGAATTGTTCCACTGTCAGTGAAATGAGGTTGTGTACAGCTCTTCATATAATTGCATGTTGTCTGTTACACACTTCAAAAGTGAAATAATTTAGAATTTTCTGAGTCTTCAGAAAACCCATCATCTTACTCATCACTTTGCCTTCTGTCTCATGGGTCCAGCTGTGCTGGCCACTGAATAATTTTGCCACTGATGGAGAGGGCCACAGGTGAGGGGGCTGGTGTGCCAGGCTGAATTCAGATTTTGCTTAACCCTTTGCTGGTGTATCCTCTTAGTCCTGATAGGCCATTACCACCACACAGTCCAATATTGTTCACCCAACATTATTCCAGCCTTGTCATGTACAGGGATCAATTTTAAGCCCTGACAGTGACAGCAGCTAGTGATGTGCTATTGCTAGGGCATATAGATGTTTCTGATCTGCAGACAGACCAAAAAGGCACAAATAGGTTGAGTTTTCCATTAGCTGACTGCTGCTGAAATCTCATAATTCTACATTTTCCCTTGCAATAGGGATTTCACACAGGTTGGTGTAATTTGTTATATCCCTGCCAAATACTAATGTCCTGTCTAAACAGTGGAGATGCTGGAGTCATGTCTCTTTCCTCTCTGTTTTTAGAGGACCTCTTAGAAGGAGCTTTATATAGCTCAAAATACATACATGATTCTTCCACTTTATTTACAAGGTAAGAAAATCAAACCCCAGAAACTGTGCTTTTAAAGGTGCATCCCTGATTCTAACATAGGTGCTGTATTAAGTATTCCCTGTATCATATTTATACTGTATTTATAGTATCCATTCTCAGAAGACTTTTTAATTTGCAGAAGAATAGGCTTGAATGGGAAGGATCTATGAAGTTAATGGTTGCTCACCTCCTCAGAACTTTGGCAACCTGTGCTCTCCTTTTTGGGGAACTTCCCAAGAACAAATTTTGACAGTTGTTGGCATCTCCTGTTGACTCTTTCTGAGCCATATTTAGCACTGGACGTGAACTTGAAAGTAAATGCTGTGAGATGATTGCAAGATCTAACACGATGTTTTTCAGTGGTAATATTATATATATAATTATATATAATATACATTATATGTAATATATAGCATATAATATTATCATAATATAGTCTATAATGAACCAAATTCCACTGAGGGTGAGTATTTTGCAATGAGGATATTTTTTGAGAATGCCACTTTCCATATTCTGGTACCTTCTTCATGTACATAAGGCACTCACATCAACGGGTGTGTACTTGGATATTGACCATTTACTGAGGACTTTCCCAGCCCTGTGTACATGCAGAAATGTGAATTTCCTTGAGGATGTAATTATTACCAAAATAGGCAGCACTAACACACAGCTGAAACTCCTACCATCACAGCTTTTTTCCAGCTGTTTCCTCCACCTTGGTAGGGTGTTTTAGTGACCAAATAGTTCAGCTGATTGTCTCTTTTTTTTTTTTTTCCATCCTGATAATCACTGAGCCAGGAGGGATCCATGTTTTCTGCACTCTGCTTGTGTAGAAGTCACCCAGAGCATATGTGGAGCGTGCTAAAACTTCCCATTCCTTACACTTAAAGATGAACAGTTGTTTCATCCCTCAGAGCTGTGGGGTTTCTTCTTTTCTGTTTGTCCTTACAATATTTTTCTTTCTAAGTTTCTGCCACCTCCAGAAAAATCAGAGTGGGCTCTGTTGAGTGGTTTTCTGCTTCAGCTGGCCAGAGGATCAAGGGCAGATTGTGAAGAGCTCCATTAACTGCAATTTTAGTAAGTTCATTGTTATACAATCAGGTGTATTTGAAAGTAGTTGAAGTCAAAGCGCCTGAGGGAATGAACACAAGAGTTGGGAGATAATTATAGGTAGGATATACTTGAAGGTAATACCTCTGTACCCCTCACTGCTTTTAGGGGGACCTCTTGGTCATGGTGTTTTCCCCACTTCAAACTGCTACATGTGAAGTGAAGCCCTTTCAGTTACTGTTGTGGGAGAAGGACATCAAGATGAACTGAGCTGATTCTTCACAGGTTTTAAATGTAGGAGCTAAAACCCTCCTAGGACATAAAGCAGTTTGATCTTACCAACTACCCTGACCTTACCAAGTATTTGGGACAGGCTCCTGGTCCCACTGTGGTGGAAACAGTGAAACTGCACTGGGGTTTGATAGTGTTTTAAATATCAACTAAGAGAGTCATTCAGGTAAGCACTTCATAATTTTCCTACCCTCACAAGGAAGAAATAATAAGAGAATCATAGACTGATATGGGTTGGAAGGGACCTTAAAAATCATCTAGTTCACCCTGACATGGGCAGAGACATCTTCCACTATACCAGGCTGCTCAGAGCTCCATCCAGGCTGGCCTGGAACACTGCCAGGGGATGGGGCATCCACAGCTTCTCTGGGCAACCTGTGCCAGTGCCTCACCACCCTCACAGTAGACAATTTCTTCCTAATATCTAATCTAAACCTGCCCTCTTTGAGCTTAAAGCCATTATCCCTTGTCCTAAAAAACTTTGATGATATAAAGAAAAACCAGTCTAGAATGAAACCTAAGAGAAAAAGCATTAAATTGCAAAGAAAAAAAACTTTTTCTTTACCTGCGGAGGTTTGTAATCCAGACCTGTGTTTTCTGTAGCCTGACTGGTGAATTTTAAACTGTCAAATCTGCTGGTACAGTAGGATAACCCCACAGAGGATAGCTATGAAAGCTGACATTGAAGTTTCAGGATCTGTGGATATTGTACAACCACCTTAGGGCTTTCCAGTGACACCAAAGTGTGGGGCACAACATTTGGGCAGTTACATCCTTAGACCCAGTGGCAATCAGATACAGGAACAGTCCTCAGGGACTGGAGCTTAGCACTGTGTTAATTGTTAACCAGGACTAGGACCATTTATATTCTCTTCCTGATGCACCATGGGATGAATTGACAATGCTGTGGGTCTGCATCTGTACAGGTTTTTTTTCTGCTGGAATGTTGTATAGGCTTGGGCTGCTTTGTAACAGGCATTTTTAGGAAAACTTGAGAAATAGGCTTCCAGGTCTGTGATGGGTTTGTAAAACTCAGGCAATTTGCAGAATGCAATTTGTCTGGTCCTCTTCCTCTTCCAGCCCAGCATAAATGCAATAAATCCCTCTGACTCAATGGTGGTGAATCTCTCTGCTTCATCTGCTCTGTTTTGGAATCTCTGGATTTAATGAACTGTTGCTGTCTTCTGGACATTTAGTAACAAACACTGTGAACTGACACAATAAATGAAGAACTAGATGAAACTCGCTATACAGCTACGAAAAGCTGAAAATTCCCTTTTACTATGGCTATGAATTCACATTAACTTTTCTGAAATAATTGCTCTATGTTGTTATTTTGTGATTAGTCATAGGCTCCTGTATAAGCCAGCACAAATGAAACCAATGTAGGTAATGAGTTAGACAATAAATACCTACAAAAGCATAGTCTTAATAAAAATGCTAAAAGAGCAATATTGTAAAGAAAGTCTCTGTCTACACAAATCAAACAGGAAATAATCTTGGAAAAATCTGAAAATGAGTACAAGTGCTACTGACTGTTACCCAGAGCAAAGAATTATTGATCCTTGCCTCCTTCCATTGATTTTATGTCACTTCTGTGATTTAATCATGTTTTCCTTGTTATCTCTTTGCAGTCTTTCTTCTATTGTCTGCTATGAAATCTCAGCCAAGGCCTTTCAGCCTGGGATGAATCAAAATAACTTTGCCTTCCATTTGCATTGTTTTAAAGAAATGATTAAACAATCACACTGAGGTGATCTTTGCCCAGGATAATACAGCATAAATGCATCTCTGAAAAATAAAAATGTCTCCTTCTTTTCCTTCCTCAGAGAGTCAGAAAGATTGAGTAATGCTTCTGCAGACAATCCAGTGTGCAAGTCTATGCTGAAGGGTCTAAGTGCTTCACTTTTGCATTAATCCATCTATTAGTTTCTTTTAAACTAATAAATACTCAAATTGTGTTAGAGTTTCTGGCCACTGAAGTCTATGGGAAAAAAAATTGCATGTGGGAGACACAAAACTTGCATTTTATTAAACTTGCATTTTATTGCACTGTGGCTGCTGCCATGCAAACTTCTTTCCAAGATAGTACTGTGCTTTTACTACAAAGTGCTCAAATTTCAGGATAATGGTTTCAGTGAAAAGCAAGATTTGGCCTAATTCTTGACCTATGTTTAGAAATACATACCTATGTTTTCATTATTATTTTGAAGTTAAAAAAATCTTAGAAAAGATAATTTCTTTGAAAGAACAAAAATAAGACATTAATAGGAATATGCAGTGAGGCAGATGTTAATAGGGCAGCATGTAGATATCTACTGCTCTACAGTTCACTGTTTTCAGAATATATGTATTGATTTCTCTCCCAAATTCATTAGAATATGCTTTGCACACATAGTTGCACACACCTGGCAAAACACTGTTTTTCTCTCGTGTGTGCTTGAAATTGTTAACGTTGGATGTTTCTTAATATCTGGGTCTATTTCCATAATGGAGTACCTTTCTCACCCTTTGTATTAAGATTCCACTTCTTAAGGTTCAGAGAGGTTAAATATAGGGTCAGTGGATTTATGAGTGTGTTACATACATGATTATTACAGATGGTTCTAACCATATCAAAAGGAAATGTAATAGATGTTTGTGAGCTCTGGTTAAATTAAACCTGTTGGACTCTAACAACTGAATCACCGTGTATTAAACCTACCTTAATAATCAATTATAGCCTTATTAGAGCTTTTTAAATAATGCTCAATTATTTATTCTTCCATTTGAATCTGGACTTTTTAACTTAATCTGCAAAGGCCATAGTAAATTCCCCACTGGGAGAGGACTGTATTGCCAGTGGATGGGAATGACAGAATATTATTCAGATTTACATCACCCAAAGATGTAGTCTGTGCAAATACATATTTTGCCAGTTTAATTCTTTGCAGACCAAAATGTTGCAAGAATCCATAGGATCTTTTTGAATACGATGGACCATGCAAACCTTTCAGCTCCCCTTTTGAGCTCTAGTAGAAAATATGTAGAAAAGTGTCTTGGGGACCACTGAACTTCTGCCCATCAAAATGTTTGGTCTTACGTGATGTGGCAACCCAGTTGCCTTTCCAGTGGACATCTCTGGCAAACAAAAGGTCAAATTGGAGGCGGAAATCAGAGTGGGTGGGGAAAAAAATCAACACATAAAAATGCCACTGTGCTACTTGTTGCCCTATGACAAAGATAGTGTGGGAGGACAGATTGGAAATGCAAGTGAGACCTTCCCTGGGCATCCACAAGTTGTTCTCTGCATCAGCCCAGCACAACCTCTGTGTTCTGGTTAACAGCAAGTGCTCTAAGCCCTCAAATATTAATAGTTACTGGTGACTCATCCAATGTAATTCTTCAGCTATGTCAGTGGGACGCGAGGGTGGCCTTATGGGTAAAGGCATGGCTTTCAGGCAGGAAGTGCACATTTTATTCCTGCCACTAGCCACAAGATAAGTCAGAAAGAATTTCTTCAATCTTTCCATTTGTAATTTTGTGAAAAAAAATTTACCCTCTTCAGAGCAGTATTGTGAATTCATCTGGGGTCAACAAAGCATCCACTTGCCTATGGCAGGGCTGCCAAGGGCTGCCAGGCCCCCACTGTCCACTTGGCTTGTCCCAGAGTCCCAAAGTGCTGGACTGGGTGCTGTGGTTGCTGGCAGGATGGAGCTGTAGCAGCTTTCCTGCTGGGAAGGAGGAATATCCCTTTTAGGAAGAAGAAGGCACAACTACCCCATCTCCTTTCACCATTGCAGATCAACAAGCCCAGATCTGCCCCCGTCCCTGGTGCTTCCCCTTTTCTGGAGCCTTATTTACCATGCAAAAGCATCTCTGCCTACCTCATTCTCCCACCCTTCATCCTAGTTCCAGGAATATGTGATTTTACAGGTGGTGCTACAGAACCTTGTGCTAATTCAGGTCAAACTCTTTTGCATTGTGACCTCTTGAGACTTTAGACTTCCTTGGGTGCTTCAGGGATTGCTGCATTCTGGAAAAGCAGATGCCATACAAAGTTATCCAGTGCAGATAGGAACTATAGACTACAACCCTTATTTTCAAACACATCTGGAAAAATATAAATTAAATAGCACTGTAGAACTGTTCCCCTTTTGCTGGGAAAAGAGGCTTCATTTCTTAGGATTTTACAGCTGCTCATTATATGTGCCTATGATTACTTAAAATTCTATAGACCACAGGGCAACATTTGGTTTTAAACCTCAATCTCCTTTTCAGAAGGAGAACAGGGTCACTCAGGTGTTGAAGTTAGAAGGATTTTCACTCAGTCTTTACTGCTCTTTGTGTTTCAAAGCCTGCATAACGTGGGCCTGAGTGAGCAGAGAGAGCTTACGCTCTGCAAGATGATTACACAGTGAAACCTGAATCAAAAGTTTTGAAGTGACATCCTCAACTGCATCCTTGTCCATTTGCTCAGTGTAAAGTAGGATTTAACATATAAGAATATGGAGATTATAAAAAACTACCTTGTTCAGAGCCTTTTAGGTACAGTCGGGTTTTGGTTAAATGCAGAGAATAATGGCAGTTGATTTAATTTGCACTTTATTCAAGTTGAGACTCCCTTACAACTGAAATTTTCTTTCATTTTAGGTGTGTGTAGTGTATGCCCCTGGCATGTGTCCTCTCCTCATGCCTCACTACTCCTGAAGGGTAAATTCTGAGCTAGGAGTCACAAAAGCAGAAAACCATGACCCAAGGAGGAGCTTTGCCCTGTTCCAAAGCAGGGCTCAAACTCCCTCTTGTTTCTTGCATGTTTGATATCAGATCTTCAGGGGAAGAATTTCAATAGCAACCCACAGCTTACTCCCATATATTCAACAATTAGGTTATTGACAGTGTTAGACTGGAGTAACAGATAAAAAAAGGGCAAATATTTTCACAGTGCTATTGTGAATCTGAACTTCTCCCATGCAGAGGAAAGATGTGATATATAGCAAGAAAGGCTCACAGTGCATGTATCTCTCTGCCTTCCCTAAAAGGCTCCTCACTTGATGTAATATCTATATAGTTGCTATTTTTTGCAAGTTCATTTCAGCAGCTACATCCTGGTATCGAGTTCTGTTATATTATACTGCTGCACTAACACTGACACGTTTGTTTTTGCTGATGAACGTCTCCTAATATTGAGTTATGTATCAGGTTATTGCAGGAAATCTGAGTGAAGATGTAATATTTCACATGCTTGCCTTAAGAGGAAAGAACTGCTAATATCATGAATAATTTCTCACAATAGAGATCCAAGCTGTCAGCTCCAACTATAATATCTGGGCCCTTAGGGAACTCAGGTTTTCATCTGGAGGTGTACAGATCCAAAGGAAAATTTGGCAGTGTTATCTTGACAGTGGTGGAGAGTTCTACTTCCTTACTCCAGAGTTACGTTAAATACATCAATAGATACACCATATTATGAATTTTTAAGCACCTCTCCAGAGACAGTACTTAATACAGAATATTTGAGGACTGAGACACTGCAGGGTTTGTTTGGTGCTTTAGAAATGTTTCTGCTGGGTAAATTTCTGTGGGAGTAGAGTTCGCCCCTTTATTTTAATCTGTCTTCTTTCAAGATCAATGTGTTTGTTCTTAAGGTCCAGGTGACATTGGTAGATTCTTTAGGCATCTCCAGCCACCATGGCTGGAAGATACTATAAATTTGTTTTAAAGGGTAAGATTTTTTGAGCATTGACCAAGATAAAGTAAAATTTTCTACTGTTTACAATGTTCTTACCATTCTCCTTAAAAAAAAAAAAAAATTTAAAAAAAAAAAACAAACACAAAACCAACAAAGTTGCACAAAGAAATTATTTTCCTTGTGAGGACAAATATGAAGGCCTTGTGTTCTTAAAGGGAACATGAGTACAGAACAAGAACCTGGGACAGCATCATCATGGACTCAGAAATGGTGCTGTAGGCTGGATTTCTCCGAAAAGACTCAGATGTGAGCAACCCAAAACTGTTTTCTGCCCCACTTTTTAATAAGAGACAGGAGAAACCTTCAGCAAGAAATGGGGCTTGTTTTGCCTAGTGGGATGCAGAGTTGAACCTAACAGCTCCCTCAAACCCTACAGAAGACAAGGGAGCTCTGCAGAATGTTTTGTGCCTAGAGATTTTTGTGCTCAGAAAGTTTCTGAGGCACGGTGGAAGAGTCCAACAGTTGTCATTTGACAGCCCACAGGATACTGAAACCATTCCTACCCTGTGTACATACAAATACAGAGACCTCTGTCATTTAAAGAGATTGAAATAAAAAATAGTTCGCTTCACTTGCCCTGGCAAAGGTCTTGCTCTGTAACCCAAAGATTGACATATCCTGGCATCTCAGTAGGGGAAGGGATTTTTTTAAAATGTGTGACTTAATAGTGTATAAATGCAGCCCCAGCATTAAGCTTAATATATGGTATTATTTATGTCAGAGTTTCTTAAAGCAATGACATTCTTCCCAGTGCTAAGGTTGAATTAGAAGAACTAGCTGTTAAGGCAGGGGAAAAAGGCCATTTCAAAAGCCAATGTCTTATCTTGGTGTTGGGCATTGCTTTGCTTTCAGCCTGTGGGTCTGCTGCACAGCTGATGTAAATGTGGGAGATTTTTCATTTGCTTGCACCAGCTTATTCTGGAACTAGCTGCTGTATTTAAAAACAAAACAAAGCACTGATGATTGTATTTTTGGTGCATGTACAGAAAGCATGTGAAAATAAGCAAAGAAAATGAGCTTGCAGCTAAATTTAAAGAAAATAAAATGCTCAGAGGGTGGTAAGCAGGAACACACAGCGCTTCTGTGAGGAAAAAGCTTTGCACTCTGATGTAAAGAGCATCCAAGGAGAAAATGGTTAAAGAGGCAGTGAGATTCATTGGAGAGGCCAGTGACCTGATGACAGGCGCTCAGAGGCGTCTCACATATCCACATGACATTTCTTGAGCTAGCAAACACGGCAAGGGCAAAACCATGTTTGCAATTTGCAGGTAAATATCAGCTGTATTTAAGCTAATTTATTACTTCAGGTATTTCTGTGTGTCAGTATAAGCTTTCAAGCTAGACTTAAACTGCAAAATCAGATCAGTAGAGCTGGTGTGTTAGAACTGAAATTATGGTGAAAACGATGGTTCTGTCCACTCACACCAGGGTCCCTGCCTGAGTCACTGAGTCACTATAAAAAACTGTTTAAAGGCTCAGAGAGTCCAATTTGGGCATGTTAAGCATCTCTGCATAATGATGTCTGGTGGATATTTTCACTCTGGGCATAGTTGGTCTAAGTGGTGGCATGAACCTGTATCCAAGTTTGCATGGGATAATATCAAATATTTGGCCACTTCCTTGCGTATGCCAACACTGTCCTCAGGGCATCTGGCCAAGCAGATGTGTTCTGGCTCTTCTTGCCAATCCAGAAATGCACATCTCTGAAAGGTTTAGGGTTTTTGATTTGGGCCATCAAAATATGTTTGATACGATAGTTGATACGACAGTTTGATAGTTTGATACGATAGCATTTGCTTTCAAATTAAACCTTGTTTCAGCAGATTTGCTAACAGTTGTGATGTTTTCTCTTTCACAACATCAGGAGGCTGCTCATGTGTTGGAATAAGAAAGATGGCCTATGCAAATAGTAGCTCCCTTATGCAGGGAAGGGTGGTCCCTCAGGAACGGCAAACAGAAGCGTTCGAAACAGGAAATATCTACCCCTTATTCATAAAACATAGAAGTTGTCCTAAAATGTAAAATCCGGATTCGCAGTGGTGAGTTAGGCTTCTAAGCACTATTGATTTAACAGGAAAGAAGGGCTGGTACCTGGATAGATTTAGCATTATGGCTTACATTAAGCAAAACATGCCTAATTGAAAGCAAGGGCCTTATCCCATCGCAATCAGCGGGATGTAAGTACGTGCTTGTGCTAGACACGGAAGAAGAGACTGCTGAATTGGTGCCTGAGAGAGGGACAAAACTGGTTTATTTATAAGCACTCTATTTATAGCTTTTGCTGTGTTGGAATACACTAATTCATTTTAAGTGCTCTATCTCTGCAAATGAGCTCATAGCTCTCGAGAAGGTGAAGTTTTCTGTCTGCGCTGCCTTTTCTGATGTGGTCCTGCTCTCACTGAATAGGTCTGAACTCCTCACCATGGCAAATGCCACCTGGGAAGTAAGCAAAGAAATACTCAGGTTGTGTAACAACCTGTTAAATCGAGAATATGCACTGGAAGGACACTGGGATGCTTTTTTTGCCATGGGAGAGCAGGGCTAGCCAGGCAGATGTGGAAAGGCTTCACTGAAGAGATCTTGGTGTAAGAGGAGCAGCTCATCATGCAGGACCCATCCATGGAAATAAACTGGAGAACTGCAGGGTCAGAGTGAGCCCAGGCACCCAACACAGAGCATATCTCCACACTCTGTCACCATAGGTTTGCTGGGTTTGGGCTGAGGCAACAGAAACTACTCCCTGCCTGTGGCCAGGCAGCCACTGGGGAACAGCATGGAGGAGGATGCTGCCCTGAGAGCCCCAAGGCCACCCCGAAAACATTCACAAAAGCCTGTTTGCTAAACCCTTTCCATGCACTTGATGATTTGGTCCCCAGATAGCAAGATGTGTAGTCTACAGAAGGTTCTGCTGAGCACACCTTGCCTGTCGAGTCAGCTCAGAGCAGGCTCAGTCCTGGGAGAAGAGCAGTGCCTCAGTGTGAGACTGGCTGCATGGAGGAGGCCATTAGGCCAGTCTGCTGATGGGCAGCAGAGAGAAGCCCTTCACCTTCAAGGAGCAGAAAATGTAAAACCAGCTGAAGCTGAGGCTGGAGGAGGTGCAGGGGATTTCAGGATTTCTCTTCCCCCCCTTTAAACAAGAGATGCACGTGGAGCCATTGTTCACATCCCTGGGGACCTACACATGAATTTCAGGACATCTACTTCAAAGGACACGTCCCTGGAAGCAGGAGGAGGTGTGTTTGTGTGGGGTAGGCTCCTGACTTGCATCTCTTTCAGGGAGCTCTGAGTCATTATTTGATCCTGGTGTGCGTGGCAGAGGCGGTTCTGGGTTGCCCCCATGTTTCAGGCTCAACTCGTTCCTCGTTTGTGGTCCTCTCCTAACGGCATCTTGAATTTCCAGTTTGGCCCATGTCTAAATTTGAAACTGGACCAACCTGTCAAATGTCATCCCCAAGCCAGACAACCCCTAAGAAAACCCCACAGTCCTACTTTATCAGTGGACATGTTTTTAGGAAAGTCCTTGTGGACATGTTGCCAGGGATGCCACCAGACATTCCAGAAGAGGACAAGCAAGTGGAAACAGGTGACAGAATTATATGCAGATTTCATGATACAACCACCATCCTGTGTTTACAAATCACACAGCTTCACCTTGGATTGTTTTCTCTTAAGACCTGAGCCCATAAAAGGGAGTAAATTGACATGGCAAAACATGTACTTTCCCCATTCTTGTTCTTTTCTAGAAATAGTGAGAAAGCAGAGGTTAAAAAGAGCTCAATATGTATACATATATGTATAAGAGTTTGTTATTTATTTTTTAAAAATATTATTGCAGGTTTAGCTAAAGTGGCCTTCTCTTATGTTTCTCTCTTGAACACAAAGGAAATATTTTCAGGAGCACAGAGGATTTTTTCAATGCAGCCTGCTCTTGGCTTTATCTTTATTTTCTATCAAGTAACTGAAAACGAAACAAAGATCTCAGACATAGGTACATCTTTAAGAGAATTTGCTCACTCTTAACTTTGTTTGAATGGGTAAACCTCCTCACTGTTTGCCCTTAGAGCTATTCCAACAGAGAGCTGTTTTATCAACACTGGCTGCTCAGTGAGGAGAGGCATTTTCTTCCACCTTCAGAGCAGTTTTCTATGCCACTGTTGGGGGGTGGGAAGTTGACCTTACGTGGACCCTCAAGACAAAACCAGAGGTTTTAAGCAAGTGAAGAATAGGCAAACACTAGCCAGCAGTTGCCATATGCAGAGTACACTGCTCAAAAATCCCAGAAATCTCACTGATAGAGCGTTACCCTGTGACTGGATAGTGCTTCTCCCCTTGTAATTTATACATGTGTCAATAGGAGATTACGCCTGTAAGTACAGACTTGGCAAACTCACTTCTAGTGTTTATTGGGGAATTTTCGGGGAGAAAACTAAAAGAAGTACTGCAGGTATTTTCGCCAGTCATGGTGCCTGGAATGGTGAAACTGCCTCTGGAGCTGTTTTGTAAAAACTCTCAAACAATGAGTTTAAAACAACAGACAATTCTCTGAGCTTTGTGGAGAGTGATTGTAGCTAAAAGCTTAATGCTAAAATTCATAGAGAAGCAAATCTGCAAAAAATGGTCTGCTTGTAGTCATAAGTTGAACAAAAGTCCCTAAATCTGAATATCTCTGAATTTTACATGGTGTGAGAAGCAGGTCTGAATTCTTCTGACCCATAACTCAGGGCATGAGAAATCATCAACAGTTAAACACTGGGCTTAAAAATAAAGCTAATACCTGCACTGCACAGATATTTTGATTTGTCTTAAGCCTGTTGGGAACAGTTTCAAGATAAACTGAATTATGCTACTATTTAAACTGTAGCAAGAATGTCCACAGACCTTTTTGCAGGGATTTAATGGAATAAATTGGGGAAAAAAGGTATGGTACACTTCCTGGTGTTTTCCCAGGAATGGGTTTGTGGTTGAGGCACTGGAATGGGTTTTAGGAAATCTTGATTCTATTCCTGGCTCTGCCAAATCATTTATTATCTCTGTGCTTCTATTTTGTTCCATTCAAGTAGCTACAATTAATAAATCTCTGCCAGGCATGCAGCAAGGGTGAAACCCTGTGTGCTCAAAGACTACATGACATGGATTAGAGGAAAAACACAAACACGTAGAGGTGAAGTTTTTCAGCATACTAGGTGTGACCATTTAAGACATTTCAAAACCTAGACATTTAACACAGTCAGAAACTGAAGTTGCCAACTGCATGGATATGTTTACTTCTGCTGCAAGAAAGTGCTGAGAACTGTGCTGTAGTGCAAATGCCATCTCACAGCAATCCAGGAAGGACTGGCAGCTTGGTGTTCAGATGCCTTAAATCAGGGATATTCACACACTTTCATCTAAAAAATAATTCAGATCTCCGTATTTGAAGCTTTCTTATGGACATGAGGATCCTTCAATAAATTCCACTATTTTTTCACTGTATTTCAGGGGCTCACATATTAGTTTTAACAAAAGATTGCATATAAAAATAATTACCTCAGCATTGCAAAAAAGGAAATTCTTTCTAAGCTGATTTAAACATTAAAAAGTTAAAACCCCTGAGATGCTGAAGTACATGTTCATCTTCATCCCACAGCCTTAATTTTAAAAATCCCGAAGCCAGTTTAATTGTTCCCATCATTTAAATTTTTTTCATTACTGAATTCCAGCATACATAATGCAAACATGGCAGTGCTGTGATCTAGAAAGTGCAACTTGCTCTTCATTCAGCTGAGGTGACGTAATGTGCTGCTCAGCCTTGCAGCTGCATTACATAAATATTATTAATGATGAAATGTGGGCTGGGTGCTAAAGTATTCTTTTAGAGTAATCCAAGGCAGTATCAGGGACAAGGTTTTTTAGACACTATCTAAAATATGGCAGATGAGTTCCCCATCAGGAAAAATGTTTCTCAGGAGACAGGATCATATATTGGTGGTTCTGATTTCATTCGATCTGCTGGTCAAAAGTATAGAGGGAGATGTCTTGTTACGTGGAATCCAGCCATGCCCATTTGGGGATGGGGGTGTGGTTTGCTGCAAGGTATTTCAATGCAGCAATGAATAAAATACTTTTTCCCCCAGAATTTGCATAATATTACAGATAGCCATGCAAACACAGGCTCTACTGCCATCAAAACTCTTAATCAAGGGCTTTATAAAACTCTCACCAAAAGTCAAAGGAGTTTAGGAAGCAGTTTATCTCAGCCTGAGCTAGACATTTACAATAAGCCAGATGAACTGGTCCCTTTGCTCCTGGAAGCAGACAGACAACAGGTAAGCTGTGCATTGTGTCTGAACTGGTTTGGTGGGAATTTTTGGCTTTCAGGTCTTCTATGTGAACTCTTGCTCCTACAGAAATTGCTTTATGGTCTTTGTTGACTATATGGAGGAAATGGGATCTTAGATCTAAAGGACTCATTTGAAAGGCATGTATATGCACAAGTATTCACACATCACACACACAGGCAATAAAATCCATAGTTTGAAAACACATTTTCAGAGCCTTAGCCATTACAGTATCACTGAAAAGATGCTGTCAGCTCACGTACTATAAACCTCAGTGTTTTATATCTCTGGATTTACAAAATGGAAATAATGCCAGAAAAGCATACATTTGCTGTTAGATTGTATTACTTTGTTTAGTTGGGACAATGACGAATAGCAGGATCCTCTGCCTTTTTGTTCACAAACTTTTTCAGTCGCAGTACGTTTGATTTCAGGCTGCACTGGGTGGTGCTCCTTCAGAACAACTGCCTTCAATGGGATTTTTTTTTAAAGTCAAATCACATCTATTGATTTAAGAAGTTGCCACAATGGGTTGCTGTTGTTTTTATTAATATAAATCAAATCGATAATGTCCCCTTAGTGCCGAGTAGGGAAAAAAAATGTTTTGAAACTAAGCTCAATCAAACACAAATCTCACTATGAATAGAGAAACGAAGGATTACAGCAGCCATATGTTTATAAATGAGTAATAACCTTTACATCAGCAGAGTCCTTCACCAGGAACATCACAGATGGCGATATTTACAGTAGTTCTCTCTGAAGGGCTGACACCTAGGGTGGGTGAGCCTCCCTTAGCACAAGCAATCTTAAAATGGCAATTTTTGACCTTCCAGGCCGGACAATGGAGGAGTTTCATTTTTCCAGAGATTTTTTGCCTCCCTTCTGTCATCAGTTTTGCCACGTTGCTTAGTGACCTTCCGGCACTTGACCAGTCTGCGATTTTCAGAATGCAGGAAAATGTTCATGGGAAACAATGCCAACCCAAGTGCCAGCTTTCCTCAATACCCTGCTTTTGTATCTGTACAATCCAAAACCTGTAGGAGTAGGAGAGATATAACGCCGCAGCAAGTAGGACTCTAAAACAGCTATTGAAAATTCATATGTTTTGATGAGATAGCACATAAAACAGTGACTGGCATCAGGCCACAGCATGATTGCAAATGTTCATATTTGTTGGCAAAAACGAGTTTTCTGTGACCTCCCAAGGTCACCTCTCCAGATTTCTCTCTCTGATTCATCAGTAGCAGTTTTGTCAGTGTGTGCAAGCACACAACTATGAGCTCTTCTCTTTCTCCTCTCCTGGCTGAGTGCCACTTCTGAGCAATAAAGTTTCCGGAATTGCTTCTGCATATTGCCTGTGACACTTGCCCCACTCTGGCTCCCACTGCTTGCAGAGAGATGGCAAGAGAGTGAGCAAAAGCTCACCCACATGCGACATCAGAAAGCCAGCCGGCGGCTGGAATGCCACGCAGTCTACAAAAATGCTGTGAATTTGGGCGTCTGAAGATCGAGGAATTCTATCCCAGAAGGAACAGTGTCTTCTGAGGAGGGAAGGGGATCTGGATGTGTTTGAGGCAAACCAAGATGCCTGGCTTTCTGGAAGATGCCTGGGGTGTTTCGTCTTGTTCTGGTCAGGTTCTGCTGAGGTCCAGTCTCAGTGCCCACCAGGGCTGCGTTCTCAGTGGACGGGGGCCAGGGGCATTTCTGAAGACTCAGCTCCCCAGCCTGCACTTTTGTTACCTTCATGGGCAGGTCCATCTTTCTGCTCATCTTTCTGTCCTTGGACTGTCCCTTTTCAGTGCTGGTTACCTTGTGATGAGGGGTTTTTCCAGAGGCACTGACTGCAGGTGACAAGGTGGCTCCCAAATCCTGGGTCAGCCGGTGGCCACAGACCCTGCCTGGACAGTAACACTCCCTGGAGTCCAACTTGAACCATCCATTTCTCTGTTGAAGCTGAGCTCTCAGAAATCAAATCCTGCCTCTGCCCTTTTCCCCAGATGCTGCAGCATTTTAACCCATGGTCTTCTCTGTTTTAACTCTGTTTTTAAGTCCATTGGATGCTATTTACACCTTCCCTCATCAGTGACACACCATTTATCTCCCCTTCATCGTGGTGAGAGGATCAGAAAATGGATCTTATGACTCCAGCTGTACATTTTCATAGTCATTTCATCCACATTTAATCCAGATCTGGGTTCCTTACTCTCCTCTGTGCCTCAACATAAAGCACTGGCCCTTTCCAGAGAAATCAGCTAAGTAGAAACACCATAACTGCCACAGGTCCCCTGATGGTGCCTTTGAGTCCTCCTGCAGGGTTTCGGATTTAATGACTTGGAATGGGTAGCAGATACTAATGGTTTGCACATCTGTTACACTGCAGCTGGAGAGTGTGTTCCTGTGTTAGAGGCTTGTTTTCATGTATTGAAAGTAGATGGACAAAAATAAAGGCTCATTAAATATTGAAAAGAAAGGTATCTTTTTTTAGTCAGAATCTTCATGTCTCTTTTAAAAATCAAAGTTTATAAAAAAAAAATCTCATGTCTTCCTTCTGATATCAAGTGATTCTCTTTACCAGTGGAATATGTCTATGTTTTTTTAGGTTGTCTCTATTTTGACTTCAGCCACTCATCGAACTATTCCTGATTGTTGATTTTTCTTCTCTCTTTTCTCCCTGCCCATTTTACTTGAAAAAACAAAGCTACCTTGCCTCCTGTTGTATTGGAGGAAGTAAGGAGACATCCACAGAAGACAAAGACAACTGTAAAAGAAACTTTGCAGTTTTTCCAGTCATCTCAATACAGAGATCTTATATGGATTTTATAGTACCACAAGATGGATCTCCTCCATCTTGTGGTACTATAAAATACTCTGGAGGACTTCACGGGCAGGAAATTCAAACATATGCTGCCCTTTTCTGCTGTTCCCATTGATCCAATTAAAGAAGTGTTATCTATCTGTTGAAACCTTTCAGGTCCAGAATGTACAAAACAACAAAACATTTCAAAAAACATTTAAACCACTGCCCAGAAGAAGAGGGCCTCACTTTCTCTGCTCCTCTGATGAAAAGAGAGATCACTGGGTTTTGCTTTGTATTTTGAGACCTTGTAGTGTTATCTTCTTTGAACCTTCAGCACTCTTTGTTTTTTGCCATTGAAGTGACACTTCAGGGACAGCTGTCCTCACTAAAGTTCTCATTTTCCTATTATTACATCATTGTGTGCACAAAAAGAACCTAAATATATTCAAGAAAGTGGCCTTTCTTATACTGGGTACGAACAGGAAAGAATGAAAACGAAGTCAGATCCTTGAGAACCTGCACTGGAGTAAACAAACACAACAAAAATATTACCGTGACAATCAAGGAGGGCAGCCTGAACTCAGTGGGAGCTATCCACATCCATCTGAGCACAGGCTTTGACTTGCCTCAGCAGCAAACTTTAGAGGTGAACCTGACCTTGAAAGTTCAAGGGTGTTCTGATTTAAAGTTCTAGTTTGATCTCATCTGCACTCACTACAGCAGGACAACAACTTCTGTTTTCCCTTTTTCGTTAAAAAGGTCATAACTTGCCTTGGTTTTCAAAAGTTTGTTATTTTCTTGCAAGAAAATAAGTAGATAAAAATCGGAGAAAAGAGAACTGCAAATGATAGAAAATATTCATTTTATGTGAGAGAAAATAATGCTTTATCACAATAGCAAGTTTTCTTTCACAGACCTTGTTTTTTTTTCCTTCCGTTTGTACAGCAGACAGAAGATGGAATGGGGCTCACTGTGAACAGGAATATAAAGGTATGCACAGATGTAGGACTTTGTGAACTGCATGGGGTAGGAGTCTTGATTAGTGTTGCTGAGTAACAGATTAATTCCTTTAGCACTTTCCTGTAAACATGTCTGACTGTTTATGCAGGCAGAGGTTTTAAACTGAACGCATAACTTGAATTCTGCCTCTCTTGTCCATGTGAGCTGACACCATGTGTTTCTTCAGCCCAGTTCTTTTTTCTGCTGTACCTGCCCTTTCCCTCAGTGGGGATTGGTGCTCCAGAGTGCCTTGCAGGAGCAGTTTGCAAAGGCTGTGTGATCACAGCAGAGCTTTGCCCGTGTTTGCTTCCATCCAGAGATCCGGGGCACAGCGGGTCTGGGTGGTGCCGTGGAATCGGACACTGAGCAGCCGCTCAGGTTCCAGTACTGAAAGGGTTAGGGCTGCCTCCACTTCAGCCAACAGGAATTCTCCCATTGATTTTTCACTAGGAGCAAGTTCAGGCCCTCCTTCAGTAAGTTACTGACACAAGTATCAGTGCTGGTAATAGTGGCCCTGCAGCAGATGGAGTGCTTCAATTATCCTGGGCCCGTGATGAATGAGTGCTATTGACAGCTGCTGCAAAATCCATAGCAGACTGAGGATGCACAGACAATTATGATATCGCTGGTAAACATATGGCAGGATTGGATCTCTTAAAAAACTACAAACTCAGGCTCTGCTGGCCTTGGGTTTGGTCCAGAGCCAAGTTCTACGCTGGACTTCAGTCACACAGCAAAATCCCACAGGAGTTACAAACCAGGGTCTTAGGGCCTTGGTATCTGGAGCTCACTCTGCCTTTGTTGAATATTGTCTCTGGGTGTTATTTGGTGTTTATGTGGTGTGAGGAAAAGGAAAGTGTGTTTTCCTATACTACTGCTAAAATGTATAGCTGGATTCCTTTCAGCCTATTAAATTCACTTCAATCCACACAGTACTGCCTGCAGAAAACTCTGAGCAGGTCCATCAGGAGAATGTATTTCTCCACTGACCAGGCCAAGAAGTCAGTAATATCTGTTATTTTAACCCAATGCCTGCCATTCATACACCAGCCAGTGAAACAGGAAAGCAGAGTTGGTTTTACCAGCTGTTGCTGATTCCCATCTCTCCTTTACTGCAAAATTATGGTGGCTATGGGAGTACTTTGTGGCCTTTTGCAACCATCTCCCATTTGCTTCATCTGTGGCTCTTAATATTTCTGGAAGGGATGCAGAGGTAGTTGCACACCTACCTCAACCTCCGTGGTCCCTTTGGGCACACTTGGCTGTACCACTGGAGTCTGGAGGGCTCGGTACTCCCAGGCCTTCACCAGGCCCAGTGCTCCACAGAGTTCTGCCTCACTGCTCTCTCCAGACTCTGAGAAGGTGTCTTACAGACCTGATGAGTTTTTATTTCACTCAATCCAGAAGAACAGATATAAAATGGGAGTCTTTTTCTTCCTGGAGAGGATACTTTTTCAGTTGCTTTGTTGTACAGTTGTTCTTTTTCTTTGGCTTTACTAACTCTACATCATGGTTAACAAATAAGTGTTCCATCAGCTCAGGGAGTTAAAAAAAAACCAACAAAACCCACACTGGATAACTGCTTTTTTCTCTATTTGTTGAATTAACAATTTTAGCTGATCCTCCTGCAACAGGCCATTTTCAGAAGTCTGCATGTACATTAGACAGCTGAGAGCAAAATTTGCCCTTCACATACACTTTAATCTCCTATCACTTCACATCTCAGTGCCTCCCTAGAAAATGCACCAATTTTCTTTCTTGCTGTATTGTCTGTAACACTTATTTATCTATTGTCAGCTGGCAAAGTTATGAGATCAAAGGCTTGAACAGGCATCTACTACTCTAAAATATTAGAAAAATAGCCTGAGTGATCTTATCCAATTCTCTATTGTTCAGTAATTTGGGAGAGACTTTTGGATCCTATTATCTCTGTTGTCATTTCATCTTTTTTAATGCCAACTTGTTTCTTAAACATTATAAATTATGACACCAGGTGCAAGCATTTCTCTGCACAGACCACTCTCTGAAACACATCTTTAATTGTATCAGATTATGTTTTTATTTTGTTTTTAATAAATAAAAATATGTGAACACACCTACACAGGCAAGGGATGTATGAGCTTGTTTGCTTACTTTGAAACCTACTTACATGCAGAGAGTTCAAAAGCTTGAGTCAGACATCATGCTCTGCTTGGGGGAGGCTGAATAAAGAGGTGATGAGGGGTCAAAGAGGGAAAAAAATCCAACTAAAATGGCTCTGTAGATGACCACAGTAGATGTGAGGGCATGTATTTGCACTGGACTCATCAGAGATATCCCTCTTTGTCTGGACTGAGCATTTGATGTTGTTTAAATACTGGTACCTTATCTTGGCTACTAATATGTGGCATCTCTTTCCCCTTTGTTATGGCACAAGGCTTTCCTTTGGTTGCAAACAGGAAAGGGATTAGTGACAGACAAGAACTAGATTTAAAGACCAGAGAAAAAGGTCTGTGAATTCAAAGTGTTTGATAGAAGTGCTTTGCCAGCTCAGACCATCAGCCGTGTCACTGTGGAGCACAAGCCACAAGACATTTCCCTTCACCCACAAAGTCAGAAGAGACTTTTTGCCATACAACTGCCTGGTCAGGTTTGTTCTCCACTCTCTGTGAGGCATGTTCTCTCCAGCCTCTTCCAAACAACAGAGGTATAGGCCCAGCCTGATATGAAGTGTTTTTCAGACCTTTTTCTGAAAAAAAAGAGAGTGAGGGGGAAGAACAAAGGAATACCCTACTTTTTGGGTCTGAGTCCTCTTAACACTGAAATTCAAGGAAGAGCATAGATTATACATTGTTTACAAAATGCAATAAGTAGGTATGCAAATAAAACAAAACAATAAAACCCTGATTTAAATCCCCCTGTCAACACAATATAAACATATAAAGCATTTGCTAAAACCAACTCAGAAAGAGCCAGAAGAACTGGGGACAAAAGAGGGAAAAGATGTGCCCAGAAGGCCACGGCACTGCTTCCCTGCAAGGCAATGCCTGCCTCTTGTTGGCATTGTGCATCATTTCCATGGTGGCTCATGGCTCATCTTTCTCTTAGGAAGCACGTAGGGATTCAGAATAAATTATTTTTTGAGATTTGAAATTGTTTGAGACTGTTTGGGGTTTGAGATCCTTACCAATGTTGTATTAGCAAAAACACCAATCTGATATAAAAAAATGTTCTGTTCCATCTGGGGTCAGATTGCATTTGTCATCATTTAAATTTAAAATGAGGCTAGAGAAGATATAAAACCCTGATATTCTAGGAACTGACACAGCCCCAGGTCTGACTTTGAACAATTTATCGCAGAGCTAGAGTTGTCAAGGGATCAGTCATAGCCTGTAGCTGAAAGTCGTAGACTGTGTGCAAGAGAAATCCAAATATGCAGGAGGAAAAGAAAAAATAAATCTATTATACTCCATTTTTTCTGTAAACATAAGATTCTTGTCCCTGTAAAAGTTTTTGCATTTCACCAAAACTCACTAGGAAAAGTGAGTAAGTTATGCACAAATAGCAATCTGGGACCAGCAATGCATTTTTCCTGATTTTTGTGAGTTTTTGTGGAAGGATGCTTGTATTTAAGATTGACACTGTATCCACTTGATACTTAAGATGCATTTTCCTTATAAGAGCTGGTTTTGCCACTCACTGGTTCTAATGGTCTTATCATTTAAATGGTCACAAAGGGGTTTAGGCATAATGTCCCCATTAAGATGTATGAAAGATGTTCAAACCCCTGCTGGATTTATTTTTTTTCAGCCTGTCTGGCTGTAGATTTGAACAGATTCAAGTGCATTGATTTGCAGAGCAGAGACAATCAGGATAACCAGAAATTGTCTGCACTTCAGGGCATATTTTCCCCTTCAAATCCATTAACTTTAGGAAGACTTTCTAGGTGGGTAACTTCAGGGGAATAACAGACTTCTGAACTTAAAAAGAAGTTACCTCCTTGCTGAAGCAGTTAGCGAGGGGTTTTAAAACCCAGGAACTGAGCAACTGCTTTCATTTTGGATTGACTGTGACAGGGAGAAGGAAGGTCACACCACGCCAAGCCATGGCCCATGGAGAGCTGGTGTGCACCTTGTCCAGCCCCAGCACAGGAGGTGGTGGCTGTGCAAAGCCCAGGACATCATCTCAAGCCACCACCATGGTCCCTGCACGTCTGAGGATGCACTTGAGTTTTTAGCTCCTCCAAAATGGGTGGAGTCTACTGCAGTGGCTTGGTGGATTCATTCCCAGAATTAAGTTGTTTTTTAACACTAGGACATTTGTGTAGCTTATCCACTACGCAAACGATTTTTGGTGTCATAATAATTTGCTTTGAGGTATGTCTTTTAACCTCTCAAGAGCTCTGAGGAGCTGGACACAGATAGTTTCTCCTCAGTCTCAGCCACTCCCCCGTGGATGCAGCCACCAGTGGGAAGGGGATCATCAGAGCTGGTGTGCTCGGCTCAGAGGATCCCAGCTGGGTGCTCCTGCCTGGCCTTCTCCCCATCCGCGTGTCTGGACACGGGTGGAGATTCATTAACTCTGTGCTTCTGTTGGAATTCTTCTGCTGTGCCAACCTCCTGCTATCTGATCATTTCCAGCAAATTTATCTGGCCAGTCACGTAAAATTACAGCAAACTCTGACAAACTAGGGCAAACCATTTATTAAACTCCCAGATGAAACAATTTACCGTTTCTGCTATCATTTAAATACAAATGGCTTTTCTTGGATTCTAGTGAAAAACAAGGTAAGCTGCTAGAAATTCAATGACATACAATTCCACAGATTGGGTTTATGTCTTTTACTAAATGATGTTTTAGAAAGCACTTCTGTGTGGATTTCATTTCTTAATGTGGTTTATGGCCCCAGAAGCCTCCTGAGCCAGTATGTAGCCTCCTTTCTACTTGACAGTACAAGACTGATATCCTTTACTTTACATTGATCAGCCCATGTTAAAACTGATACTTCTTCTACTGCAATATCTTTTTACCTTATGACTGACAAATCCTCTCTGACTAATTTTTTTTCAGCAATCACAAATGCTGGTGGATTCAGTTCCAATTTTTTTTTCCCTTAACTTTATGAGTAACTACCTATTCCCGTAGCAGCAGCTGCAGAAATCCCTCCTCATCCCAGTGCTGCTGACAACGGCCTGTAGCAGGTATTTCGGGGAACAAGGCAAAAGCAGAGCAACTGTAGAGGGATACTTTATTCTGGCACACCCTCCCAGCAGTCTGTGCCTTAGGGGCACCGTGAGCCAGAGATTGTATCTGCATCTTTGCGTTTTGTAACGCTCGATGAATTTTTCAGCCAGGAATTTGTCTAATTGCTTTTTGAGCCCATTTATACTTTTGGCCCCTACAACATCCTGTGGCATGGAGTTCTGCAGTTTCATTATGCAGCATGTGAAAAAACCCCAATAATTTATTTTGTTTTAAATCTGTATCTTGATATTTGTACGTGATACCTTTCCTTGATACCCCCTTTCTTGAATAGTAATAGCTAATTTAGAACACACTGTCCTTTTCTTATATTTAGAATGGCTTCTCTTTACATCCACTAGCCTGCATTTATCAAATAAATTTCATTTGACTTTTTTCATCAACTGGTCACTAATTAACATGAAAACCTTCAGCCATACACCATAATTATTTTTTGCTTTTAATTTTGATGGTGTTTTTTTGGTTGTTGGGGGTTTTTTTGGTCTTGTTACTTCCCAGGTCCTTTTCCAGATTGCTTATTAATATTTTGAAAAGCAGAGGTCCCAGGATGGCTCTCTGTGAAACTCCACTGATAACCCCCACCATGGTAAAACATGGCCATACATTTCTACTCTCCTTTCCCCCTTTTGTCTAGTTACTGGCTCACACAAGAATTTCTTTACCCACAAATGTTCACTTTCCCTAAACAGTCACTGAAGGACCTTGTAGGAAACATTAGGAATCTAAGTGCAATATGGGCACAGCCATAGTGGGTCTACCTTGGCCACATGCAAAGCCATACTCTTGTTCCACTTTCTAGGTATTCTTGCTGCACACCATGTCTTTGGGCTATTCTTTTTCCTTTTTACTATACTCATTTGCACGCTTGCTTAGAATTTCTGGTTTGCTGGTACAGCCAAGCCTGTTCAGTTCTCACTTCTGAAACAAAATGTATTTTGTAATCAAAGTTATGAGCTCCCCTTCATCTCCCAATGGATTTTGGCCTTTTACAGAAACTGTTTTCAGGTCCAGGATGTTTACTGTCTGGATATGAAGAAAAACTTCCCTGAAATGAGAGTGGGCATGGAAAGGGATTGCTGCTAGATACACTGTGAATTCATAATGAGGCTAGGGTTGAAAGGAGCCTCCTAAAAAGCATGTCAGGCAGCAGTACAGTGTCTGCTCCTCACAGACTTTGAGATGGTGCAGGAGAATATTCAAGTGGGAGAAAAAGGGAGTGAGGTATGGGTCAGGAGAGGAGAGCCCTTCAGAGAACTAGGGAAGGGAGTACTGCAGAGACAACACGTGCCCAAGAATTAGCTTTTTTGGGGGGTGTGTAGAAGTTACTTCTCTTTATATGTAAGTAGAAATGGCTCCCTGTGTTTTTCTTGCACTCTGGGAGTGAGGACTGGCACTGGCAGGCTGCATTAAAGTGTCCTGTGGGACTGGGTCCTGCTGTGCACACCTCTTCTGGACAGCCTGCAAAAGACATGGCAGATTGTCAGCTGCAGTGATGCAGATGGTGGTGGGGACTTTGGTGTTTCACCTTTTCCTGAGCCTCCAGCATCTTCTTCCGAGTGAATCAAAGCCATACTTCACCTCTAGTCTAGAAGAATTCTGGGCTTGCCTAAAATCCTCAGATAGGCCTTGATTATCTGTGCTGGGCTCTATGAGTACAGGGAATATGTAGCATAGCCACAATCCAGGTGGATGATTCTATGATTTCTGTGTCAACACACTCCAGCTATGCATATAATAGACAAAACCTGCATGTTGTATCTCAACAGAGCTCCCTCACTCCCAAATATGAGGTAAAAAAAATCCCTCTAAATTCCTTGCCTTGTTCTATGTGCCACCATTTACTCATTCTTGTCTGGCCTGAGTCCTTTCCAGAGGCCACAGGCAGCTCTGTGGCACTTCACACCGCACACACCTTCTGCCAGGCTCAGGATCTCCTGATCCTTCAGGCCTGACCCGTTTCTCCACACACTTCTTGGCAACAGCTGTCTTGATTTTTCATCCCTGAGCCCTTCTTAGAGACATTGACTAAGCTGAAAAACTAGGGACAGAATTTTAGAAGTAGACAGAAAATTGTGGATATTCTGCTTTTCTTCCCCCATGGTGGCTATCCAGCTGTGAAAAACATTAGTTTTTCATGCTGCCCATCTTCCTAGGCTACATGATTCTCCTTTGACACTGATCATGAAAATGGTTCTGCTACATTTCTGCATCGCATCCTCTTTTTTTCCCACCCAAATAGAGCTGTCTTTTTCTTCTTCAGGCACGGCCATTTTTTGTCTTCCCTTTGACCACATGGTACGAAACTGCTTCATTACTATAAATTGATCATTCCTTTTTCAGAAAAATCTGAAACTCTTTGCTAATCTTTTTGTCTCTCAAGTTTCTATAGGATAGATATGTCTTTAACTTCTATTATTTTAATTGAATGGAATAAGTGCCACAGGAGTGGCAATAAGTAACAATAGCAACAAAAAGAGCCCTATTGGCATGGTGAGCGAGTCCTTATCTCCAAAGCACATCCAGCACTATTTCATATTCAGTCCCTGGTTTAAATTCCAGGTGCAAAGCATGGGTAATCAAAAAGTTTTCCTTAACTCACCAGAACATCACATTCCAGACCTTAACTGTATGGTGACTGTGATGTCACAACAGCTCTTCAGCTTTCAGGCAGAACAGTGAAACATATTGGCCTATAAATGAGCAAGAAGCTGAAACCTTCTATTCAGGCATCACATGCCTGTCCATCAGTGTCATTATTCTTAATTTTATTATTATCTTATCTTTATTCTTATCTTTCTTATAATTTTTCTGTTTAATATTGGTCACCATTACGGTGAATCCATTCTGCTGAATTTTCAGAGGCCAGCATCTTGGTACTACACCTAGAAGAGGCAGGCTTGGGTTTTTCATTACATGGGAATTTCTCATGATTCAGCACTCAGCCTTTGTCACTGGGACATTATTTCATCTTTGTTTTTCTCCTGTGCCAAAGGGCTTTATCAAAGACCTGTAACCAGTTTTTTAACAGCTATTCAACAACAAAGATCCTGTGTTCTGTTTGTGTGGATCAGATCAGAGCAGGGATTAGGAGGCTTATGCTTCAAGATCTAACACCAGAGGCAGGACATGGGTAGTGGCTACATCATCTGTGAGGAGGAAGGAGAATTTGAAGAGAGTTTGAAGAGCTTGAAGCAGCAAGTTTAGGTCACAACAAGAACCAGACATTCTGCAGCAGTGAGAATGATTAGTGCTTCTTCCTGAGAGGAGGTGTAGTTTCAGGAATGAGATGTCTGCTCTGTGGTCAGAGAGAGAGAGGACTCTATAAAAACGTTTCTGATGAAAGGTAGCACAAAAGGCTCTTATTTTCCTCCATGGGCCCCTTTATAAGACTTCACTTGTAGATCAAGATAAATAATATATGAGTGCATGAGTGCAGGCATAGATCACACCTTCTCAGAGATCAGATGTTTCTCTTCTTTTAAAAGTTTCACTCCAGAAATAAAAGACAGCATTGATGATCTTATTGGTCATCATGTAACATGCAGTTGTGCCTTGAAAATTAAATACATAATGCCTTTGGGGTGAGGTCAATCAGTTAACCTTGCATTAGATAGTTGGATCCAGTGAGCAAAAATTAACCTATTTGTTGTCTTTAATCATAAACCACCTTGATTTCAAACTTTGTTAACACTTAGAGCAGTAAATAAACCTCTGTAGATCTCTCTCTCCCTCTTAGGCCAGCCAATACCATTAACCACATCTTTTACTTTTATGTTAGTGTCCATGCAGTGCATTTGAAAGACCTCTTTAGCTTCCTGGTGTAACATTTAGGATGAGTCTGTTAGTGCTGAGGAAGCTTATGATATTTACCACCATTTGATGAGAAGAAATAGAAGTCTCATCTCTTTTTTTAGCACTGAAGTCCTCTTCCCCAATCAGCAGAGCTGTTCCCCTCCTCATCAGGGTGTCACAGACAGCATGGTCAGAAGTATGGGGTGGTTGTGGTGATCTCTGCTGGCCTTGAGTTTATGCAATCCCCTGTTTTCCATCCATGATCCATGCTGAGGACAAGCTCTGGATTGTCCCCAGTGTTATTTCAGACAAATGAAACTATTTCAAATAACAACAAACACTGGATCTCAGGCGCCAAGCACCGAGGAAATGCCTCATATTCTCTTTGGTAAAGAATTGTGTGCACACCCAAAAAATCCCACATAAACACATGTGGAACGTAAAGAATATACCCCACAGACCCCCAGATGGGACAGCATAGTGTTCCCAGGTGACATGTACAATCATCCTTGCCTCAGTGTTGACCAGCATTCCTGGTTCATGGGCTCAGGTCATGCTGATTTCCTGATTTTGGGATTGGGTCGGTATTTTCCATGAGGTCAAACTGCAAAAGACAGTCATCATTCTTCTTCCATTGTTCCCCAGAAAGTGTGGGAATCATTTGGGCTTATCCCAGTTAATTAGTTCCCTGTCAATGCAGGAGTCTCAGGCTCTGATTTCTGTTATCTGAGTCTTATACAGGAGGTCAAATGAGATAATTTGGTGGATTCTTTTGCTCTTGAACCATAAAATAGTGTGAAATTGGAATTTGCCACATTTGGCTTGTACTCAGTGAAAGACAGAGTTGTTGCTGCCATAATTTAAAGAGAATGATGATGGAAATGGATGTCATATGACCTTGAGAATTACGAGCTTTTATACCCAAAGCAAATGATAGAGGTAAGGGCAATGAGCAAAAACAGGCTGCAGTGCAGAAATTCTGGGGTGTCTGGAGGTATTTTTTGCTCTTGCCCACCTACTGATCCCCTGCAGCCTGTAAACCAGAGCAGCTCTGCTGCGGTCGGCACAGCCATGTCCATCCTCAGCCAGCAGATAATTTGGCCCTTGGTCCCCACACGTGTAGTTGTGCATGACAAATTTGATATCCTTCTACGCCAGGCTCACAGCACTGGTGGATAAGGGAAGAGCAAGAGGTGTCATCTAACTGAACTTGTGCAAAGCTTTTGACACTGTCCCACACAATGTCCTTGTCCCTACACTGGAGAGACGTGGATTTGATGGGTGGGGCCCTCAGTGGTTAAGGAATGGCTGGATGGTTGCACTCAAAGAGTGGAAGCCAGGGAAGAGTGCTGGTCCTCAGGGGTTGGGATTGGGATTGGGTTTGTTTAATTGTTTTTCAGAGACATGGGCAGTGGGACTGAGGCACCATCAGAAAGTTTGCCAACACCAAGCTGAGTGATGCAGTCAACACTCTGCAGGAAAGGGATGGCATTCAGAGGGACCTGGACAGGCTGGAGAGATGGGATTGGGTGAACCTCCAACAAGGCCAAGTACAAGGTCCTGCACTGGGTTGAAGTAATCCCAAACACAAAAAAAAGGCTGGGCAGAGAATGGATTGAGAGCAGCCCTGGGGAGAAGAACCTGGGGTGACTGGTGGATGAGAATCAGAACGCGAGCCAGCAGTGTGTGCTTGCTGCCCAGAAAGCCAAGGGTGTCCTGGGCTGCACGGCCAGCAGTGTGACCAGCAGGTCGAGGGAAGGGATTGTGCCTCTCTGCTCTGCCCTTGTGAGACCCCACCTGCAATGCTGTATCAAGCATTGCGGGCCCCCAAAATAAGGACATGGACCTTTTAGAGTGAGTCCAGAGAGGGGCCATGATCACAAAACTGGAGCTATGAAGAGAGAGAGTGATTAGAACTGGGGCTGTGTGAAGGCAATCAAGATAAAAAAAAAAAAAGGCAACCCAAAGTAATGCAAATAATCTACATAGAGATTATTTGCATAACTCAGAGAAGTTGAGAGAGCACCTTCCAACCCAAACCCTTCTATGATTCAATGAAATCATAGTCATAAACACAGGAAATAACAAGATACTCCAAAATGTCACGTTGAGGGTGATAAAATCACTGATCTCACTTATTGCCAGGTCTCCAGGCAATATTGATAGGAAAGGAGTGTCAGGGAGACTGGATGGAATAACAAGTGGCAATAAGGAAATATTTTTCCTGGAAACTCAATTAAAATTAAACCAAACACAGCCATCTCCTTCTTTAGACCAGAGAGTTCAGCTGGCAGCTCTGAGAGTTAGTTCTTTATGACAGTGTTTAGCAGCACTTCTCTTATGAGAAATAGCTAGTAAAATATTCACCTTCTCTGCGGGACTTTACACATCAGGGCCAGGATACCTCATTAAGCTTGGTCCATGGTTTAAAGCATTTTTCACCACTCTCTGGTGAGGATAAATCTAAGCTAATGGTAGATTTGATAAGACAGCAGTTTTATGATCCAAATACATTGCGTTGTCTATGAATAGAGCCTATTTTTGTCAGTTACATTGGAAAGAAATAAATTACTCATCAGTCAATCCATTATTATTATAATAAGAGCACGGCACTACTTAATTGCATCAGTTAAGTGGATATGACTTTGCCAATGCTCATAAATGCCATTACATCAATCCACAGAAATGGACCTGTTGATTTATTAGATGATGATGGACAAAGAAGATGTTGCAATCTCTTTTATAATTTAACCTGTGCTTAAGACATAAAGGTGTTTAAGGCCAATACATGTACAGTTATTACCACAGAGAGGGAAAGGGAAAAGGGAATTGTAAACCATAACAACCTCCATCAAGTACATGCCTATTTTGGTATGTGTAATAATACTGAACATGCATTTATGTAACACACTCTATGGTACTTAAGCTGCTGTGGGCTATCAAGTACAGTAAATCCACATTTAATGAAAGAACCCATGGCATATGATTGAGAACTGTAAATTTTCTTTACCACGGAGAAATGCAACTGAAGAACAGCAGTCCCACAGATGAACTGCAGTCATGTGGATTGTCTAGCAATAATGAATTTCTCAGAGGAACTCCTGGTCCCTCACTGGTGGTTCATTTACCGAGTGCCCATTTTCATTTATTTATATGTCTTTGACAACAAATCCCTCCTGCGCAGTAAGCCAGTGAAGGCAGACCCTGTAAAGATATCATTATTAGAAATAAGGACACATAGCCTGTCGTGATTTGATAAAGCACCTGCTCTTCAGTTATTTTTGCGCAGTTCCATTTATCTGCACGAAAGGCCTTCTGTATGCTGGATAAAGGTCAGAAGTCACACAAAAATGGAAGTCATCCCAATTCGTGTGAAAGCTGTTTCTGTTTGCCTTTTGCTCTTCAGTGCGACACTGAAACGATCTGTGTTTATACATTCTAGTCTTCTACGTGTATAGTTTTGGACAAAGGTGCTCCTTGAGAACAGCCTGACTGGGGAGCTTTATAAGATGGCCTTCCTGAAGTCTTCTTCACCAAGAAAGGCCAGGTTTTCTCAAGTGTCTGAATCCCATTTAAGCACCTGACTAAAGCAGTCATATTCAATTCATTCCTCCCACACAAAGCCCTGGAAGCTCTTTGCTAAGAAGGTCCTAAAAACGCTGCACAGCATGTCTACAAACATAGATGTTAGTTGTTTGAAATTCCAGCTCAGAAAGTCTGTGGGAAAATCTGCATAAATTCTAAAGTTCATATGCAACTCTAAGTAGCTGACAGAAATGAGAAATAGGTTGAAAATTAATCTGTTTCAATTAAGTAAATATTGAGATTTGATATTTTTATTATTTGCACTTTTGACTCCCCAGTGGGTATAATATTATATTAGGCTTCCCAATAAGTCTTCTAATTATAGTATCTAAAAGGTCAGCATCTTATTAGAACTAAAAATTAAAACTTTGGAATAATACTGAACACTGTAGCATCTGCAAAGCAGCCATGCCTGTATTAGCAAAAGTCAGATTCCTGTGCCCATTATTCAAGCTGAATAAATACATTTCTTCATGAGAAGCTTCCTTGAAGTCAGTGGACTGTGCAGTAAGTCTCTGTTTGCCGTGATTGAAGGCACCAGGCTCTGACCTCAAATAAGGAAAGAGATTTTGATTTTGCCAAACCTTTGGACCATATTGCACAAGATGATGGAGTTCCGGGTATGCTGACAGAGGAGAAACCTGCCCAGCAGCGAAGGCGTCTGAGTTATCTCAGAAAGAAGCAGAATGGTCAGTCCCTTTTGAGAGTTGCTCTTTGAGCCTCACAGCCCATTCAACCTCCTTCTGCAGGAGGACACCAAAGGAAAGCCAAACACAATTTCATTGTCTGCTTCTCTGGCCATCAAACTCACCAGCAAGGGGAAGAGAGACCACCTTATGTCTGTCCTCCAGGGGAAAAGGCCCTGCAGCCCTGTGAGCTCCAACAGTGCTGTTTCAGGCAACATGGGCCCTTTCCCACTCATCAAAGCTTGAATCTTCTGGTGGAACCATGAAACCTTGGATAAGATTTCCAAGGAACCTGCTCAGACTGAGGGTTATTCCTGATAACACTCTCCAGAGAGATTTTATCAGGTTGCTGCAGTGAGTACATTTCTGGTTGACGTTTTCAGGAGAGCCCCAAGAGGTCTGATGAAGCATATCAGAAAACACAAGAGCCCATCCTGTACATGTCAGGGAGGGATCTGGATCCCTCCAGATCCAGCCTGGATTAAAAAGCATCCCTAGTACACTGACTTCGGCAGCATAACTGACAGCAGGATTTGGCCCATTGTTTCCTGGGAAAATTAATGAGCTGTAAGAAAAATATCTGACCATCATTTGACTTATCAAAGCCATTGTGACTCCTTCTCTAAATAACATTAAGATGAATCACTTATTATTTGAGAATTGAGAGTCACGGTAGTGACTGAAGCCAAGTTAGGAAAATAGCACTGCCATTACTAGCTTTGCAGGATTGAACTTGACTTGGAATCTGGGGTTTTGCCCTGACAATACCACAACGTTTGAAATCTTATTTACTTTGTGGGGTTTCTTTTGTACTAACCTACTCACTCTAACATCACATGAAACCTTTAATAGGTGTCCTACATACACGGAATTTATCGTCAGCTGCTTGAATCCTGATCTCATGTGCAATGGAGCAAATAAGAATGAGGGTGCTGCAACCAGTGCAGAAATGTCAGGTTTTGTTTTGCAAAATGCAGTCATTGAATTTTACATATCAAAATTGGACCTGCACGTAGATTATTTGCATTACTTTGGGGTTGGATTTTTTTTATCTTTATTTTTTTCATACATTTTTTAAGTGGCTTTTCTATGTTCTTTACTCTCTCACTGCTTCAGTTGAAAAATGGAAAAATATGGGAACCCTCTGGTGGCCAAAATAATATCTGTAAATCCCACTCAGCCTTAAGCACCTCAGCATGATCTAGTGACAGGGTCAAACTCTGTTGGAGTTGTATTATTAACATGTTTCATCACCTTTTTCTTCTTCTGTCCAGGTACCTTTGTACATAGCCTGTATGTCGTTGCCTCTTACATGAAATGCCCTGCATTTATCTAGATAATTTAAACAACATGTTTTTTATTGTGGCTGAAGGTCTATTGGTCTTTAATTGCTGCTCAGTGATTGGGGCATTTCATAACAATTAAATTGTGAAGAAATGGATTAAAGAGTAATCAGGACTGCCTATCATGGAGTGCTCTGTGCAGGTCAGTCCAGATGTGAGAATGCTTAAAGCTAATAGAATCACAGAATCACAGAATGGTTTGGGTTGGGAGAGACCTTAAAGGTCATCTCATTCCAATGCCCTGCCATGGGCAGGGACACCTCCCACTAGACCAGGCTGCTCCAAGCCCTGTCCAGCCTGGCCATCAACACTTCCAAGTATGGGGCATCCACAACATCTTGGGGCAACCTGTTCCTCACCATCCTCCCAGGAAAGAGTTTCTTCCTAACACCTAATCTAAACCTACTAGCTTTCAGTCTAAAGACTTTATCCTCAAGAACAGATGGAATTTTTCATCATCCCTCTCCCCAGTTAGGGGAGTTTATACCACAAAAAATGTGAGCTCTCCGGTGGTTGGAAAAATCCAGGGTAGTGATCAAGGGTTAGGTTTTGGGGCAACTGAGAAGCAATGAATTGGCATAACCTGTCTGCCCACTGTGGAGAGGCCTCTTTTCTACCCTTCTGTCATGAGCAAGGGCATCAGGCCTCCAGCAACTTCTACTGCAGTGGCATTTGGACTTTGTTTTGTCTTGTCAGCTTCATTATGTCCCCTAATAAAAGAGCAGACTCCTCTCAATTTGTTTTCAAAGTGCAAGGTAAGCCCACAGGACTGTTTCATTCTTCTTAGCAATATTCCCTGGAAGCTGCAGAAGTATTTGAATTCTGCCAGAGATCTATGGACCACAGTCTGCTAGTGCCCTCCAGTTTGTCAAATGGATGAAGGTCTGGTATGAATCACCACTTTTCCATTTTGTGCCATTGTACAATCAATACACACTCATATAAATGAGGATGCAACAGCCAAAGCTCCAGAGGGAGTTGGGCCCCAAAGACTGCTGCATCAGAATGTGTTTGCATCAGATTCCTGCTTTTTTTTGCTGATGCTAACATAAATTTTCTTGCTATGTTGGCAAATTTGGCCCTCTGAGAGTCTTGTGACAATTGCAACAATCAGCATTTCCTGATCAATTTTTGCTTACATTTTTATTCCTTTCTTATAGGGAAATAAAATATTTTGATTTTCATATATTGATTTAATTATTTCTTGAGAAAGACTTCATTTAGACCATTATGTACAAATTTATGGTCATGAAATCCATCAGTGTATATATGCTGCTCACTTAGATGCTGAGCTCTTCAGGATAAGGATCATACAACTTTGCCTTGTAAAGCTCTGCAACACCCACTGTGACACAGATCATTTGCAATGCCAGATTCCACGTGTATTGTGGTTTCTTACTTGGCATCAGCTACTGGGTATCAGTGAAGCAGTAAAGGACTGTTCTTCATCTGCTCTCCTTTGCCATCTGAAATTTAAGGGGTCTAAATCTAAGCAAGTCAATCTTCAAACTCAGTCAATGGAGAAAAGTAGGAACCAAGTAAGAGTAATCAACCACACATCATGCTGGACATTTAAGATATGTCAGGCATCCCAAAGGAGTGATCCCAGGCACTGGACTGCTGACCATCCACATGTAAATTGATGGCCTGTTCCCTGAAAGGATTTGTGTATGTGCCAACCAGCACTCCCTTAGACATTGCTTGGGCATCTTGCTGGGGAAAAATGACCCATAAAGCTGTCCTGGGACACAGCTGTGCCAGATAATGGTTCATCACCATGAATCTCTTCACTACTGCCATGCAGTATACCTACAACCTCCCTTTCCTACTGTGAAAGCATCTGTCTGACAGGCTGCAGCACAGCCCTCATATCATTTCAGACACTTGCAACTGAAAAACATGATATGCCAGGGCCAGGGAGGCAGAAAACAAGCCCAAAGGAGACCTAGAGTCAATTGTGTGGGTTGAATTTAGGCCTTGCTGCTTGGTTTTGAGGTCAGTCTCCTTTATACTCAATGATCCCCCTTCTCTTTTTATAAAATTGTATGTAGGTAAACAGATTTTCATTTTGAGTTTAAAAGGCAGTATCTCTGTCATGTCAGTTATATGGCCATTTTCTATGATTCTATTTTATTTAGGCAAATACAAAGAGAGATGAGTCAAGCCCAGGAGCAGCAAGTAGGCATAAAGGGACTACATCAAGGGAAGCAATACTTACTGTTCTGTGGATGTAGCAGTGCTGCTGTATCACAGAGACAAACCTCTTCAAAGGGACCCAGGGAAGCTACAGAGACCCAGCTCACTCAGCCAGTTCAGCCTCTGGTAGCAGTTAAGGGCAGGAAAAAAAGCAGCCGTGTATTGACTCTTTCATTAATGTGCTGCTCCTGCAGCACAGGGGGAAATGCTTTGTGAACGTAACAGAACATTCCTTGCTGCTGTCTAGCAGTGACGCTTTGTTCTGAAAACTCATTGCAAAAAATGTCACCTCCTTGCACTGCCAGGCACACCTGCAAACGTGGCTGCAAAAGGCCACAGTGTAGAATTTGCATTTCAGATCCTAGTCTACTAGGAATGGATGTATTGCTGGCTGCCATCCTAGACTGGCCAGACAGCCTGGACAGCTGGAAAAAAAATAACCATTTCCCATTTCCACACAGAGTGAGAACCTGCAGCCTGCACTCTGGGACAGAGCCCACGTGCAACTCTGCAGTGCCATTTCTGCAGGTTCTTCTAAGAAGTGAATTGCATTTAAAGTCCATGTTGAAGCAAGCAGAAGGGAAACAGCTTCTCATTTCTTAGCAGCCAGTAGTAAATTGATGCTGTTTTGGTTTCATGGCTTGGGGAGTAGATGAAGGCAGAGCCTAGCACCCTGGCAGTGTGGGCTGTGTTCAGACCACCTACCAGAGGCCTCACTCAGTTGCCATGAGTGTTATGGCAATTCAGTTCAATAAAGAAGGGAGACACCAGACCCCTAAAATCCAAGTCTGCTGGATCTTAGCTCCCCGTGCAGATGCTGGATGGGAGCAGTCACTGTGCCCAAGTCAGGCACTTGCAGTAGGAGGGTACAATGAGGCCCCGTGTGCTTCTGCCTCATCCGCAGAACTGGATTGCTTTTTGCTCAAGGAGGATCTGTAATGCTGCCAGGAACTGATTAACATCTGAATCACGTTGTCCTCTGTCTGTGTGGCAGATATAAATAGGTTGCAGAAGAGGTGGGCTGTGTCCATGAGCACTTCTCTCCTCAGGAGATGGTCTTATCTACAAGCACACAAAGTAGAGAAGCCTCAGCCTTCTGGAGCAAACTTCCAAGATATTCCCTTTGTGATGAGGAGTTACCCTGCTGATCCTGTACTTTGGAATCACCCCCTGAGCCCTTGTCTCAGAGGCTTTACTGCTGGCAGGCACAAAGCCACACGGCTCTCCACCCATTCGACCCACACAGGGCTGGACAGCTGAGGAACCAGCGAAACTGCACCAGCTCAAATTTGCTTTCAGTTTATTGTCTATGTAGTGTCACTATAAAGGTCTGAGCTAATCTTAGCTGCATAATGGGCTGGTAGAAAGTATTCTATTTGTTATGCAAATAAATATTTACTTCAAATGTGGTTTCCCAAAGTATGGTCACCTTGCACGCATCTGCTTCCAAAAATGCATCTGCTTTACAACAAGGTAGTAATTATCCTTTCCTCAAGGGGGTTCAGTTTGAACCTACTATGTGTACTAGACTGCTGGCAAAGTTTTTAATTTTGGTTTATGATGTTTGTAGTTTTTGGAGGCACAGGATCAAACGCTTGAAATGCAATATTCATCTGATACTACATACCAACCCCAAATACAGGTAGGGTTTGCTTGGTGGGCTTTTTTCTCCTTCAAGAACAGTTCTTTTCTCCTGCACATTTTTTTCCCCTTAAAACATCAGTCAGATGAGTGGATAGATGCAGAAAGCGAGTAACTTCATTTTACTGGTAAAATACCTCAGTGGAGTAACACAATAGCATTATCATCCTTCTTTTTTACTGGTTCTTCTTTTAATCTGCATGTCATAATAGTGTCATTAGAGGGTGACTTCATCTTTTTACCAGGCTATTTCTGCAGTACTTAATGTCTGTTTGATCTTTCATTCAGATATCTATTACCATACATATCTATTATAAGTTGAAAAGGTTTTTAGTCTGACATAACATTGGAGAGGAAGAAATGTCAGCTTCATTAAACCTCACAGTTCTAAGACTGGAGGTAAATCACTTATTCAGCACATTTTTTTAAGAAACATACTGAAAAAATCTTATGAAAATATGTAGTTTTTATTTATTTATTTATCTTCCCTCTTCTCTTTAATCCACCTCTTCATGCACTTTGCTCTGCTTTCTCCAGAAAGGGAGCAGTGAGTGAAACAGTGTCTTGAATGTAGAAATAAGGCAATTCCTGAGCCCAGTTTCTGCTGGACTGAGCAGCTCAGTGAACTCAGGGCTGGGAATAAGAGGGAGGAGGAGGCTGGGTGGTGACATTGTTCTTTAGCTCCTCACACACCGTGGCTCTGTATTGCAGTGGCTGATTAGAAGGGTGTACCTGTAGCTATCCACTGCAAGGCATCACCTTTCTGCCATGATAAAATTCTGGGGAGGTTAAAGCAGCAGAATACTGTGTCAAGTCCTAGGGCCATCAAAGTCAGTAAGGAGACTCCATTTTTCTTCCATCTTGATCCATAATGTGGGGTTGACAGGTAATCTGGTGAATTGGGGCCTGATTCAGCAAGGAGCATAAGCACTTCCATAATTCACAGTGCAATAACCACCCCAGCAAAGCAGACAGAATGGCCATAGGGGTGATGTCTTTACTTATGTGGCTTGCTGAACTAGGACTGCAAGGACACAGAGACAGTGATGGCTTTTCTCCCAGGGTTTGTGGCTTTTCATCTACCTGACAATCCTCAGCAGTGGCACCAAAGCTGACAGTCTGGGCATCAAACAGCACAGGACTGAAGTCCTTTTGAAGCAGGGAAGTGCAGAATGCATACAGAAAGGCAGGTGAAGGAGGGGAGCTCAGGGAGCTGAAACTCAAAGGCTTTAGCACACACTGGCTACTAACTCTGTTGAAAATTAATAGCTGATGCCTCCACTTTAGATTTTGCTCCTTTGAGGGGTCTGGTAGGTGAGTTTAGGGGTGCAGAGGCTGTGCTTTAGATGTGAATTGCTACACAGGCATTATGTAGACTAGAACAAGGACTAGTTTGTAGAAGTCCTGCTGTAACTCCCTGCATAACTCCAATTCTGCTTTTTCGTTCAGCTTTCAGCAACATGTGCAGCGTCCTGGTTGTCTTGACTGAAAGAATGATCCTGTGTGTTTTAGCTGGATCTTCTTTGCTACAATCCATAACAGATGCCATTGGTGGTTTTGTTACTATCGCTACTTGATGGCTTTCTCCAACTGCACTTCACATTCCTGAAGCTGAAAGATTTGTTCTCTTAGCCACCAAGAAACACTACACTCTTATTTTGGAGTCTCCCTGCATTCCAAGATAGCACTGGCAACAGGGGACACGCAAGGGTCAACAGCTCCTCATCCAGCAGCACAACCTCATTCACTGCAGCAAAGAGGTTTTCAGAGTTTGGGAATGCCCTGAAGAGTTTTACCTTCTGCCTCCTGAAAAGGATGTCATTTGCTCTTTGTTCCTAGGCAACCCAGGGAGACACAGACAGCTGTCGTCAAATATTCTGCACCCAAATTGTCCCTTCTTGGCACTGAAAAATCTCACTGAGCTCACTGGGGGTCTTGAATTCATACTGGGCATCTTTGGTTTTTTGATTGGTAATGGCATCTTTGTGCCATTGCTAGATAAGGAGAAGCAGGCAGTAGGCTTAAAGTGTGGTGTGTAATGGCATTTGCAAAAAATTGTTCCCTAAACACCTTATCCCCTGTAGCAACTGGGAAAATGAAGATGAGAACTTTTAGCAATATGCATCTTCAGCTGTGTGAAATTCTGCCCTGGATTTTGTTTCTGTTAACCTGATGAATGAGATTCACAGTTGTAAATTAGGTCTGTACTGGGCCATGGATAATATTAACAATACTGAGATTAAGGTGAAAAAGGAGAGATCAAGGTGTTTTGGGAAGGTATTTTGAACTCCTGCAACATTTTTATATTGTTATATCTGAGATGTGAAGTGTGAAGAGCTGACATACCCTCGGTCTGAGGAGCTGTCACCAGCTTTCAGGCTTTGTTTTTTTCCAAGTGTCAAACTTTTACAAGTAGCCTGTGCAGTTCCTTTTCAGTCACAGCAGATAACCCTGGTCATATTAGATGGAATGACCATGACACAGTGACATCTCTATTTACCCATTTCCATTACTAGGAATCAAAGATCCCATTTCCAAGTTATCTGTGACAATATTGCGTTATTCCTTCCCTGCAGAGAAATGAGACATAAATTTTCAATTCCTTTCCTTCCTTTCCAGACCTGCCACTGTGGTTGTTTTTTTTTTTTTTTTGCACCAACAACTTTTTAATTTCCTGTTAATTTTTAGTCTAAGAGAAGTTGTTTACTCCAGGAGAAGCAGTCTGAGGGTTATTGCACATACCTAACAGTTTGTTGAATAAAGACTGGAAACACATTATCTAGTATTGACATTTTTCAATTTTTGAGAGTTTCTGTCAAGTATTATTTTTAAACAAAGGAACTAGTTTAGAACAGCAGCTCTCAGTCTGTGATAAACATTGGAAATCTGGTTCAGCACACAGAAAGTCACCAGTTTTTATATCTGTGTCTGTCCCCACTGCAGTGCCAGCAGGTCCTCACAATACTGATGCAGCATGTAGCAGTAGGAGATTTTCTACTTTTGTAGATACACAACCACTTTGGGCAATATAATCTACAGTGATAAAATCGCTCTCCTGTCCATGTCCACATGGAAGACTTTTTTCAGCCTAATTTTGGCTGCTGCTGCTGTGAATTTTTCATACTGCAGCCAAATAGATGTTCTGGAAGAACGCTGTGAGCCAGACCCAGCCTCCATAAATCAAAGCATGCCGAGCCCACGTTAGCTGAGCATCTGGATGGGGAAGCAGGAGACGCCTTTGGGAGTTACTCTGTCTCTTTGCAAGGTAGCCAGGAGACTGAAAGTGAAACTTCTTCGTGGGAGCTGCACTCTCACCATGTTTTTATTCTTAGTTGGCAGTGTGGGGCTGGCAGAGGGTCCAGGCTGGACCCATGGTAGGAAGAAGAGTGACAGACAGAGGCAGTGAGTCCCAACAAAGGGAAAATCATAAAATCATAAAATAGTTTGCATTGAAAGGGACTTCAAAGATCTCGTTCTACCCCTCCTGCCTTCAGGGACACCTCCCGCTTGACCAGGTTGCTCAAAGCCCCTTCTAACCTGGCCTTGAACACTTCCAGGAATGGGACAGCCATAACTTCTCTGAGCAACCGGTGCCAGTGACTCACCACTCTCTGAGTAAAATATTTCTAATATCTAAGCTAAATCTACCCTCATTCAGTTTGAAGCCATTTCCCCTTGTCCTATCAGTCCATGCCCTTATAAAAAGTCCCTCTCCAGCTCACTTGTAGCCCCTTTTAGGTACTAGAAGGTGCTCTAAGGTATCTCTGGAGCCTTCTTCTCCAGGATGAACAACCCCATCTCTCTCATCCATAGGAGAGGAGTTTCCATAGGAGAGCTTCTTCAGCCTTCTTCATGGCTGCCTCTGGACTCTCTCCAACAGGTCCATGTTTTTCTTATTTTGAGGTCCCCAGATCCAAATTGGATCCCACCCGAGTGGAGCAGAGGGGCAGAATCCCCTCCCTCAACCTGCTGGTCATGCTGCTTGTGATGCAGCCCAGGATGTGGTTGGGTTTTTTCTGGGCTGTGGGTTCACTTTCCTGGGTCACGTTGAGCTTCCTGTCCATGAACACCCCCAAGCCCTTCCTCCCAGGGCTGCTGTCAATCCATTCTCTGCCCAGACTGTGTTTGTGCTTGGGGTTGTCCTGACCCAGGTGCCCTCGGCCTTGTTAAACTTCATGGCTGAGGGTGCACTCAGTCCCACAGCCCATGTCACCAGCATGGCAACACACGTGAGAACACAGGGCAGAAACCTGAGAACGCCCTTACCCATGTGCACATCTAAAAATAACTGGCATTTTTGTTAGGTTTTCCTAAAATACAGTATGCATAAGCCACGTGGGCTGCTGTGTTGGCACCGGTGTGGGAACAACAGGGAGTCCCAAATTCCAAGTGAGTGGCCCAGTGAAGCCCTTTGGTCCAGGGTCAATTCCTAACCTTTGTCTCTCATTAAAATATCATTCAAGTGCTAAAAACGTTCTTCCCACTGGTTATATCATTATGAATGTTTACCCTGCCAGTACCTGGAAAAAATTGCTCTCTGAGGTAGAGCCAAATACCATTACTAGATCTCCAAAAGATTTGACAGTGAAATTAATTAGTTAATCTTTGTAAAGTGCTTTGAAGATGAAGAGCTCACTATGACTTTTAGGTAATGTTATTATAGGTTAGTGAGTCATTTTGTGAATTTAAGGCAGAGGGGTCTCTTTTACAGCGCCTTATATCATGACCTTCACTGTGTCTGTGGGGCTGACCAGTCTTCTCCTGTTGTCTCCCACAGCCTTCCCTCTGTCTTAATTCTTGTGCTGCCTCTAATCCTGTAGGGCAAGCTCCATTGTCAGGGGCTGGGCTTTTTGAGAGGAAATTTCCCTTGGGTCCTGAGAATATTCAGCTAAAAATTGTTTTCAGCAAGTTTCACTCCTTGCCACTGCTTCCCCCTTTGCTGGGAAGTTTGCCACCTGAGCCTGTTTCGGCAGCTGGCTACTTCTCCTCTGCCTGAAGAGACTCAGACCCCGGCGTCCCCAGTCTCCCAGAAAAGGGCAGCCCAATCCACTCTGGCTCGCTGCCCTGGGCCCCACCTGGAGGCTCTCTGATCTGCCTGTGGAGCTCCTGGTTGGTATTAGGTCAGGGACTTTCCTCCTGCTCCGTGTTTGTGCAGAACGCAGCACCCTGGTTCCCCACCAGACTCTCAGATACTGCTGTAATGCAGGTAATAAATAATAACAACCTTTAAACCTCTAGTGCAAATTACAGCCTCATGCAACACCTACGTAATTTGGTATAATATTAGCACAGTAGCTACCTTGGGAGAACTGTATTCAGATAAGAGAATACACAATATTAACCCTTCCATTTGAAAGCTAATGGAATTGCTTAAATGCCTACAGCTCCTTTTCTGCCACCGTGTGTTTTAAAGAAAAGTAAGAGCACAAAAGGGAAGTGAGGGTGACATAAATAACCGAAGACAAAAGGAATCAAACCAAAAATAGTAAAGTATAATAACATGATTTCTCCTGTATAATGCACAAAAATCTTTCTTATGTCTGAATCCCCCTTGCATCTAGCCCTCCATGATTACATTAGAGGAGATGAGCCCTCTCCCAGTGTTTATAGTCTGAGGTTCCAATCTTGCAAACATTTACATGCATGTTTAACTTTATGCACACAATTAGTGCAATTGAAGTCATGCCACTTGCAAGACAAGATGCAACAAGTGAGTGTATCAAACGCTAGGTGGGAAGAGGGCGGCAGACAGATGAAGGGTAGTAATGATAAGATCATGTGGTTACCTGGGCTAACTCTGCACGCTCAATGACTCCAAATGCCTTTTTTTATTTTTGAATCATCACTTTAAAAGTTTTCCCTGTCATTCTATAACTGCTTGTTGTGACTCAGAAAATGCTGGGCTTACTCATGGTCGTATAGTATGTAATTAGTGGACTTTTTCATTTTCCCTTCTTAGAAATGATATCTGTTCACCACTAACTAATCCTACTTTTAAAAGAAGAATAAAAAATTACCCCAAGCCTTTCTCATTTACTCTTCTGCTTTCCTTCAATCTGTTTGTGTATTAACCTCCCCCTCTAGGTACCTTCTCCAAATGAGCATCTTCTAGTTTCCTGAGGCTTTTCTTATCTTCATTGCAGCTGTCCAAGAGTCAAGATCTGAGGAACAGGAAAGCAGACCAAATATAGCAGACACTCTCCTTTGCATGCAGGGTCCTGGGGTTGTGAACCACACAGAGGCTGCTCTATCCCCCTGGCTCTTACCAACCAACACAACACAGAGAAGCCGACCATGAAGTCTGGCAGCACTGAAATTAATGGAACAGCTGGGCCAGGAAGGGCAAAATAGTATTGTGCAAAGACCACCTTGTTCTCACTCTTCCTTGCTCTTTGGTGAGATGGGAAAGGCCTTTTGGCAGCTAAATCTCTCCTTGGAAGATCTTCCAAAAATGCTGCTTCCCCACAGACTGCCATGGGAAGCTTTGCAAAGTCAGATTTAGAAAAGTCACTCGCTGCATCTCTACACACACTGCTGATACTCGAGGCACATCTGTGGAGCAGGGAAGCTGTTCAAAGTTGGATGGACTTGGGAAGACAATTTAGTTTACACGTAACATTGTTATCACATAAATTAGAATAATTATCACATTTGTGTTGTATTTTCATGATATTTGCTTCACTTAAATTGTTGTTATAAAATAATTTTATGAGTTATGTTGCTATACTCTGCGGCGATGTAAGGGAGTTTTCTGAACTCAATGGTGAGGCCATGTGATTTAATTGCCACACTATTTGTTAATTAGTCTGGGTGAAAATGCCAGCACCTGAGTGTGTTTGGAGAGTGGGCGGTGAGAATGTAGCTTTCTGTGAAGTAGTTCCAAATGCCAGAGAGCTTGAATTTGTGGTTCTGATTTCTTGATGTTCTGACTTCTTTAGCTCTCCCCGCCAAATAGCTAGCATTGAAACTTTTCATGGGTAGAACTTGGCTCGTGTATCTCATGCATCTGAGTGGAGGAATGTTGATCTGAGTCACCACTGGATCACATCTTGTGCAGTGCAAGTGGGTTTGGATCACTCTCGGACCAGGGAGGTGGCATGCTATGCCACACTGCAAGGGATGGAAGGGCTCAAACAGAGGGGTCACCACCAGCCCCCTCAGTGTCTAGCTGTAGAGCAATCTGCTTAATACCAAAGGTAGACTTGAGTCCACATAGTCTTTGGGTAGTATTTAGTGATCAGGTGCTAAGACCTTGCAAAGTCTTCATTTAGTCTTGGGCCTGCAGCAGGATCTGGTCAAGGCAGAAACACCAGACAGCAAAGGCAGTGTTGCTCATGCACAGTTTGGGTCACCCACAGACATGGGTAATGGGGTATAATAACACTGGCTTTTTCAGAGACATGTAGCACTGTTAAGGAAGCTGCTGATGGGGCCCAGGGAGCTACAGGTCCTTTCCTGGCTATCGATCTGCTTGTAAGCAGCAGCAGCCACAAGGCTGTCAGTACTCTCAATGTTAATATTCCCAGGCCTCAAGCTGCAAATTATGTTTTACATTATGTGTTTTATTTCTGGGCTAAGAAGTTTAGAGTTCAAACATCAGATGAGTCGTGTATTCCAGGGAGCAGTAAGGGTATGCCACACTCTCCTGTTCTTTCTGATGTTACAAAGCAGGCTATGGCAATCTCTGAGCTGGCAGAGTCACTCACAGCTTTTAAACTGCACAGATGAGAAAGTAGCCATGCTTCTGCCATGTTTTGGAAATACGGGATAAAACACTCCCTACATAATACATGTTTTGATGAATCAAGGCTTAAGGAAGACAAACGGATCTAGAAAGGATCTCTTTGCTGCATCATAACAGACAAAGCCACAGCCTGGCAGGAGAATGACTTGAGGGAAAGGAAGTAAAAGCCCAGTGGTGAACTGATGGCTCCTTCAGTGCAGTCCAAGGCTTTGGGAAAGATTGATTGGGTCAGGGCAGGATGAGGAAAAAGTCCTACTTGTGAGTGGCCCCTGTCTGCTCAAAACCCAAACTGGCTACACACAGATATTAATCACACTGGGAATGTCTGTGTACACATGCTGGGTTATCTGGCTCTGGTTTCATTTTCCTGAGTTACTATTTTCAGCCCAACGACCCACCATAAAGGTGTATCAGAAAGGAAAGGCTGAAAAATATCTGTCAAATCCACTCATTACATCAATTTTCTTATATCCACAGGAATGGTCTCCCTTTTAGCAGGTGGGTAAACCCTTTGTCTATGTCATCACTCTCTTTTGCTATGCTGGCCATCGATGGCAACAGTAAAGATAACATAAAAAAGAAGTCACTCTCTTGCACCAGCAGGTGGGAAAACTGCTGATTTCTGTACCACCCTAAAGGGAATTATTTCACTGATATTTCAGAGCAGAGTCTACCTATATGAGAGGGAAACTGCAAGTCACCTGTGCTTAATATTTAAGTTCACATTAATTTATACACAGTGTGCTAAACTGTGCCCTCATTTATGTGCACACTGCCCCACAGTGATTATGCAAGAGAAACTGAGTGGAGAATTTGATCCAGTGTGATTTCAAAAATAGCACCATGAAGTTAAATTGGTATAAATGCAGAGGGAGTAAATCCACAGAAGAACATAATGTATGGTATAAAACAGCAAGTTTCAGTGATGACGCTGTCAATGAAAACTCAACACCTGGATGGGTCCCAGCCCAAATAGCAAACTCTCCCAAACATGCCCCTGTCCATCACATGTATGCAAAGCCACCAGCATCAAGAAAAAGCAAGATGCTCCTGGGCATCTAGAACCCTTGCAGCATAGCAAAGGTCTGGCTAAGGAGCAGAAAAGGGGGGAGAGAATAGGCTGTTTCATCACCCTGCAGATAAGATAATTGTGGCTCAAATTCACAAGTGTAAGGTAAAAATCCACTACATGCATGAAACTAAAACTATTTTATTTCAGGAAAGCTGGCAGAGTGATTCAACAGCTTCCTGTGGCTTAGCTGCCATGACACAGTAGAAATAACCTTTCTTCTGTCTGGATCTTAGGAAGTATTGTGTTTCATCCTTGCTGAGTGACCTGCATTTCACAGGCCAGATGTAAAAATTATCCAAGACTCAGTTCTCAGCATGTTTAGGCTTCATTAGAAATGATGGCTGGTGCAGGATGTACCTGGCACCTGGTACTCATTTGCCCCTCCTTGTTCCCAGAGCTGTGCAGTTCCCCGTGTGCCTGACCACTGGGCAAGAGGACATCTGCATCCAACACCTGCAGAAAGGGGAGCTCCTCCCTTCCCTTTGGATCAGCCCAAGTGGCTCTCCCCTTGCCCTGCAGGCATGGGGCAGTGCAGAGAATGAGCCAGTCAGACCTGCTGCTCCATCTGGGACTCAGCATGCCGGCAGTACTCTGGGGAAGGAAAAGGTTCTGTTCCTCACTGTGACCCTTGCTTCCACTTGTGTCTATCGATGGCAGCAAGGGCAGCCACTGCTGGGGCTGGCAGTGCCTAGGAAAGCTCAGTGCATTCTATTAATAGGTGACTGAGAAAAATCAGCATGAACCTCAGCATTAAATTTTTTCTGTTTGTGTAGTGTTTCCATTACAGCCTCATATAAAACTGAGTCATTGAACTACCACCCTGGCTTGGCCACAGGAGTTTGAGTCTCATATGCAACACTGGGACCCCATCACAATGACAAGTGATGGTGCTTCAGAGAGTATTTCTTCCAGGAGCTGTGCTCAAGTTTCTGCAGTGCCATACTACATGGTTTCCAAATTCAAAATACTCTGGTGGTGGAATAATACTTCTTCTTTTCCAATCTTTTGTTATTCCCAGATGCTTAATCCAATTTTATGGGAATGTAATAACATGGTATCTTATGCACCGTTATGATGTGTGAGGTTTGTAAAATTAAAAAAAAAGTTCACTGAAAGGACCTCGAGACATTTAAATATCTGGCAATATGGATGGAACCCATCACATTTAACACCAGCCACCAAAATGGCACACGTCTAACCTAAGTGAGCCATCTCACATCCCAAAGGGGAGCTCAGCCCTGGCAGAGGGCAAGGCATCCTCCCTGCAAAAGGCACTGTCGGCCATTTCATGGAGGTTTCTGACTCCTTCCACTGACCCCAGGTGCAGCTGAGATGCATGGATTATATGAGACCAATAAATTTTAGAGACCTAATTTATGGGACATTGATCCAACACTAGGGTGAGATGTGGTACTGGAGTTATCTGTACAATACTGTTACAGATGTAACTAGTAGCTAAAGCTGCCTGCATGTATATTTTAGGCTCTTTCCAAGCTTAAACTTAAAGGGTTAGGAGTCAGTGACTTTTCTTCTCCTTGACCTTGATGCAGCTGAAACTAATAGAAGAGACACTTGGTGTTAAAAAACAAAAACTCCCAGTCAAGGCAAACTCCTGGATGCTGAAGGTTTTGCGTAAGATCACTGTGGGAGCTTCAGGCAGATAAACAAGTCACAAGGCAGCTTAGGTGTGTAAAATTACTACGGATCTCTTGAATTAGGTCCAACTCATCTCCTTTTTATATCAACATAGGGCCCCACAGGCCCAAGGCTGTGCTTATGCTTTTCCAGCATAAGCGTTTTTCTGTACGCAAAAGCTCTGTCTGACCAGAACGTTACGGATATAATTTCTAAAGCTTTTTGAGATCCCTGGGTTTAATGCAGTGCATAAATGCGAATGCTACTATTGAAGCTGCTGCACTACTAAAAGTAGAACCTCAGTGACACAGAAATAGAGGTTTGATAATTATTTGATATGATGGATCAGTTAACAACTCTCCTGTGAGTAGCCAACAGCCTAAATTTGCTACGGCCCAGTCTTTACATCTGGGGCTCGCTCTCCTCCTCACCTTTCCTGGAATGCCAGCTATGATGAGCAAGCTATTTTCAGTTTCTTATTAGGAAGCTGCCTTTGGACCAGTTCCTACACTACTTAGCATTTTGCCTGAGTAGCAAATTCAGGATCTGGCCCTAGGAAACCTGTTCTCTTGGCACATTCTCTTGGCCAATTCCTTGTCAGCACAGTTACCTCTAATATCTGCTATGTGCTGTCTGCAGTGGCCTGTGCAGGCACCTCTAGGAAGATGGAGTTGTTGTGACACTTGTCTCACAAAAGAGCCTCTCCAGTTCTTCACTTTGAAGGTCCACTAAAAGGTGTGTCTGTGATGACACATCTGCTCTGGTATTTTTTTTCTTCTTTCTCATATTAAAAAGTACTGTGATAAGTTCTTGTCGCTGTGCCAGGACGTCACTCGATACGTGTAGAGGAGAAACAGTTTAAAGCTACTTGACTAACAGCTTCCTCTGTCAAATATGACATTAGAGTTATGGTTGTCTCTTTTTTATCTCTTCACTTTGATGACAGGCTTATCTGAGGTAGTGAGACAAAGAGCTGAGTTGATTCAGCCTACAATGCTGTGCAGGTGAGAGTTTTGAGATCAAGTACAGCTGTTCGAAGGGCAAGTCCTAGTGCTGAATGACAGCTGCTTTCATCAGAAGCATGGCTTGTTTTTTCTTTCTTTCTTTCTTTCTTTCTTTCTTTTTCGTTCTTTTTTTTTTNCAAGAAATTCAACTGAAGCTTAAGGAATGTACAAGCTTAAATATCAAAATGTGACTGCTTGTGTAATAATGTCAGTCTGAGCTACTGGCTCCTTTTGATATTCTTAGATCAGATCAGATGTTCTTAGAAAATTAAATGTGTTGCTGATTCCGGTCAGGAGTGAATCTGTTTACCAAACCTCTGCATGTGGATCTGACAGTACAGGATATCACACCTAGTGCAATACTGCTGGAATATTAACATTCCTGATTTGTTGCTAGGAAAGGGCTGCAGCTTTCTCAGCTCTCTGCTTTTCAATCAGCACTTTCCATGATCACACTTTTTACCACTTTTTGCAGAGCAAAGGGATATTCCATCACTTCTCCTTCCCTTCCCCTGCCACCAGACCTCTCAAAACCAATGGTCAGTGATTTGATACGTTCATTAGCCCACTCTCCAAAAGCCCTCAGATAGTGTACGTTATTGGGACTTTTGATGTGTGGCTATTTTGAATTTCCCAGAACACTCCCATATGCAGATGCAGCGTGAGGTTTTGCAAAAAAAGTGCTCAGCCTTTCTTGCATGAACAAAATCTCCCATGTAAGCAAGCAAAGAGGTATGTGCTTATCCAAGTATTTATCTATGCCTGCAGGTATTTGAAGTTTGTGAAGGAGTGCAGGGTTTGTACATGCACTGGTTGGACTATACATACATGTTATTAAAAACTGGATATACCTAGGGCTCTCTCTCACTCTGCCTGTCCAGGAAGGACTACACTTACTTTTAAACCTTGGGTTTTCCTGTGTTCCTTGAACAGAACAACCTGATTTTTTTTCCCTACTCTTCCCCTCCTACTTGTCTGCTATGTCACAAATACTTAATCTTCCAAAACCATCAGGCACATGACCACATGCATGCTTTTTACTATTTCCTCTTGCTTTTCCTCAAAGACCATTCAAGACATCTTACTTCCTAGAACTTATACAACCTGGGTGTGGGACATTGGAAAGTCTTGAGGATAAAGACTCTATTTTTTTTCTGTAATGATTATGTCAGCCAGGTCTCTGTAGAAGTACTTTTCCAGAATGGTTTTCTTTCCAGCAGGAGACATTGCTTTTTCTGCCATGAAATGTGTAAGAGCCTAGGAGTTTATCTTGGGTGAAAACAATCATTCATGTCAGCCAGTAAAGACACTGGAAATAAGAAGAGTATTTGTAGTCACTACAATATTCCCGTATATGGTACTTTTACAGCTATTGATTGATATTCACTGAAACCTAGAGAGAGTAGATTCTATTAATACCAAATCTACCTATTAATCTCTATTAATATTAAAACAGGACTGAAAGAGTCATGTGAAGAAACCCAGGAAAGTCAGAGGGCTTGTACATACTGTAGCAATATCTAATATTTATACCAATACCACTGTGATGCCTCAGGTTTTAGATTTTATAATTTTCAGATTCTGTACTGCTTTAGTGTGTAGTTCTGAGTTTCATATTAAGGGATAGCAAGCTCTCTTCACAGAGTATGTAGACAAAACAATTCCTTCTCTAGCTGGGGACCAAGGACAAGTGATCCAAATCTCAGGCCCAAGAGCATAAACAACGATGGATTGAAGAGAGAAAAACAAGAAGGATGGGACTCCATAACCTAAAGCTATAATTGGACAATTAACTCCAATATGCTAATGGACCAGAACTTATAAAAGTGAGAGACCTCATGACCAGTTGTCCATTTTGGGACCATCTTGGGCGCAGCTTGGGTGTGGTCCTAGCTGGGCTGCCCAAGGTGTATCCATTGAGGCCTTTTAATAAATACCTACTTTACTCTCTAACTCTGTCTAGTCTCTGTTCTAGGTTAGCCTTCACAAGGCAACAACTGCACAAGAAGAAAAGAAAAACTGCTGGTGATTCTCTGTTTCCATATATGCATTATAACTTGTTATATTATACTGTATCAAACTTATGGAGTGATACACCCAAGGAAGAGACTTCTAGCTATGAAATTATCTGTTAGGAGCTTGCTCTTACCCAGATCCCACCACTGAAGTCATGTAAAGGGAAATCCTACGCTCCATGGGATCCTGTTCCCACACTGAGGGCCACCAGTGCCATTATGCCATATCTTCCACCTCATGCAAGGCCATAGAATGTAAACAGATACAGGAAAAGAGGAAAACCTCTTGGAGCAAGACTAATTTAATTTTATTTTAAACAGGAATCTGGTAGAACAGCCACCTTTTACTACTGCAGCAATGCAGGCTTGCACAGGGATTAGGAGTCTAGCACTGCAGAAAACCAACACCATTTCAGTACCATTGAAATTTGAGGTAATGGGTACCGAGATGCTTTTGAAAATCTCAGTATGCCTTAATTTGCCTTTCTTGACATCTAAATATCTTTAAAAATATGGCCATTTATCTTCCAACAGAGACTTCAAAATGCTAGATCCTTTCATTATTAGAGTCAGAGTGGTAGCTAATTGTTACTGAGGAGCTTTTCACTGTGGCCAAACCCAACAATAACAAGCAATAAAAATCTAATAATCCAAGCGATCGACTGTGTATTGAATAATTCTTCTGAGAGCACAGTGCAAATAGCACAATTCTGGGCATACTAAAGAGAGTGAAAGATTAAAAACCTAAATGAACACAGAAAATGTCTGTCACGTCAGATACATCAACTCTGTCAGTCCAATACATACACTTAATTAAAATGGTTCAACCATCTGTCCAAGAGGGTGCATGGGAAAACTTTAATTGATCGTCTCAGTTTTTTCAAGCGATCAGGAAATAGGGTTAAAGCTAGCTCTCCTGGAATGGATTTAAGAATTATAAAACTGACGGTTGGGGAATTTTCTGCTTTAGCTATTTTAAACCTCTCTAATTTCTCCCCACAACTTTGACAGAATTGGAAGATTCAAAAATATAGATGCATCTGAAGTACCAAGAAGGTGAATGACATCCCTGGGTGACAGCCAGGCCTTGTGCCTGAGGGGTGATGTGCTGTGCAGAAGGGTAGGTGCTTTCCTGCCCTCCCTGGAGGGCACTGCGGAGGAGCAAAGGCAGCTTTCATTTTCCACTGGGGCTCTCCAAGAGCTCAGTGAATGGAAACAGCTGAGAGGACATGCAGGATCCCTCACTGCTTTAGTCACCTCACCCGCCTCTTGATCGGGTCTTTGCTCCAGAAAAAGATGCAAAGTCAGAGTTGAGTTTGCCTGGCTGTAGCTGCCTCACTCAGAGTTGTGCCTAAGGTGGTGGATCCTGGGATGGGATTCAGCTCATTTTACTTCACCTGCCTAAAAGATGTCTAGTCTGAGATGGTCACCTTATGAAATCAGTGAAAGAAATGCCCCTCTAGAATGTGGGTGAAGCTTTCTGCAGCTGGTGCTGCTGAAGGCCTCCAGAAAGTCATTAAGTCCCTATAACTCTTCTCCCTAGAAGACAAGTTGTAATCTGCCACTGAAGACAGGTGGCCTCCATTCATGCTCATCTTCACAGCCATTGGCCTTCCCAAACCAGACCCTTCCTGATTACTTTCACGTAAATTCAGTCTTGGGGTTACAGTCAAAGGTGGCTAGTTTATCTTCTCCTTTGCAGCATCCACTGCCCTCTGCCATTTACTAATCTCCAAAAGATGATCTTCTGTCAGCCATCCTCACAGAAATATCATAAAGGACAGTTTGACCAGCTTGAAAGGGGGAAAGTGATATGTATTCTTCATATGGAAACTTCTGTATGAGACCAAAAATAAAACAAAACAAAACAGTGGATAATGTCTTGCCCCTGAGAGAGTGCTTGCCAGGTGGCCCAGGTCCTTCAGCTGATACTGTATTGTCATTCACCAGCCTCTGGAATAACAGCCTGCACTGATGAGGTAAAGAGAGCAGCCACTGAAGCAGGGATAGCTGACACAGGAGCAATCCCTTTTGTAATCATCCCCTCAGGCCCTTCAAAACCGGGATGGCAAGAGCTCACCCACGGCCCTCTCACCAGCCTCTGCGCTGTTATCATGGCTGCCTACTCTCTCCAAGACACGCTGACTCCAGCGGTGTTTTATATTCCTTGTTGTGGGAAGAGGTTTATGCCTCCTCATGGCTTCACTAACAGCTAGAGAAGATGGCTGAGCAAGCTGAGCAGTGGTGGGAGCAAAACGAGTAGTACTTCTGCCTGCTCCATAGCCTCAGGAAACAGCAGGGTTGGGGCACACCCTGCTCGAGCAGGGTGGGTGGGAATGGAGCTTCAGAAGACTGTCTCTATCCCTTCAGACCACTAACAATCTCCCAGTGCACTCAGGTGTTTGCCAAGTGGACAGACCCCAGACATCTTTGGTATCTTTCTGTGAGCTGGACGCAGCCACAGCAGCTGGTGCACACGTGTGTGTGCCGGTCTGCTGGCGGGAGGCGTGTGTGGGATGGCACTGCCACGGGGTTGAAACCCACACCAGTGCTCCCCTGAGTGCCCTGGGAACCCAGCTCTCTCTGTGACTGTCTGGTTCAAGACCTCAGGTCCATGAAGGGCTTTGAAATGTTTGTTATGTGTGTGCAGGGAGCCTGGTGACTGGCTAATGGGTGTCAGGTGACCAACAACATGCTGAAAACAACCGGTGATCAGAGCACTTTCAGAAGTGTTCCTATCTTGTGTGGTATAGCAGTGTTTTCTACAAGCCTGTCACAGTCTAGCTACAAAAGTTCTGCAAAAATGTGGGGAGACAGCAGTCAGGTGGAAAGCTTGTGGGAAGGCTCATGAACTGGGACATTCTGCTGGGCTTGCTTCTCTGGTACACCAAGTAATGTCCTTTGAGGTTGTTAACCTGCCCTTGGTGCCGTCTCCAGCCTCCCCACCCATTCTCTCCTCTTTTCCTGACGTCCACCTGCTCTCCATCTCACTCCTGAGCTGATCTCTCTGCTGTGAGCACAGACCTCTGCCCCCTGTCCTATATAACCAAACTGCAGCTAGCACTGCCCTAAGCTGAACCTAAAGCCATGCATGTGTGCTTTATCAGTGCCCATGCAATACACCTGACTGCCCACTCTACACCTTTCTCATCTGGGACTCCACGAACAAACCCCACTGTTGTCCTGCCCTGGCTCTCTCTGCTCGTGCTGTTCATGGCACCCAAGGTCAAGATGTGCTCTCACCCAGAGAGCCAGTTTGGGAACAGATTAGATATTTTGTCTTTGTTTGGAAAGTGGGCAACTTCCACTCCTGAACATCATCCCCGTACCTGTTTCACTGTCCCAGAAGCTCCCAGTGACAGTCCAGTTCCTCAGAAGTGTTTTCCAGCTTGGTAGCCTTTTCCCAATGGGGTCATACTACTTACTTGTGTTCACCGAGGCAATGCTTTATCTTCCAGCCACATGAAGCTTAATGTGTTATTATCCCAAAGTAATTTTCTCATTTAATTTCAGGAATATAATTGTGTGATTTGTTTGGAGGCTCCTGCTTCCATTCACAGTAGCTACTGTTTGCTGAAATTTACACTGTATTATGACACCTCATTTTTCCAATTAAAAATAGATTGTCACCATCCCAGTCTCCTGGTGTACTGATTTAGTAGTTAAGCTCTCTGGGTAAACTGCGGAGAGTTTACAAGAAGACATACCATCCTTAATATTTAAAATACACTTTAAGAGGAATGACTAATTGTGTGGGAATAATGTCATCGCTATGTTTGTATTATAGCTCTATGATCAAAGAGAGACTTCTAAGATATAATCTAAGCTCACTTAAATCCTAATGAGAAATTACATGGGAATGTTGGTATTTCAACTATCCACAAGAGTAGCTGAGCTCAATTATCCCGATGTCATAAGGGATTTGTTTGGATAATTGAGACTTCTGACCATTGAGACAATGTTCATTGTAACTAATAGGCATTCAGGGATAAATCTCTATTTTGAGGAAGAGGGAATTGTACACAGCTACAGCTTTGAATAACCAAGTTGTGCTGTAAACCCAGTTTGGATTCCCATGGATCCATGTGGTTAATAAATAAGTAACAAGGCAGGCCTCTAACTCCTCTGAAGCATTCGTCAATTGGTTTGTAAACACGATCAAGTTAGTACAGAGATAAATGGCTCCACCTGTTACCCAGCCCTGCAAAATTTATCAACTTGAGATTAAAATCTCTTTGCCTATCCTTATGATGAAGTTCATAATTATGAAAAAATGTACCATATATTACTCGCAAGTCAAAACAAATACTATTCCTTAGATTAGTGGACCAGCACAATTACACAAGTCTGCCTAATACTTTCTCCTTGAACTAATTAATAGGGTGCGAAAATGTTCTGAATTCTTTGTAAGGGTGAAGCCTTTTTACACTTGCTGAAGACATCTGTGTCTTTCTGGGTCTCTTTGAGCCAATGTAGCTGCTGCGGCCAGCTGGACAAGATTCACTCCATGCTCCTATGGTTTCAGAGTCATCCCAAGACAATAGAAAGTATGGAGATGAGAGCTGAGATATGGGCAAAGAGTTCACTGTGTTTCTATCTGAAGACTGTGAAAATAGGTCAGGTAGGTTTGTTTGTCTGTTAATGAAGTCTGTCAGAGCTTTCCCATTTCTTTTTTAGGACGAGGCTCTTCTTGTAACACCTAATAGCATCTGACTGGCTGAGAGAATAAAGCAAGTGCTGAAATCTTTTTTAAGAGCACCTTAGGATCACGTCTCTCACTGAATGTTAGTAAAGGTTGTATTCAGAATTCACCTCGATTTCTGAAGACTGTTTCAATTAATGAAGATTTTAACATCTTCAACTAGTGTTAATAAGCCAATAGCGTAGAGAATCCAAAAAAAACCCCAAACCCAAAACACAGAAAAATGAAGAATATCTTGCTGCCACTTTAAATTCACAACAGTTCTATATCTTGTGTACTGCATGATCTCCCTGTCTAAGGTAATAAGAAAAGGAATAAGAATTACTGGAACGATCAAACACCTTGCATACAAGCAGAGGTGGAAGAGACAAGGTTCCTTTAAGTTGGACAAGAGAAGATATGTGATAAGAGATCTAAACATACATGAATGCTGTGAAGAAGAGAAATAGGAAATGATGAGTCACAATTTTCATAATGGCAGCAGGTTCAACATTGTAAAAGGGTGATTTTTTTGCACAATAGAACCATACTAACCTGTTGCTATAGGGTGTGGTGAAGCATGGAAATGCAGTAGGTTCAAAAAGGCTAGAAAATTTCCAAAAGAGTCAAAATGGAGATGGTTGCTATTAAAACTGATGATCCATGTGCAAATCTGGTTAATGGAAACATTTATCTACTGATTGCCAGAACTGGTGATCAGATGACATGGTAGCACTATGCTGTATTATTTTTCTTAGGCCCTTTCCTAGGGCTCTGGGCAGGATAGGACACAGGCAGGAGAGCTGTTAATTTATTAGTCTCAATGTGGCTGCTGTTTGGAGGGAAGACTATACCTCATGGAAAGCAGGATGGACAGTGCTGTCAGCCTTGGGGCCCAGAAATGTTCCCTATCCAGCTGAATTTGCTGGAGCAGGTGTTGGCAGTGTGGCTGTCCTTACATGACTGACCACAAGGGAAACTCCTGTAACACTGAGTGAAGGAAACCTCTGAGTGGGACCTTCTGAAGGCTTCTCTCATAAACATGAATTTCAATGTGAAGCAGAAGATGTTATTGAAAAGTAAGTTCAGGGATTTTAATCTATGGAAAGTTGACCTTTGAATCCCTAAGAAATGCCTAGATATCAGGAGACAAAATCAATGAAATGTGGGTGCCTCCTGAAGAACGTGTCAGCAAAGGGTTATTTAGAACTTGTGCCATGTTTTTTCCATGAAAGGTAGGAAACTACCTGAACATATCTTTTAAGTTCTTACATGAATCAGTTTGAAATCATAATTAAAAACACAGCTGACCAACCATACATTTATCTGGTTTCCTATATATGGTTCAGAAATGACCATGGGCTGTATATTGCACAGTGCCAGTGCCACACTCTAAATTAACTGGGAGAATCTGGTTTTGCATTATGTACCACTCTGCTATTAAGAAGATGGGCAGACATGTTAGACAGGACATGCTCCCACTTGATTGATCTCAGCTCTATACTATTTTGGAAGCTAAGTACTTTAACCTTTATCCTATTGCTGCTTGGTGTGATGTAATAGTAGAGCTCCTAAGTGCATTTCTTGTCAGAAGCATCTTAAATCATGCACAATTTAATCGAGCTATTAAAAAATAAAGTCTATTTAGTCTTAGTCTATTTTCCATCCTCAGTGACTGAAGTCCACTAGTAGAAGTCAATCATATTAAGGAGTGATTGGCATCTTTCCTTGGTTTGCCTCATGGAACCACTGCTCACCTTCTCTTGGTGTACTTCTTGGGGCTCTGATCAGCCAGGCTGCATCACAGCAACACACTAGAGGCATTATTTGAATTTCTAGAGTCATATCTGGCACTATATGACCTTACAGTGTTACTAGAGACTAACAAAGTTTGGCAAGGAAGAGGGGAATGGCTGGGAATTCACACGGCCTCTGTTTCACTCACTTTCGGTCCTTCAGTTTTCATGTTGCTTTTCTTCGAAGGTAACCACACAGTAGATCTCATTCTGCAACATCACATTCACCTTTCATGAAGGGCCATGGGGGAGTGTAATCAGGACACATGCAATGGCACTTTGCTTGAGAATTGGCACCTTCGGTGTCATCTGCATTGAAGAGACTGGTGAGGCAGAGCTGCCAATCTGACAGAGACTGGATACTTTTCCAGTGGGACAGAGTGGGACAGACACAAATTCTGAGTTATATATTTAGTCTAGATGGTCTAAGCTAAACCCCTACTTCTGTCTGGGATCTGAATATGCCATGATATCACCTTTTCAGTGTATGATTCGTGCTGTATCTTAACTTATCTGACTTGATTTCAAAATAATTCTCTTTATGCCAGATTTGTCCCTTGTCTGTTCTAGTCCATGGGTCATAGTGGAGGATATGCATCACCCGGGAGATGGCATCATTAGTTTCCACTCTGGGGTCGGGAAGAGGCTCATCAGCAGAAGGCACCTGATACTATTAAGCCTTCAGTTGTCATGGCTACCTTCCTTCCGCCTCACTCGTGGAATTGCCTTGGGAGATTTAATGGAGAAGACATTGGAAATCTTGCATTGCTGCAACTTCTTTTTGACAGATTGTGAGATCCTGGGTTTCTGTACCTTCCCTGGAAAGCATTTTCATCCTCAGGTTCCTGAGTCAGTCCACAAGAAGGAGCAAAGGATGAGACTTGGCTGAAAGAACAGCTGTGGAAAGAGAAGGGAAAATGAGGAAAAGGCAGAAGAAATTCAGTGAAAACAGAAGTACATCGCTAAGGAAGAGAGAGGTAATGATGAGAATCAGGAAATAATGCAGTTTGCAGGAGAGAAAATGGAGAGCAGGTTGAGACAAGAGCAAGAGATCAGAAAAGAAGTGAAAACTAGATTTACATTTCCCTTTCTGCTAGGCTGTAGCACATAAGATAGGAAAAATTAGGATTTCAGTGTCGTACAGCAAAGAAGACCTCCAAAGATTTCTTCTCCAATGCTGCAGGAATTGGCTTCCATTTGTCCCTAGATCCATCTCACTCACTGACAATCACATCTGAAAGACAAAGTGAGATCACTGCACTTTTGCTTGTTTAACCTATGCTGATAAAAGAAGACAGGGGGAACCTGGTGCCCTGAATGGCTTCAGACAATCTGAGCCCATGAGCCACTCACCAGGGTTAAGCACAGAGGCCAGGAGAGCTTTGCTCCCAAGTGTGCTGTCCCCAAAGATGGGCACACTAAATGGTTTCTGGCCTGTGGGGGAACTGGCTGCCTGGCATTCCTGTACAGGAACCTGAGAAGGAAAGCAAAACTGTGGTCATTTAACGCAGAGGACCTAATGTGCCAGACATTTATCACTTAGCCTAACCCAATATAATACATTCCTATACCTTTATCAAAATGCTTGTGATGCATTTTAGGACTAAATAATGAGAAAAACACAATGGGTGTTCGTATTCAGCGATAGGTTTTAACAGGTTATGTGGGTGACATTAGTGTAATTCAGTAGTAATGTGTTACAGATTCATCTCTTTGTAACATAGGATTTGGAATTCTTCAATTGAGGGTCATGTAGTTCTGCAGAAAACAACTGTGGTTCTCATTTTCAGGCACTAAAGCAGATGTTATTGCTGCCTTTACTGTGGGTGCTGGCCAAAGCTTAGACTTCTACTTGCCTGGAATAAGCTGTGGGCTCCCTCTTTCTCCAGAAAAATCACTGAAAATATGGGAATCCCTAAACTGAAATCTTAAGCCCAGTCAGTACAGATCATCTCCCAATCCTTCCCACTGGCTGACCCAAACCTGATTGCCCACAGTCTTTGCAAATTATTACCTTGGGTTAGGTGTAAGGAAGCCTTAAACATGTTTTTCTCCTGTAAGACAAGCATTGTCATTTTAAACATTGCTGTAGAAGTGGCAAGATGCAGTGAAATGTTTGCAACAATTTTTTTTGCAATTAATTTTTTTGGGGGGGAGGGGGGTGTAAGGAAAGATCCTCCATTGTGCGTTTAATTTACCTACACTCCACCGCTGAACAGAAAGTGCCTCTGAGTGTTAAGGATTAATTAAGAGCATGCAGGCCTATTTTTAGACCTGATTTCATTGCTTGTTTCCTAGGCGTGTTCTGTGATTGAATGATCTTTTATTTATTTTTTTATTAGGATATTAATTTACAGCCTTTTTTTTTCTGAGATTCGTTTCCTCCTCAGACACAAACACTGTCTGCTCCATTTTTCTCTTAATGTATGAACCATTTGCTACATGCTTACAAAATGATATCAAGTGTAAATCTAGTCCTGATAAGCAACCTTGACAAGGAAATTACTTAGCATTCAGTGTTCATAGGAAGGGAGGGTGGGAGAAAAAGAGAGAGAAGGAAAGGGAGAGAAAGGATAAGATCTCAAATGAAATCAGCACAATGTGCTCCTTTAGGATTGGTTCTAGAGCAGATAAGCTTTCTATTCCTTCATAAAAAGGTCAAAGAGTCTCGGCATCAAAACTGTATTTACCAAAGTTTTCTGTCATTTGGTGAATTGATCACACACACGGTAAACAAACCTTTGTAAATATGAAATCAGATTAGCATTTTCAGGTTTCTCAAATGCAGCATTCTCTATAAAATGGTTGGGCATTTTTCTTAGACATTTAAATCCTATGCAAATAGTTACAGCAAATATATGAATCAGAAAAATGCACTTTCAACTGCAGTGACCACTCCTTTCTGTATCTCCTTTTATTTGAAAATAGGCAAACACAGGACTGGGTTATTTCTATTTGCTTTTTCTGAATGTATTTAATGGTTTGTACTGACAGAGGAAAAAAAATGATGTTTAGTTAAAGTTGATACAACCCACAAGTGGACATGTCAAAACAAGCTATAGAAAGTTACTTTTGATGTGTTTTATTGAGATATCTATGGTACTTTCCAATTGCTTTATGCCAAAAAACGTAGCTCTACTCAAAAATTATTTCTTTTGAAAACCACAAATACAACTTGTCAGCCTTTTAAATGTGCTCCAGTATATTTAAAGAGATCCTTCTTAAACTACCAATTGTCTGCTGCTGGGGGGAAAAAAGGGCAACTGATACAATAAAATCATGTCAAAAATCTTTCCATGAAGTACTTGATTTCATTCAAATGGTGGTATTAGGTCACTGTTATTTGTATGTGTACATACATCTGGTTTTGTCTTTGGTAGCTGCATGTGCAGGAGTTAAAAAGTAGCAGTGCAGGAAAGCAAGTTATTATCTCAGTGACTGCAAGTGCTCTGAGCCAAAACTACAGAATATTTTATGACACTCGGGTGCCCTTTCTATTTTAGAATTCTTCCTCTTACTGCAGAGAAGTAATCCAACCTGAAATTTTTCAGGATTTTCTGTTTCCTCCTGTTTTAATCAGACCTTAAAACTGCTAAACTGCTACTGAGGGGGGAAAAAAATTCCACCAAAAAACTCAGTCTCCTTCCGTACACAGAGATATGGTTTTCCCCACCTTAAACATACATGGTTTGAGTTCAAAGGCTCAGCTTCCTGAGTGATAGTGAAGGTCTGTTGTTTAGCCAAAGGATCAAGAGGATACTGGGCTCTGAGATGTCAGAGAGCGTGTCTAGGCAGGGGTGGGAGGTTTATCAGTGGAGGTGGGAGGGTTGGTAACCTTGATGCTTAATTATCCCATCTTATCCACGGCTGCTGTAACCACAGGGTGAGAAAAAGGGAAGAAAAAAAGCCTAAAAAAATGGCTTGTGACTTTTACACCTTGGAAGCGTGTGAGGCTGGGTGCCTCTGCCTTCCCCTCCTGCTGTGGTGGAGAACTCCTTGCCAAGGCCCTCTCCTTTGAGGCAGCGTGACCAGCTGAGCCAGGAGCCTCAGGAGAGCTGTCCTTGCCCTGGGATGTTGATGGACAGAGGGACGCACACACAGCTCTGCTCGGTAACACTGGGGACATCCGTGGTAGGTGCCACCAGGCCTAATGGAGAAACCAGAGGTGATGCCCAAGGAAGAGTCAGATACCACCAGCCCTCCAGGAATATCCACCAAAGTAGTGCAGGTACAAGCTCAGATTGAAAAAAAAATAAGCTTGCAAGGATGAGAGCTTCCATGGGAAGTTCAATAGTCCCTGAGATGTAGACTTCTTCACCCTGAAAGACCAAGTCCTTCTGAAGAACCGGCATCTCAGAAAGCCCTCACTCTCCCTGAGTGAGTGGGAGACACTTGGGCCTGATCACCCTGCAAAAACTCATGGTTAAAGAGTCAAGAGGTTTGTTCTCTTGGAGAAGGCATACGAATACCAGCCTAGGAAGAGCTTCCCTAGTTTATTCAGGGCTGGGAGTCCTGGGCTGAAGCTCTATCTCCCCAGTCATACTGACAGGGTAGCTTTCCATACTTGTTCTCCTTACCCCTGTCAGAGGGTGGCCCTCATTGCCAAGGCTGAATGGCTGTCAGAGACAGTGCTCTCTGACATGAGATGCAGACTTTTATGCTTCTGTATCTGTATATGTCTGTGTCCTTGCACAATGTGCTCTGCTTTAGAAAGAAGTACCTAAAACATAAAATCCATCATAATAGGGCAGGGTGGAGAAAAATGAGAAGAGGAAAAGTTGTAGATTATTTTAATTTGTACAAAATGTTTACCTGTGTTTTGATAAAACTATTGCAATAATGTATTGCAGTCTCTGGTAACTTACACAGCTTTTAATGAATTAAGATGTGATTTTCACTGTGTTCATGGAATTATAGAATTATTTAGGTTGGCAAAGACCCCTGAGGTCATAGACTACAACCATTAATGCAGAACTGCTGCTAAACCATGTCCTTAAATTCCACATCTACACATCTTTGAAATGCCTTCAGGAATGGTAACTTCACCACTTCCCTGGGCAGCCTGTTCTGTTGCTTCACAACACTTTCTGAGAAGAAATTTTTCCTAATATCCAATCTAAACCTTCCCTGGAGCAGACTGAGGCTATTTCCTCTTGTCCTATGGCTTTTTACTTGGGACAAGAGACCAGCCTGCACCTGGCTATGACCTCCTTTCAGGCAGATGTGGAGAATGACAAGGTCCCCCTTGAGTCCCCCCTTCTCCAGGCTAAACCCCCCCAGCTCCCTCGGCCATGCCTGATAAGACCTGTGTTTCAGATCCTGCACCACCTTTGGTGCCCTTCTCTTTCTCCCACCCGACTTAGTGCCATCCACAAACTGATTGAGGAATCCCCACTTGATCCCCGTCCAGATAAAAATAATAAAGATGTTGAACAGGACTGGCACCAGCTGAGCCCTGGGGCACACACTTGTGACCGCCCAGAGTTACAGCCATGGATGTAACTCCATTCCCCACCACCCTCTAGGCCCAAACATCCAGCGAGTTTTTATCCAGTGAAAAATGCACCACTCCAAGCCATGAGCAGACAGATTCTGCAGGAGAATGCTCTGGGAAATGGTGTCAAAGACTAAAGTCTGCATAGACACATCCACAGGCTTTCCCTCACCCACTAAGTGGGTCACACTGTTATAGAAGGAGATCAGGTAGATCAAGCAGCTTTTCACAAGCCCGTGTTGGCTGGGCCTGGCCCCCTGGTTGTCCTGTACATGCAGGGTGATGGCACTCAAGCTGATCTGCTCCAGAGCCTTCCCCAACACCAAGGTCAGGCTGACAGGCCTGTACTTCCCTGAATCTTCCTTCCACCCTCTCCTGTAGACGGGGTTCACATTTGTCAGCCTTCAGCATTAAGTACCTCAGCCTTTTCCTCACCCTTCGTCACTGTTTCTTCTGCATCGAGTAAAGGATGGAGATTCTCCTAAACCCTCCTTTTACTAATGGTGCATTTATAGACCTTTTTTTTTAATTGTCCTTTACAACAGTAGCCGAATGAAGTTCTATTTGGGCTTTACCCCTGTTAATTTTCTCCCTGCATAACCTCATAACATCCTTGTAGTCTTCCTGAGTGGCCTGACCCTTCTCACAAAGCTCATAAACTCCTTTTTTTTATGCACCAGATTCCAGCCAAATGTCTCTGTTCAGCCAGGCCAATCTTCTTCCACACTAACTCATGTTTCAGCACATGGGGTCAGCCTGCTCCTGTACCTTTAACATTTCCTTCTTGAAGAATGTCCAGCCTTCCTGGACCACTTTGCCCTTCAGGACTTCCTCCTGAAGGACGCTGTCAACCAGGCTTCTAACAGGACAAAATCTGCCTTCTAGAAGTCCAAGATGGCAGTTCTGCTGATTTATTTCTCCTAGACCTTCTCCTTATTTCTCCTAGAATCAAAAAACTCTATAACTTCATGGCTGTTTTACTCTTTTTTTAGCTTTTTTGTGTTTTATCATTTGATAGATGTTGGTGACTTCCCCCCTTTTTTGTGCCTCTGAGACTCTTGAAACATAAATCTGCTGGTATGGAAGATATATAATAAGATTAAGAGCACTGTTTTCCTCTTTATACAAAAATTTATTAAAATACTTTTAAATTGAATTGTAAGTTGCATGTTTCTAACTTTTGCTACTGCAAATGAAGACTATGTTGACACATAGTCAAAATGTGTTCATGAAGAAGGTTATGGTGGGTTGTACTGTAAAGGTGGCATCAGAAGAATACAAACATCTCAGGAAGAAAGAATTTAAGCCTTGATAAATTCATCTGTATATGGCATGACAACTAAAGCAGACAGAAACAGCCTCAAATTCATTCTTAAATAAGAATGCCTGTAACTTCATCTGAGTATCTGAGCAAAAAAGTTTTGCAAAGCACTAACAGAGGCAGCATTTCCTGCAATGAGTTATGCCTGTTGACTTCTGTGAGTAAGGACTTTGTCTAGTATTAGGTGTTAGCAGGATTGGGCCTAACCTAGCTCCTTATGGTAGCAAAGCATGCTTGCTGCAAGCCACTAGCTGTCAAAAATGTGCAACTGCCGGCATCTGGGTGAGGTTTGGCTCTGATGTGCAACAAGGAATTCAGAGGACATTGCTATTTTTTGATCGTGGAAGGAACCAGATCAGGTTTTAACTTGACTGCAAATTAAGAGCTCACTGGGCATAAGAATCCTCCTGCAAGAGCACAAGTAGGCTGAGCAAGAAGAAGCGTGTGTGTCTGATCTTGCAAGGAGCCTATTAATGGAGTCATTAAAAAAGGACCTGTTCTGCTATTGGTGGAAGAGTTGCCCATGACTCATGGGCTGTATCAGTGCAGCATGTGGTTCTCTGCCCACAGCCAGCTTAGCCTGGGAGCTTGACTTCTGTGCAAGTGTTTCACTTCCAATAAAAATCAGCCTGTCTGCCCAGTTACTCTGGCTGTCTGCAGTAACCCCTGGCCAACCCACATGGATTTGGGATATCCAGCAGATAATTTGTTCCCATCTCTGCTACTGTGCAACCTCACAGACAGCAAAGTAGGGAGATCCAGCTGTTAAAGCCAGCTGTTGAAAACTACCTCTGATGCCTCCAGATCCCTGCGATATTGACTCCTTTTCTGGGAGTCATGCCATGGGGCTTGGCTCAGCCAGAATTTCCTGCTTCTTGCCTGTTTTCTCCAGCTCAGTGCTGGAAATCCCCACTCAGTTCCCCTCTCCCCCAGCCTGTGCCCCCAGGGCCAGCATGCACCCATCTGCCCTGGGTGATCCCTTCCACCCCTCCCCTGCACAGGAGGCTGCAGACTCATGGCTGTTTGCTCTGTGTGTGTGTTTTTGTTTGTGGAGGGCTGATCCATCCCTCAGAAGGAAGCGTGGGAGAACCTGACTGACCAGGAGCTGCAGTGACTTGGATTCCATCAAACGTGGAATCCTTACATCTTGTTTTCTTGTCCACTTCCACCTGTTTTGTTCACTGGATGGTTTCCTGGGCAGTGAGAAAGTCAGAGGCCCTCTCTTAGCTAGACCTCTTCATGCATGTCCATCTGTTATAGCCATACAAACACTTCTAATAAAAATTGTTCCTGATACTTCAGTATGAACAGCATAAAATGCTGAGAATCTGTGAAGCTATCAATAAATTGTAGGGTTTAAATGTAACGAGAATTCATTCTGGTAATTTTATTTGCTGGAGAGTTGCAAAGTGTGTGAAGTAGATTCTGATCATGTATCACATCTTAATCCTTAAGCCTTAAGGGATAAAGAATTTTATAGAAAGAGCAAATAGATATTTTGGAACTGACTTCTGATTCCAGCAGAGTAAGCTTTCAGAAAGTCACCAGTGACCATGAGACACAAAACAAAAAACCAAATATGGGGGATTCTGAAATGTGGTAGCAAATCTTCCAAGTAAGTTCAATTAGAAGAACAGGTTCCTTATTTGATTAATCTTTTCAAGCTTAAGACAAGAACTGACAAAACTGATACTTTTTTTCTCATAAATACCTAAAGTATTTATTATTTGTCTAAAGCAAAATAATTTTATTTTGACTATTATGTTTTTTAAACTCTCAGTAAAAAGGAAAAAAACCCTAAAGCAAACTTAACCTAGAAAAAAGTCAAGTCAAACTTCTAAAATACAGACAAAAATTTGTTTGATGGAAAGTGCCTTTGATCAAAAATGTTTAGGGAAGTTTTGTTCCACCTGGTAGACAAGTAAAGCAGACATGTACTTGTTATTCCTCTTATGCTTCACATGTCAGACTGGGCCCTATTGTTGTCTATATAAGGTGTAAGCACACCTGTATACGTAAAGTGCAGGGCAGTAAAGTATTTGTGAAATGCTGCTGGTGATTGGGAATACACAGAATTGATTGGATATATGGAATAATGGTCATTATAATAATCTCCATATGCTCATACCTGCACTTATTTTATTGAACTTTCTTAAAAGTTTCACAATTAATTGTCAAAGAGTCAAAGATAAGAACTGAGGAAAAAAAAGAGTTGTGTCTATGTTTACCATTGAAGCCATGTTACATTTGCTTTTTCAGGACCCAATGTGAGAGGAACATTGTCACCACTTAAAATTTTATAAGTTTTAAGCCTTTCTGTGGTATGCAGAAGACAAAAAGCCTGTGCATCTTTACCCTTCCTGAGGGTTATTGTGTGCAAAGAAAGCCAGTAGTATGAGCATGGACCTCCATGTTCAGAATTCCAGTCATCTAACAGCTGGTTGGTTGTGGGAGCCCACAGACATGCTCTGCTGCAAGACTCACTTTCCTCCCAAAGTCTCCCTCTTGGCAATGCACTGCAGCTGATGGAAAAGGAGATTTTAAAATGGCCTGCTTAACACAATACAAAGGAAAAAAGGTCACCTTTTCCTTATCTTAAAACCGGAAATTACATGAGAGGGATGAAATTGCAGGGCAGAGAAGGGTCAAAATGTTTCCACCATCATTTTACATGCAGGGGAGTGAGGGATGGGAGAGGACCAGGGACACACATGGCCCTCTGCTACACCTAGCTCAATGGGGTTGCAAAAATGGGGGAAATAGTTTATAGGGTCAGTCAACAGACTGCTGGCCACCTCTAGTGGTCACGGGTAATTCATACTTTCTAGAAACATGATCTTGATATGTCTGAAGGCATTTGGCACTGGCTTACTCTCTGAAATCTGGGAAAGATCCAAAGTGCCTTTCTCAGGGAGGCATTAGCAGTGCTTCTTCCCAGCTGGGACAGCCCTGTGCTTGGTTTCTCCTCAGTCAAGAGCAGAAACGGTCATTAAAGTTACAGCACTCATGAGTTTGATGGGAATAAGAGTGAATTCTCGAGCAAGCCAGAGAAGTGTGCCATTTCCACCCTCTACATTGCTCTCAGAGGGAACACTGCAAGCAGCCTGCAGTATGGAAATGGCAAGGTGGACAGACATCTGGAGACATGTTCAATAAAGGAAAGCATTAATTTAAGAGATTCTGCCAGAGTGCATCAGACTGACTGCACTTAAAAGGAAAAAAAAGAAAGGGGAGAAGAAGAAAGGCAAAAAGATAGAGTCCATTCCCAGTCTATGGAAAAGTAGGATGGTCTGAAAGGAATTGTCAACTTTGGTGAGAAAAAGAGCTGCACACAAGAAAAATGTAACTTTAAAATACACAACCACATGATGTCGGGTATGCTTAATGGAGGGAAGGACTATATTAATCTGTTTGAATTGCTAATTGGGGATTTAGTTGGCCAGATTGGGGGTTATAAGATTAAGGCTTTTATTCTGTGTTTTTGTTCTTTTCCAAAGGTAGGAATCCTCTATAGATCCTCGCTCTTGGGAATTTAATGCCCTCAAATGCACATCTCAGCAGCCGACGAGCAAGCTGATAAAGCATTCCTTGCAGATGCTTAATGGGTACATTCTGTATCTCCATCTGCATCTTTCTTCCTGCCTATCCTTTTTTTTTTTCCCCTTAGCATGCTTGGAGGAAGGTAAGCAAACAAAACAAACCGAAAGCTACCTCTTACCTTCATGTTTATAGTTGCTTTTCCTGAAGTCATTTCCATTTATGGAAATAACTCCCTAAATTTCTCCCATTTCTAGGGTTAACTTCCCTATTTTGTTCCTACTTACTTCAGCTGAATAGGACAAAATGGAAAGAGACTTCAGGACAACTGTACATCAAAACACACTGGACTCCTTGGAGGAGGAGGCAGCTTCATGCAAGGCAAGTCTGACATGGCAGAATGCTTCCTCACTTTCTTGGGCACAGATATCAGAGCTCACTGGAGAAAATAGTTTATATTACCCTCCAAAACGACAGGTCTGCATCACAATTGTTGCAGTACAATAACTGAAATTATAATAATAAGGGTGTGAAACAAAGGAGAGCTTTAATTGCTTAAGACAGCAAGGGGCAGTTTTTTATTGTGAGGTTGTTTATTTTTGTGCAAAGGGAAGCTGGTGAGGTTGTGTCATTTGCACAGCTTCCAGTGGAGACCTGGGACATTTTGAAATAATTGATTCAGTCTTTGAAATCATTGATTCAGTCTTTAAAAAAGGCAAATACAGTAAAAAAGTATTATGTAGCAAAATGACTACAGAAGTTCTAAGTCCTAAAGTATACACAGAATCCCTCTTCAAAAATCTTGTTGCAATAATTCCCTGTATTTCCCCAAAAGTAAGGGCAACATAGCTTCATATCCTCCCTATTGGTTTTTGGAGCAGAAAAGTCAGAAAGACATTTTTTTTCCTGAAGGAAAATGATGGTAAATTCTGTGTCAGGTGAAAATGTGGTAATTGTCTTTATCCAAATGGTGAAAACCAAATTCTTTAGCTACTTTCTTATATGCTCTTTCAGGGAGCTTCTGTATTGGGTACAAATAACTGCCAAACTCATTTGTATCTTGCTGCTTGTGTACTTCAGCTCCCGGTGGTTTAAAAACTGTGCAACTGTACAACTGTTTTAAAAAACTGTGATCAGATCTATATTGGTAGAGTACTGCTGACTCCCAGATTGCCTCTTTACACCCATTTTGCACCTGTAAGAATGGCTATTTATGGTTCAACTGTAATGATGACCTGGATTTAAGATTTTAACAAAGCTGGATCTCACATTTTTCCTATGGGGTCTAAAATCTTTATTCTCTCTTATGTGGGCATATTTCTACTCTGACCAGAGCCATAATGAAGGCAAAAAAAACCCCCAGAAATGCTCAGGAATGCACCAGCTTAGATAGCAGATCAGGGACCCAGCAGGCCATGGCAACCTGCCCACTTTTAATGGGATGAATCTCATAGGAAATTTTGCATAAAATTCATTGTTAAAACAGTCCTGAGTCAGATCCTTCAGCTATAACAGAAGAATCAAAATATGGCTCTGCAGGAAGCTGAAAGCACAATAGATGCTGCTGCTGTGTGACTGGAAGTACCACGGGATGAGGTGAGGAGCTGAGGGGGTATTTTTTAGAAATTATTGTTAAAAATTCTGTGCATGACACAACAGTGGAGAGAACCTGAGAAAGTTTGGGGCACAATGAGTAGCACATAGATGAAGCTGATAAGTTTCAGAGCTGGGAACAGCACAGGAACTCTTTCCTGGATAAGAAAGCATTTCAAATGAGTTTGCTTCTCAGGATTTTTGGACGTAGAGGCTCTAACAAGTTGCAGTACAGGTGACCTCCTTTTGCAGTGTGCTTTAGCTCTGGAACATGTCCACCTTGTTGAGATGGAGCTGGTGCTTCTTGAACACTGAAAGAGGAACTGTGGCACTTCTACTCAGCCAAGCGAGCTGTGCTGGGGAGAATCAAATTGCTACTCCTGGAAGACACTTGTCTTCACTGATCCAAATTTTAAAGCGTCTTATAGAATTCACTCATCACCCTACATCTGTCCCCTTGTCAGATGGGCTTGATCAGTATTACTCGGTTCCTTTGTAGAGATTTAAAAGCTTCCCATTCTTCCTTTGAAATGTGGGAATAAATCGCATATTGGGTTTTGCAAAGTGAGTGAACGGCCCCTTTCAACTAGTCAGCAAAAAGTTTCAATAGAGGAATTAAGGCCGATGGAGAAGGAAATGTGATTCTGGGCTTAAAAGTTGTTTTTGGTGCAGACTTCTAGAAACCTAGTGGATACATTCATTGTGTGAGTAATAATGGAAAAGAAATGTCTTAAACAAATACCTTTTGTAGGATAAGTTTAATGCCACAATCATATTACTTGGATTGACTGCAGAAATGGGAATGCAAATGATAAACCTTTCCCAACAACACTAATCTGAGAGGAGCTCTCTGGGAAGAATAGCTTCTGAAATATTGTACACAATGAAATACTGTGTCTTTCCCTACCCCCAAGGTTGAGGTCTTCTTCCCCTCTTCAGGCAAGTGGCACTAGTCGGATTACAGTGCAATCATAACAACTAAAGATGGAAAAAGCTATTGGGCCATTTAATCTCTTCCCCTGCCAGTAGAGGATTACTCCTGAAGCATGTTCTTCAATACCTTGTCCAGTGCTGGGTGACTGGAGCAATAGGTTTCCATGATTTTTTAGGGAGATTATCTTTTAGATAAGACCTTAATGACCTATGTCCTAACTACTCTGCACAAATCCTCCAAGCTGGATTCCTCAAAGTTAGGCTTAAATACAGCTGTGTGCATGCATTTGCCTGTATTTGTTCTTAAAATCAAGCTTAGGGCTGTCACAGTGATTTTGATTGAAGTTGTTAACAGCTCTTTGGGCAGAACTCCCTTCACTCCCACAACTGTTACACGTAAAGTAACTATTTGGCCATATGGTTTCAATCCATGTGTAAGTACGTATTGGAGGTTCTTCTGCAAGTGTTTAGTTTGTAAAGAAATTCAGGATATTTAAAAATCCAATCATCCATTAATGAATAGTTTGACTAAAGTTTTTTTTTTCAGTTCCTATGGTGTGATTTGCTCTTTTAAAGAACTGTAGATAAATTTGGACTTATTTACTGATTTATTCATTGCTTTTTTTATTATTCAGTCTATGTGGTCATATTTTTCTGTGTTAAGAGTTGTTTTGTTATTTGTCAGGGATTCACCTTTTGCTTACCAAACTATAATTGTGAAGTTATAGTTACATTTAAATATAAAACTTGGTAAGACATTTTGTTTTCCTACTCCTTTACTGCATTTCCTCCATATTATTTTTACTGTTGTGTATATATTATTTTATGTGCAGGAATAAATATAGGGCCATCAATTTTTTAACTTCTTTACTGTATTGCAAAGCAAGTGCCCAGAGAACTCCAAATCTGCAGTCATTAGAAATTTGCTTTACTTTGAACAAGAAGAGAATAGCAATATAAGCAATAATATAACATACAATGTAATAATAGTTCCTTTCTCCCCTAGTGAAGAGAGGTCAGTTCTTCCTCCCTTCCTCAGGCAAAGGAGCAGTCAGATTATTAGCAAATTCTAATAATGAAAACAGGGGGAAAAATGTTAATTTAGGTATGAACTGTCATGTATTTAGGCTTTAGACATGTAGGATCAAGATGTAAATTGATACTATACTGTTGAAGATTTGATGAAAGGAAAAGGTGTTAGGTACTCAGATTTAACAGGAATCTTTTTCATGTTGTTCATGCTTTTGCCTCTGGATTTGTGGTTATTTATTAGAAAAGAGGACTGGCCCTTTTTGTTTCTATAATAGAAATTATATTTAAAGGAGGATTAGATTGTGCAAACAGTTTCAGACAGACACCCTGCCAGAGAAGAAGGTCATATGGGATCACAGTAGAAGCATGTCAACAAACTGTGATGGTCTTGCATGTTGAATGGCCAGAGGTCTGTAAGATGGAGCAAAAAGAATGAAAAATGCAAGTTCAGTGGCAAGCTGATTAGAAAAATTATTTCCTTTTTTGTTCTGAACAAAAATAGGAAAATACATGTAGAGATGAAAATTATTACAAAAAATCTCTACTCCTTAATTAAGGTGACTGTGTTTGTCCATTCTGATTCTGGCTCATTAGTTTGTTTCTTTGACATTGCAGAACATTCATGAGCTTTATCTGATGATTCAATTATGCACAAATTTTCACCCGAGGCTTCAACAAATTTTCGTCATTAAATTGATGAGAAAAATAAACAATTTTCCATCCTTAAACATCCATCTATCTAATATGGACTTGACCACTAAAAAGAGATCCAAGGTGTAGCTGTGCAATGGCACAGAAATTTCGGGGAGCTGAAGCTTTTGTAATGTTGAATGTGGCGATTTTCTAACACTGGAAACCAAGAATATCAGGAAAGAGGGTGCCAGGAATAGTCAGGACTGATTGATTTCGTTACATGCTGCTCAGGCAGCCTGAACTCTTGTGTGTAGAAGCCCAGCCTGCAGCAGTGAACACGTGGGAGCTCCCTCTGGCCCGGAGGGCAGCTGGCACAGCCTGGCCTGGCCTGGCTCAAAACCACACAGCTCCATTTTCATCGTCCCCCAGAAGAGAAACCTCGTCCCCTGCTGCTTATTGGCAGTGGTCCTCCATCTGCAGCAACCCTGAGCCGTGCCCAGACCGTGTCAGGGAAAAGTGAGACACTTGGCAGAGGTCAGAACTGTGCCACGCGCTCGCCAGCAGCGTCCCAGCAATCGGGGGATCTCTGGCTGGAGCATCTCTCCTTGCTCTGCTTCCCTTTCCAAAGCAGGCTGCAGTCCTACGTGCCCAGCCTCGTATTAAGCTGCACGTGCACAATTTTATTGATTGCAAAACTATAAAAGAATTTTTTTTTTTTTTTTAAGCTGTGACAACTTTAGACATAAGCTAACACCCAGTAGGTGAAAGACTGAGATTCTGGAGAGAGCAAGCAAAGTGTATAAATGATGCAAGAGATGCTTTGCCTAGGATACATAAATAGAAGGAGAAATTCAATGAAAAAACAGATTTAAGCAAAAAAACCCTGGACCTAGTTTCTCTATTCCTCAATTGTATCTTCCAAGAGAAAATGTTCCCGAGAATGTTAATACTTTTCTCAATTCTGCTGAAAGTACTTAGCAGGTCTGATTAAGTCAAGGATAAATTTAGTTATCCCCATAGCTGGTTTGATCTCAATTGCATTTTTGATTGCTTGGTTGTAATTGCCATTTTTATTTTATTGTATCTCTAATAGGTGCAAAGTTTCTTTTAATTTAGTGGTATCTAACTTACCTTGCAGTGTGTTTTGGTTCTAAGCAATTTCAGTCTTAAGCATACTTAATTCCCTTCTGAGATCCTCCATCACTAACAACACAAGATCAAATAACCAACTAATTAAAATTTATGTCCATCTTCTATTGAAGTCATCATTCATATCCCCTTGAGTAGGTGATTTCTGACTGTGTGATCCCACAGGAATATTTTTATGTCTACAGTAATATGTGAGTGTGGAAATGTGGAGTTTATTCTGTTTCCTTCCTGTGTAAATGGAAAAGGTTTCCATTAAAGAATATTTTTTTTCCCATTTTCAGATATACTCTGGAAAAATTTGCCTAAATTTGCTAAATTTGCCTTGCTTCAAGGAAACAGTGTAAAGTTCTATATATATAATTTTCTCATTAAAATGCACATCAGATAAAATAAACTTCATCTTTCAAAAGCTACCTTTTTCCTGTTATTTCCTTGTAGGCACAACTGTTTCCCTGGAAATAGGGGTGCAAACCCCGTCTGAGATGTCAATATCACTCTGAACGTGTTATTTGGGGTGTTGGGTGACTGCTCATCTCTTCTGTGGGTGAAAAATGGCCTTAGCTTGTCCCTAATGACAGTTTTACATCCCCAGATATGTTTATATTTGCAAAGGAAGCAAGGCTGGGGCTCAGGCTCAGAGAAGTGGATTCCCTTTATCCACGCTGTTTCACTGCTCATTGGCACCACACTGGACACGTCCCAGTGCCCACCAGGGAATGGCACGTGCCCATGGCTGTTCCCAAGAGGCAGGAAGAGTGAGACTGCAAACCTTCTGACTGCCTTCACCTTACAGGGTACTCCAGCATTGTCCCAGGAAGATTTGTAGACCCTTAAACGCACACCCATGTGCCATTATGTGTTGAGAACAATTCTTACCAAAGGCCTCATGCTATGAAAACACCACTCTGGTGGGCAGTGACACAGCTCTCACGGCATTTCAAAATCGTGGAACTACAGAACAAGACACCGTGGATGATGGTTCTGTCTTAATTTTCCATGTTGGCAGCACAATGTGGTCCAGAAGAAACCCAGCACCAAGTATGGTGCGGCAGGGATTTGACCAGGTCATTTGGCCTCAGGCCTGCTTTATTTAGCACGAATTTCAACATTTCTTTAGCCATATAGACACAGCTTAAAACAACATTTGCTAACTCTGCCTGCCACATGAGGACAAAGAGGAGGAATGGCCCTTTCTCTCTGCAGTGCCCCCACTGCGTCACTGCTCTCCTTTCATGCAGGTGGAAGAAGTCACCTGAGAACAGCTCTGCAAACCCACAGACCTCAGAACAGACCTCCCAGCTGAAAACCACAGTGCTGCAGAGCAGCCTCCTGTCAGCCAGAAATGCTGATTTCCAAGGAAAGGAATTAGAACAGGATTTGGCCCAAAGTGAGTGTCCAACCAAACAGTTGTGCATGCAAAAGTGGTTAAGATAAAGCGAAGGGCATCATGACTTCCTGATAAATTGCGTTCTCAATAGGGTTTTTTTGAGCTAAAATTAGAAGTCCGATGATGTTTTCAGCACTGTTATTTATGCCACTCTGTGGCTTATTTACTTTTATCTAGATGGTTGCAATGATTTTTATGCATCATTTCTACTGAGTCAGGTCCACTTTTGAGCACATCCGGTTGGTGTGAAGGTTTTCCAGCCAGAACAATTCCCAGTTCCTGAGGACAGGAACTGTCCTCAGTTCCAACAAAATAATTAAGAGATACTGTGGGACTGTTTGCTTTAGCAGTGCTTGATATGCCAGGCAGGTACAGCCAGCCACCCTGGGCAGTGTGCAGAGACAGGGCACCACAGAGCAGGGTGCCCTTGGAGCTTCCAGATGTCTGGGACAAGGAGGTCCCACACCTCCCCAGCTGCCTGTGGGCGTGGGGTGGGAAGGAGGGGTGGTGGGCTTGGCTGCTCAGGGGCAGTGCTGCACCATGAGGAATGCTAAGCAGGACTAGAATCCTTCCTGCACTTTCACACTTGACCTGGCAAAGCCCTCGGAGCTGGAGCAGAGAAAGGAGTGGCTTTGCCAGAGGTCTCGCATCAGAGCAGTGAAGAAATGGAATACCCTTCTCTGGGGTCCCACTGCCACGGGCTGGTTTCCTCCATTGCTTTTGAACTGAGAGGAGGTGAAAGGTGCTGTAGCTCTACCTGGATCTGCTCCCACTCACTGCTGTCTTTTGGGTGTCAGGCCAGACCACTGCTCAGATTCCAGGGGCAGCAGGGAAGAGACCTGCAGACACAACCAGATCGTGTGTAGGAACAGACACCAGCACTGCTTGTCCCCAGCACAGGCAGAATTAGTTGCTTTTAAAGGAACTGCACAGGATTTGAAGCTCTTCTGACCCCACAGGTTTTTGGTACTGGCATTTCCAACACCAATAGCAGAGAAAAAATTTTGAGGATCCTGGTCCGTGAGCAGTTCAGAAAAAGACTTACTGGTGATTGCTAGTCATCCTCATCACAAGCATACCAGTTCTGTTCAGAAATTACTGTGGGACTGATGGAATTTAGGCAGGAGGATATGACTGAATGCTTCTAAAACAAGAGAGAGGATGAGAAATACCACGTAGTGGTTCTAGGAACATATTTCTCCTCCGGCCTCCTGTGTGGGGCCATAATTAGAGATCTGATTTACCATTATTGCATGATTTATTTCTTTTAGTTCTTGCTTCCACCGAGTCTAATAGATTTCTCATGTTATTAGATAACCCTCTCTGTGAGCTGTTGTATAGATAATGGTTTCATGCCACAGACCCAGAGCTTTAATTTTCACGAGTGCACTTAAAAATAACAATCAGGCAATGAGTTATTAGTCAAGTTATTACTCTCAATTGTGCCACCATTAAATAGTTTGGTAGCTTTCTTAGCTACAGGAGCAATTGGCTGAGTGTCCTCTCAGTCTCCCAGATGGGGAACAAGCCTGGTGACTTTCATTGTCTCTTCAGAGGGGCTCACAGCACATGGGTGTTGGTGCTTGTCATGTCCAAGGCTAAAGATAAGCACATTCACCCTGTAGACTACAGTGGAATTAAAGCAGATGCTTTGTTAAGTAGAATTATATTTGAATACTTTGCTCAATTTAAGGGAAAAAAAGGAGTGCTTTTTACGGCATTTTTGCTGGTGAGCTGTGGATCCAGTTCTTCAACCACTGCAGGTCTGCCGAAGAGCCACTCCCCAGCTATTGGCATGGGCTTTTCCATTTTGAAACTGTATATCAGGTTACCTGGGCTTTGGGAGTCTGATCATATCAGGGCCAGAGTCCACTGCGAAGCCAAGGGCATCTGATGCGTAATGGATGTCGTTCGGCGGCGGAGCGAATCAGCCTCTCAGGCTTTTATTGCATCCCACAACGTGAAAGTGGAGAAGTCCGAGTTTTATTTAGCTCCATAAAATATTAAACCTCAACTGTGATGGAATTGATAAAAATCTGTATTTTGTAAAAAGCTTTTGGTTCAGGGCTATCCTTTTTACTATTAGCCTGTACATTCTCAGGGAAAAAAAAAAATAAAATAAATAAAATAAAAAGCAATATCTATTATTACCAGCAAATGATCCAATAAGTGTCTTGGGTATTTCTGCCAAACTTCTGTGCAGGTTCATAATGAGGGAGATAAGTTAAAATCAATGTGGGAGTAGTTCTTGTAGACCAGGGGAAAGTGTGTCATTATTTTTACTGGCCAAATATAGTATCATCATCCATTAACTCCCTAGCTGAAGAATATCCTGCATCTCACTGGGATGCTGATCAAGTCATGTTCTTGTATATGATTTCTCTTAAGACATGCCTAGCATGTACTTCAGCAGGAAGATTTATGGCAGGAGAATCTCAAAGCACTGGGAAATTTTGTGTTGCTACATTTTACCTGTATCCTACAAATCTACAAAAATTAAAAGGAAAAAACCCATGATATAAAAAACTGTTTGCTGTAGGCTACAGGAAGTAATTTTATCCAAACAGACCATCACAAAACTTTGAAACTTAAACTAGCTAGTTCTCAAGAAACATAACAAATCTCAAAGTACAAGAAACAAATAGTCATAAGGAAATTCAAGATCTGGTGTTCAAGTTAAAACTATGAAGACACAATACAATCCATGATACATATGCTTTTAAGGAGCTGATGTTCTAAATAGAGGTAGGTAATTTGTGTCTTGTATCCACAAAATAAAGTTTGGGCTTGTCTGAAACTATTGATGGATTTCAGTTGAACAAAGTGAATAATTCTGACTGCAAAAAAAATCAAGAGCATGGTTCAGCTCAGCATTAAACAAAAATTCATTATGAGTATTGCTTATGCTCTTAAGGAAGAATTTTGAAAAATTGTTCAAGAAAAGTATAACAAAAGAGTCCTTTCTCTCTTCTAGATTAATGTAATGGTCTATGGTTTTATGTGTCTAGTTTGACCACACAACTCAAACACAGTTTTTCACCAAGTTCTGTATTGACATCAGTGTAGAAATGCTGTTGAGTAATTAATTTCACTGAACATCATTAAAACAAGATATCTCAAATCTAAAGTTTTGTCTCACTCCAAATAGGAGGAATCACTGAGAGGCCAAAGATTTAGAATCCTAAAGGAGAGGGAGAGCATATGAAATCTACCTTGTTTGGTATTTTCTGGTATTGTGATCTTCTACTATGGCCTTCTCAGGGAGAATAGTTTAATGTGCTTCAGGAACCATTGATTTAACAAAAGCAAAGTGCAGCTATTTGGAAAGGCCCTGACAAGCTGTAAGTGAAGTGAATTTGAAAGATATGCTGGGTGAGGGTGCATGGGAGCAGCCCCTCTCTGGAGCCACACACAGCTGTGGGGACACAGAGCACCAGACACTGCCAGTGGGAGATGCCAAACCCCAGACCCTTCTCTCTGCCCTCCCACGAGCTGCTCGGGGGTGTCTCAGACCCAAGGGTCTGTCCTGGAGGGAACTCCCCACATCTGACAGTGGCCATGCCACCAGGTTTTGCAGAACCTCCTGAGGGCTGCTGCCAGTAAAGTCTTCCTGACCCTCTAGGGAAGGGAGCCTGGGTGTGCACAGGGCAGCCCTTTACAGTAAACGCAATCCCCACTCTCCTTAACCCTCTCGTTTGATAATGATCCACTAATGGAGAGAATTAAAGTTGGCAGCCTTTGCCTTGCAGCTGTTCTCCACTCCCTCCTGATGAAGGCAGGCTTTGGGGAGCCAGTCTGCCATCAGGAGATGCTCCTTCCCTTAGGCTCTGCCTCCTCCTCACATCGAAAAATCCGAGCCCTGTGGCTGTCTGCAGGGCTGAGGCACCCAAACGGCTGCATTTATCTATTTCAGTGTTGTTAGAAGTCAGGCAGGCTAATTTTGAAGCTTGGATGTCTCAGAGTTTCTGCCAGAAAATAAAGAGTATGCTGTGAACTTTACATTGCCTGCTACCAGAATTGCTTGAATTTCTGTTAAATCTTTGTCATTTCTTTTTTTTTCTTTGCTGGTTACATGACTTTTCGAAAAGTCCTTTCAGTCCTATTATAACATTATAAATCACCTGCTGAACGATTTGGATTCAAGGTGGTTGATTCCTCACAATTTCTGCAAGATCAAAGGTATGGCTGTCTTCCAAAAGCTGTGATGCTTCACATCAAAGTTCACAATGAAAACTATCTCAATTTTCCTCTTCAGCATTTGGATTTGACTTTATGACAATAACATTTCAACTGGCATGTTCAGCCTTCATTTGCAAGAGGACACGGCTGTGCAGGTTAGCATGGCAAAGGCAAAATCAAATGGAGCAGCCCTGATTTCAAACCTTCTGTTCATCAAATTTGTGAGCTTGTTTAAAAAAGCTAATGTCTTTAGCACCGCTATAAATATCCCTTTGGTAAATGCCCTGAGTATCTTTCAATCCATGCTGATCCTTGTAATCACAGCCACATTGTTCTGGTTGTGTCATTGAAAATGCTTTTGACAGAACAAATGATGATCACCTGTGCTGGAGTTTGTAAAAAAGCCTAAGATCAAATCTGTTATTTCATCGAGAAAAAACAACATTCAGTTCGTTTCTTTCTCTCTTTCATGTGCAATTCTTTTCACTGTTTTTTCACTAGCTTTTTTTATTCTTTTTCTCCATGAGCCTCACAAAACAAATAACTGGTGGGAAGTTCATAAAGGAATTGCTTTTACTTGCTTCAGGTGCTGACGGCTGGTGTGGCTTGTTATGCTGGAGTTTTCTTCTTAAAGCAGAAAAAAAAAGAAGGTTTAGGGACTGGACTCTGCTTGAAAGTAAGAGGTCTGCAGATGTGCGATGGCTGATATTCCTGTACCTATCCTTGTACGGCAGAACTAGACTTTAAAGTGTCTGAAGCTGGTATATTCAGAGAATATCAGTCATAAATACTTTTATGTCTGACTCATTTAAGCTAGAGTTGTAACTTTCACATTGCCACGTGCCTTTATATTATTGAAGTTTAAAGGAATTCCTTTCGAAGCCTAATGTTTGGCTCATGATGAAAGAAAATCAAACAGCTTATTTGGAGTTACGTTAAATAATTACACGTGTAACCCTTTAAATGCTAGATATGCAAATAAAGTGCTATATGGTGACTTACTTAGCAAAAACTTAAGGCCAAAATCCCCCAGTGTTTCCCCCTCCCCTATCCCATTGCTGTTTCTTCTGAAGTTTTCTGAAAGAGAAGTTACCCCTAGCAAAAATGGTATGATTAGGTAAAACACAGTTTAATTCCTGAAAAAAAAGAACGCTCATAGGAAAAGACTCAGTTCTGTACCCAGAATTATTGCTGACATCATTGGAAAGTCAACTGAATTGAAGATTCACAGGATTATTCCTGTTTCTCGTGGTACTTGCTGTGACCCCCAGCACTGTAGGCTTTTCCAGGTGGGAAAAGCCACACCTGAGTCACTGATATCCCTACACGGAGAAATGCTCACACATCCTGGAAGGGAATAGCTGCTGTTTGCCTCACTGAAATGGGGCACCAGTGGGGATTTCTGGGGGCACTAAGAAGCCACAACACTGACCTGGACAGGGAGATTTGTGTCTGTGAGAAATACGAATGAATTCAGCATACTCAACCTGTGTTAGACCTCCCTTAGCTGCCCTAGCACTGCTGCTACTCTTTCATGCTTTTGCATAGAAAAAGGAGCTGAAAACTTAAGTCCTGCAAAGGATCTAGTCCCAGCCGAGTCACCCAAGGTAATTTAGGAATGCCTTGGATTTATGCCCTCTGCTCCAACGTATCTTAAGGCTAATACACAGGATTATCTGTTTAGGATCTGTCATTTCAATCAAATCATTAAAAAACATTCCCAATACAGAGAGACACATTTCCAAAATATTATTAAATTTCTTTCAGAAGATCTTGTTTGCATGGTAACTTTTTATTAACTTAATTGCTGTATGCAACTAAAGAGACTCAGAAAAATTGCCTATTTTCATGGTCTCAACTACTTCAAGGAGAACACTGAGCTTCATTGTATTAGAGCATTTTTGGCTTCTTCATTGCTCTGAGCCATGACAATTTGTTGTCAAAATATGTGAGCAAGTATCATAAAGACTGGAATAAGGAGCAAATTTTTCTCTAATCTCAGAGAAGGTTGAATTTAAAATCTGAGCTATGATTCAGATGAGCGATTTTTGCTTGTTAGTTTCTTAGTTTGTTAGTTTGTATATTTTTCTTTGTGTTTATTTGATCAAAAAAAAATCTGTCCTTACAAAGTTGGGGGTTTTTTTCTGGCAAAACTCCACCTGGATTTGCTGGTTTTCTGGAGGTTGTGTTTATGCACCACAAAAAAAAAAAAAAAAAATGTCTGCCTTCACTGAAAGCTTTGCCGGAAAAAAAAATGCAATATTTTACTTTACACACAAGACCAGGGATGGGCAAGAACTAATTCAGGTCAAATGAAGAAAGAAGTTTTAGCCTTAAATAATTTTAAGAACTACTTAAATTAACCAGTATGTATTTAGCTATTTTTTCTTCTTTTAAAACATTTAGAAAAAGGACACAAAAGGTGGAGAGAACTCCACTTCTCAGTCAGAAATAAAACTGTAGCACTGTGAGAACTATAAGTGAACAAATGTATTTTAGGTACTCGTTACCATGTTGTTACTTTTTGGTTTAGATCCCACAGATATGACCATTGCTTAACTTTGTCGTTCTCTCTCTAAATATTTTACAAAAGGGAATAAAGCACATTCATTTTTGACAGAGTGCTGTTGCATGCTAGGGCCCTCACAGTTTGTTTATGGCATACCAAAAGCATTCTGTTAATGAAACATTTCAAGGCTAATGAACCAAAACCTTGCACCAAACAGAGAGCGGCTGCGAAGGCTTTCTTGTCTGCCTTTGTCAGAGTTCACGTTTCAGCTCTGCTCTCTGCTCCACCCACTCTGCAGATAAAACAACACGTCAAGTTTGCAAGATTAGTTTTCTATGAAAAAGCTGCTGCAAGTCATGCCGTTAACTCTTTTGAGGCAAATATGCTCATGCTTTTTGGGCAAATTGGCTACTACTGCAGGGGTGAGCTGCTGTCCTGTTCCCCTGAAGTTTTAATGTCCTGTTGATGAGCCTAAAGTAAGGTTCAGAAGGAATAATGAGAAAGTACCTTTTGCCAAGAGAGACTTCATGTGTATGGTCCGTGATAATGGTCCAGTGGTTCTGTACAAAATCAACTCTTTTGAAGATCTAATTCATTTGGGAGGGAATATTTCATGGCGGACACTTCCAAACTGAGTTTTGACCGAAGAGATCCAAGCACTTCATCCTGCAAGTCTGTAAGCAGCCAAGTAAACGTGCACAGTGAAATCAAAATCCTTGAAGGCACTCCTCTGAGGACCTATGTTCTCATCTCTGTCTCTGATTCTTTTTGTGGCCTCAGTGAAGTACTCTTACAGACCTTTTCTAGCTCTGTAGTTGCAGTGTGTCTGGTAAAGGCCCTACCCAAGCAACACCCCGAGAGGGAAAGCTGTATCACCCCTGAGCCTGGAATGAACCCCCACACTGAGTAGGAGGTGTCAGCCAGTCACCTTGCAAATAAACAGAATAAGAAAAAGGTGTAAGCAGAGAACAGGCAGGGAAAGAGAAAGATCTTATTCTAAATCTTCACTGGTTCGTGGTAGATAACCACAGAATCATGGTTGCATGATGCTAGCTAGCAGCCAAAGGAGCCCTGATGCTGAAAAGGTCCTGTGAACACGGGATCAGGTTTGTGATGTTGCTGCTGCCCATCTCAGGTTATCATCCCTGCAGTGCTCCTCACCTGGGTTGTCATCAGGAATCCAGTCCCTCTTGTTTAGAAGGGAAGCTCCTTTGTATGTGAATCCTAAAACATATGTACTAACACAAACAGCTGTTTATTTTAATGAGTGTAGGGTCAGTAATGTGATCTAGAGCAAATACTTGAAGCAAGTTGTTGTTGAAACCCTAGTAATTTGCTGTTGTTCACACAGGTGAGTGGATTGCCTGCTTCAGAAGAAGGTAGAGTCATACACTTTGAATACTTTGAATATGCTTTTCTCTATCACTGGGCTGTCCTAGCAGCTTGTCACAGGACTGGAGAGAGAGCACAAAGCCTTCGGCCAGTTTCTACCATGTACCATGAAAAGGGTTTGGTAGAAGGGAATTTGAGAGAAGAGCTAATTGGGAAGAAAATTCTGTGGTGGAAAAGTGGATCCCAGTGGTAAATAAGAGACTTACAGTCTTTATTTGGCATAGTTCCATTAGGCTCCACATTCAAAAAAGGATAATTTTGAAAACACAGTTGCAGGTGAACCTTCCCTGCAATTCCAAGTGCAATTATAGTTATGACTCTGACATAAAGCTATTCCTTGGCCATTATGCTTCGTTATTCTAATAAAGTTACTTGTTCAACTAGGAAAAAAACCAACTGAAAATATTATCTTCCTCAAATCAATAACTTCTTTGAAAATAACAGCTGTGTATAAGCAATAGCTACTGTATTTTTAAGAACACTCATATTCTTTCAGGCAGCTGGAAAGGTTATTCTTACTAGTTTCGAATCTAAGATAACAATCTTCACCAGCCACATGAACAGGCCCTGTCTGGAGACAGTATCTTTAGCCTACTTTTCTCCCAGGAACGTGTTTGAGTGTGGTTTTTGGTTTGGTAGTGGAGTTCTCTGATGTGTATCAACTGAAACATAGGAGTGTTTTTTTTTATCACCATCATTTGTAGATGTGGTCCAAGTTAGCATTGGGTAAATGTACTACCTGCAAAACAAAATATGAATAAATTCACCTGCTTACTCTGAACTCCTGTTATTCAGTGGCTCCATCCTTTTCCCAGGCTTTTCACTCCATTAACATGTGATGTACCTTTAGTGCATAGTATATGAAGATGCAATTCAATAATGACTTTTTCTTTGACTGGAAGCAATGAAATCCCACTGTAGTGAAGTGGAATGGATTGCAGTCCTGGGCCATGTTGAGTTGCAGGCAGGGATCCCAGCATCCCCAGCATGCATAAAAAAGCCTTTTTAGATGGCATTCAAAGTGACCTTTCAAGTTGCTACTCCCTGGATATGTCCTTAAGGAATGGAAAAGTAGAAAGGTAGGAAAACAGTAAATGATGAGGAATTGGTGCTACAAAGTGCTCTTCACCTCCTGCTCTCCAGGTCTTTGTCTCTCCCTCAAAGCCTTGCAGGAGATACTCCTGCCATTTGCTGGAGATGGCATCCACTCCTACTGGGCTGCTGCAGCAGAGAAAAGCTCAGAGTAAGCCCTTTTAATAACTGCCGTGTTTGGAGAAAGGAGAGAAAGGTGATAGTTCTTCTGATTTAGTTCTTTGGTGGAACAAGTTATGGCTGAGTCTGGAAGAACTCCTGAATTTTTGGCATGAGACTTTGCTTTAGCCCCTTGCTGTTGTCATTCCTCTGTTCCCAGCTCTTCACCAGTTGATGAAGCCCAAGCTTACAAGGATGCAAATGGCAAAGGCAATACTGAGGAGATGTCATCTCATCTTTTTTGACACAACCCTCTGTATTCTGGGTGTAATGGTAAAATCCTTCTGAATGCAGTGAAAGCTGATAGTGCCCTGAAGATAGGGATGTAGGTCTGGAATACGTTGTTTTATGTTTCTTCAAGAGAAATTTGCAAGGAGTAAATAGATAGGACATATCACGCAAGGGGATTCATTTTAGCACAGATAAATGTCTGCATTTTATGAGGCTACAAAAGCGACTTGATATTTTCTTCTCTGGGAGCCCAGAAATTGAGACAGCACAAAAGAGCCAGCTGATCCCTATTCTTTTACTCTTTGAAGCTGAACTGAAGACCTCCAATTTCAAAAGTAAGTATTGATTTTGGGTATCCAACTTAAAACTCCTTAAAAGTAGAATTCTATAAAAAGGAGTAGTAGATGGAAGGAGGTGGTCTGTCAATTTCTGCAAATCAGGCCTTTTCTAAGTGTCTGAAGCTGCTCACTTCAGCATGCTTAGATGAGTAAAGGCTGATGGCAGAATGTACATGCACTACAAGTAATAACAAAGCACCTCTTATGTGCATTGCATATTTGTTCTTAGTCCTGAAATCACGAGTATTTTCAAGCCATATAAGTACAGAAGTAGAATATTAGGATTGTTGACCATTTTACTGTGAAATCTTTTCTCATTTTGCATCACAAAGGTCAACAAGATTGTGTGGAATCATTTCCAAACATTTCTCCTCAAGCATCAAATATGCATGAAAACAATATATACAATGTTTTTGAAATAAATGTTGCCAGAAAATCAAGGAGTGAATATTTCACGTTTAAAAGGACTTCATTAAGTTGGTAACTCATTTAACTGAGAAAAATATAGATAAAATTATTTGAAATGTGAAAGACATTTTATATATTGTAACTTTTAATGATATTCTCCTGTGTAATAGGAGTCCATAATTATCTGTCAAAGCCACTGACGTAACTTTTTTTCTCCAAAAGCGACTCCATAATAAAGTGCTACTGTCATAATAGCTATTCTATTTTTCTCTGTGAAATTCTTTCCCACTTGGAAGAATAATAGGTATTGAATATAATTCTAGAGAATCAGCTTCTGTAGGGCTAAAACAGGTGTTTAACTGGAATGTAGTAATGTTTAAAAAGGATTAAAATTGAAACAGGATGTATTTTGTGCCAAAAATATTGTGCTTAAGGTTGCTCATCATCTTAAAGTTGATGTTTCAGACAAAAGTTTGCTTTCATTTGGGTGGGACGATTTCTGTATTTTATTAGCCTTTCAAATACCTACATAGAAATGTTAGAAAGCGCAGCCAAATGGGGGGGACACACCCCTTATTTTGGCAATTTTGTGAAAGTGACACCTGGACAAACATCTGGGCAGCTGAATCTGTCAGTGGTAGTGAAAGTCAGCCAGAAAGGTCAAAAATGCTGTAGTCAATTGTAGTACTTTGATTTAATCATGTGTTGAGCTTAAAGCTCTGGGGCAGACTTGTTCAAAGAAATGCAGCAAACATGAGTGGGAATGTGATAAGGTGGAAAAATGAAGACAATCCATGGAGAAGGTTCCGTTTTGACCTGTCACTGGCAGAATTTAAGTGTTGTCCTCCAACTCGCCCCATGGGTGTCCTGGGGGAAAGAATGCAGGTTCTACCACAGGCAGGTGGGTGTGCAGCTGTGGGGCCAGTGCCTGCCAGGTTCTCCTTGATGACTTTTAATATCTGTGGAGGCTTTTTTCCATATTGCACCAGATTTTGAAAAATATGCTCTCTGAAAATAGGGGATCACTTTTCTGTGCCCAGCTCTGGTAGCGGGTTCTGTTCCTTCAACATCCAAATAATGGTGTGCATGAAACATCATGTTTTAAGGCACAGCAGAGCTGGAGGCAAAGAGACTGAGATGGTGATTTTGCTTTATCACCTTAAAACTATTTGACATCCAAGATGAAATGAAAATGTTGGCCTTAAACTCTCACTATCTTTTAATGACAGAAGTTCCTGAAGAGCTGGAGGGACTGAGGAGCACAGAACAAACTGCCCTAGCTTCCCTGCACCATCCTGGTTGCCTCAATACTTGCTAAAATCTCCATTGTGGTTTGTCCTGGTCCAACATGGTGTTCCTTTCTCACCTGAAGTGCCATTTGGCTAAACCATGGTGCCATATGGGGTGTTTGTGAAGCAGCCACATGATTTACCCTTAGCTTGCTTGTCATCAAACCTCTTGTTGTTTTTAAATTGGCAGAGTGTCCTTTCAAGATGTAGGTAAGAGGGTGAAATGAGCGGTTTTGCACAAGAAATAGATTTTACTTCTTTAATAAGAATTTTTATATTATTTCATCTTTGGCAAACCATGTGGCATTAGATGAAGAACACAGCCCAGGCCTGAGACCTGACCATATTTACATTTTTGATAGAACTTGATCATAAATTAAATCCAAGGGCAAAATATAGTCTAAAATGGATGCTCTTTTTAAAGTAAAAGAGTAAAGCAGGGAAGAAATAATTTTTCTGAAAACTGAACTTCTGGGAGGCTTTTTTACTCCGATCTGCTCTCTTGACCTCAGAGGTGATGTCAGCAGCCTGGGCTCTGAGGTGTCACAGCTGAGCACGATGTGCTGGCAGGGGTACCTGCACTGACTTCACAGCTGCTTGCTCCCCACAGGCACAGCAGTGCGCTGCCCTCCTCGCGTGGCACAGCTCGCTTCCCTGCGAGCGGCCGGTCTGGTTCCAGCACAGCTCGGCATGACCAAGGCAGTAGTAATCCTGCTCCTGATCCTTCTCCTTCTCCTGCAGAGAAGCACTACTGTGGAATGACTCATGGAAGAAGAGACTTCTGCAATCAGGATGCCTATTTTGAGGTGTGTGCTGCCATGGCTTACTGGCGAGAAGGGGAGCCAGCCCCGTTTTTGGATGGATGTGATATTATGAATGTGCCACATGTCCCAAGAGCTTGGCCCCTGCTCCCCAGCATCCCCACTGGTATGTTACACTTTCCTTCATAGGGCGACGACAGTGTTTCAAATACTTCCACCCCAGCTGTTAAATTTCTGAAGCTTTTTTCTTTCACACCAGCCAAGCAAGTGGACATTCCCCTTCTAAATGGGAGACTAATGGGCGCAGAGATTCATTTGCATGAGTTTTCAGTTTTCAACAGGTGGCACTAAAGAGCCAATAAATGATTCTATTCCCAGTCTCCAGCATGCAAACTCCTGGGCAGGCACTTTTATATATGTTTATCTATTTAAATATGGCATTATAATTCCAATGTAATTAGTCATGTAATTGAATTGCATGACCACATCCATCCAAGACATTTGCATGTACAATTAATTAGGATTTATCTAAAAGCATTCTTTTTGTTCTCTATTTCCTACAAGTTAGATTACTCATGGATGGATTAGGTGCTGATTTCAATTTAAAAATGTCAAAATACATATACCTGGAGAAAAATAAGTCTGCAGAATTGGTAAGCAACAGACTGGCAAAGAATTCTTTTTCTTTTCCTTTGTATTTTTCTGATGTTACCAAAGGCCAATGCTGTAGACCATGGCCAATGAGGGCCAGACTTGCTGTAGTCTTAGAGAAGCAAAAGTCTGTAGCATCTTCTTCAGACTTCATTTCAGCAGAAACAGGAGTTAAAAAAACAGAATGGCTTTGCACATCCTACCAGGATTCAATCCTCTTTCGGTGTAATTTTTACTTAAAATTACAAGTTTCCAATGGCTGCAATACATTTGTCAACTTGAATTCTTGGGAAATAATGGTCAGAAGAAGAAACAATTAAAGACATCCTTGGGAAAATGCCTTGTTTTCATGCAAAACATTTTCATCCATCTGAGTTGCTGGAGCAAATGGAGACCCATCTTGAGATGAGTTCTGCTATGACAAATGTGAGCTAAGGACACTATGAATGGCCCAGAGAACAAAAAAATGAGCTCTGAAGAGGTGTCCAAACTGATGACAATGAACCAAAATACCTTAGAATCGTGAAGGGCAATATGGCTTTAGTTTCTTAGTTTTTAAAAAAGCATTTTTTTTCTTCTCAGCATCTGTGCTTGCTTCATAATTGGCTGCTACAGGACAGCAAAGTTCTTCTTTCACTTTAATTTTGTCATCCAGTTTCAACCACTGCAGGATGTACTGGGTCACTTCCAGAAGAATAAGCACTATTAAAGAAAAGCTTTGAACCCCAGCTGAGCAATCTGCAAAGAATTATAAATACAGCTGTCAAAAACAAACAAACAAACAAACAAACAAAGATAGTTCATTTTGCAACTAAATATATCATCTTTCAGCCGTGGAGCTTTGAGAACAGTTTGATCCTGAAAACCATGAGGAGAACAGGGAAAACAGTACCAAGATATTCTGTGGTTAGAAACAATTTCACAAGTTGGATAGAGCATGCTATCATGGCAACACTGCAGTGTGAAAGGGAGGAGCAGGCCAGCATTCCACATTTCTGGGCAGTCTTTGAAGTGACCTTTGCTTTGCAGCTCTTTCTTTTAAACAAATTATGTCCTGTACCTCCTCTATGAGCTCTCTTAGTCCACAGCTTCTCAGAGGCCTTTTGTTCCATGAATGGCTTGTGGTGGGGGAAGCAGTAGACTGGTTTAAAATTGTTTCTCCCTGAGATCTCTCTTCTCTCTTTTCTTCTACTCCAAATGCTTTTTAAAATCTTTTTTTCCTTTCTTCTTTTTTCTGTAGGGTGGGTGTATTTTTATCAAGATTTTCTTCTTTTGGAAAAAACCACCCTAAACTTCCAGAGGAGTAAACAGTGAGTCCCTGAGGGGCATACTGGCTGCTGATCACATCTTTAGCAAGTATTTTTGCTCTGGATATTTCTCCACTGGTACAGTTTTCAGCATCCTATTAGAGTTAGGCCAGATGGATTTTCTGCTGGCAGAAGTATCCAGTGAAATAGGGTTTTTTTTCATCTCAGAAAGTTAGTGGAAGGAGGTTTCTTCCTATAGTGTATAAGATATCAAAAAGTACCATTCATCTCAACCTTTAACTAAACAGTGCATTTCTAATTGCAATGTGCTTCATTTCAGCCTGATCCTTACTTTCATGTTTAAGTGCTTTGTTGAACAGAATGCAAGCAGGCTCAGTTCTTTGCTGAACTGCAGATGAAAGAGCTACAGCCAGACACACACGAGTGTGCAGTGTGAGTGTGTGTGTCTGTATTTAAGTTGTGACAAATGATGGACATTACTGTGTCTGACAGATACGTATTTGAAGGATGATTATAGCTAGAGCAGAATTAGAAGAAATAGTTGAGAGGTTGGAACAAAATGAAAAGGACTAGAAGGAAATTAATCTTCCTTAATGTCTAGGTCATTTAAAATTCAACAAGTGAGAGTTTGTAATGTAGTGTAAGGCACAATTTTTGAGTGGCCCAGAGGGTATTGAAGCAGCATCCTAACAACCTGCTCTCTGTGTACTTTGTAAAACTGTCTGAACAATGCACTGCCCTCACACCTCCTGAAAATCTGCCTTTCACAGTTAATTTTATAGGATATCGTCATCCTTTGCAGATACCTTTTTTCCCTAAATACACTGTGTATTTTGTGTAAAAGCTACAAGCTTCATGACCTTGGTGGAAATGCTTGTTTGTGACTTTGGAGTGCACTCTGCCAATAGCCAATTCCCCTCTGAGAGTGACAGATGCACCAGTGCTAATGACATGTAATATATTGTATGTGGCTTTAGATGCTCCATGAAAACATGAAAGGTCCACAATCACATCCATATTTCAACAACCTGACAAAGCTTCTGCTGAAACAGTGGCCTATAATTCAAGCATCTGATAATTGTTTGTAAGACTGTAACAAGCAAAAAGTCAGGAAACTATACCTAAGAAACATATTTAAAAAACTGAAAATTATTCTGAATTTTTTGGAACTAATTGACTCCTACTTTGTTAATGACAAAGAGGATTGAAGTTCTGAGACAAGAATGTAAAATTTAAATTTGTCTGAAAGAAAAATGGAAAGGTTTTACTTTGACAACAATTTGTTATCTGCCATTTAAAAGGCAAGTAAGGCAATAATTCCCCAGGTGCCGACTGGCAAGAGGTCAGATTGCTGGAAATAGAAGGATACCGAAAACCAGATGAGAAGAAGGGGAAGTCAGTAGTGTCTTTACTAAAACCTAATTAGGAAATAGCATCTTTTCCTCTGCTCTGGAAAGAGCAGAAACTATCAGTGAAATATCAGCAAACAGTTTGGCATCTTCAAAGATATCAATTAAGTAAAATTTGGAAAGTGCTTTGAAGATGAAAAATGATAGGGAGTGCTAAGTATCACTATTAGCAGGACCAATGTGTCAACTGATGTTGTCTGTCTGCATAATATTGGGTGAACACCTGGGTAATTAAGGTCAAATGAACAGCCTTGCCTGGTCAATTTATTGGGTAAAGTGGGTCTTGTTTCTGGTTGAAGCAAGATGTGGTATCTGTGTGACTCACAGACCTGAACAGTGAACGTCAGACGTATTTCATGGCTTCACCAGCCACCAGGAGCAATAGCTGTTTCTTACTTTGTGGGCCTGTCTTAAACTCTCCAGATACCAGGAGAGTTTTTCATAGCATTTAGCAATTTCTAAACAAGTGATTATTAGTTTGATATCATACCTGCCTTAATTAAAGGCTTGCATGCCTTCCTGGACTAAGACAATACCTCATTCTCCAGACCTAATTTTTCCAGCTTACAAATATATTAGTACTAAAGCATTTATGGAATTAATTTGGCAGAGGTTGAGGTAGGGAAGGATTGCTATTGCTGACCAGGAGGTGCTATTCAAACGTCTTTCAAGAGCCTGAAAATACACTTCAGACCTTGTGCTATTACTCTGGGAGAACTTGTCATGGACCAAACCCAATTTGCTACAATCTCGAGGATATAAAAAAAGATACCATAAGGTTTTGCTGTGGTTTTGCTGTACTAAATGAACTTTGCATAAGTAGCAGTTAATTTACTAAGTTTCAGTGTTTATTTTTACTAATCTTAGTGAGATTCCCAGAGACTACAGCCCCAATCACACCTGCAGGTGTTCAGTCAAGCTACAGGTGAGAGCAGCTCGGAGGGGCTGCTCCCCTCAGCAATGTGAACCAGATCTGGTGCAACTTAGGCAGGAAGAGCAAACCAGGACTCAGCCCCAGATCCAGGGAGCACAGGCATCCCAGTAAGAAGATCCAGGTTTCTCAAATCACAAAATAATAGAACGGTTTGGGTTGGAAGGGACCTTAAAGACCATCCAGTTCCAACCCTCCTGCCATGGTCAGGGACAGCTTCCACTAGACCGCACTGCTCAGAGCCTCATCCAAGCTGGCCTTCAACAGGGACATCCACAGCTTCTCTGGGAAATATGTGCCAGTGTATCATCAGTCCCAGGCATTTCAAATGTTTGGTTCTGTTGGAAAAACAAGTTTAGGGGCCCCTAAAACTGTCCCACACAACAGTTCAGAAAGCAGGAGGGGGACTTATATCTGAGCTTTCAGTGTAAGTTGTGAGAGCCAGTAACAATAGATGATGTTATCTGTCTAAAAAGACTTTAATCACCTGAGGAGTTGTTGCAGATACTTGATTCCAGCTGTAGTTGTTTTCTTCCATTCCTATTTAGTGCCAGGACTGTGTGGAGAGCTTTAGCTTAGTGCAATCTCCTGCTTTGCTTGTGAGCAGTTGCTTTGTCTTTGGGCTGGAGACAGGGACCTCAAATTCAGAGCTGAGCAGGTATTCCAGATCCTTTTTGTTAAATGTTTTTCTGGGGTTTTTGTTTGTTTGGTTGGTTTTGGTTTTTTGGTTTTGGGAGTTTTTTTATTATTTTTTGTTTGGGGTTTTTTTTGCTCGTTTGGGTTTTTTTTGTTTTTTAATGGCAAAAATCTTCCATTTCATGTAGCAGAGCACCCAGAGGTGGATTCAGGCTGAATAGTTCCACTCTCTGGTAATGAACAAAAAGCTAAACCAAGCCACCCTACAAATCCTTCTTTTTTTTTAAGCTAAGTGCATTGTCATTCAATTAATGCTGTAAAGGTGAACTGTGCATTCCTATGTTCTGTACAGATTCAAAAGTGTTGGATGCCATGGAGCTCAAGGGAAACAAGGATGAGACAGGCCTGTCTGTGTTAGTTATGACAGTTCTGCACACAAATAACATGATAAGAATATCCCCAGTGGACAATAATGCAAACTAAACTGCCTTGAGATATACCTCATACAGCTTTCCATTTAGCATATCTTGTTGACTGAATCCAAAGCAATTCCTCAGAGGAAAGCAAGTGCAGAACACAAGGCCATAAACATACAAGTCCTTTCACAGAGTTGTAGCTAAAGAATTACAGAGAAAACCTGTGGATCCTGAAAGAAGCAGAGAGAAAGGCTGCTGGGAGGCTTGTCACCCAGTTTCTTGCCTCCTTGTTCCTCACCTGAATGGATGCATGCCAGGATATCTTCCACACAAGCAGACTTCAGTGCTTAAACGGCTTAAAAAGCCTTTGCTGAACCCTGAAAATTTTGGCTCTCAGTCAGCATCCATGTTTTGGATCTCAGGATATCTTCTGAGGAATCTGCCTTCACAGGATCAGCTCCCCCGGCCTGGCTACCTGAGGGGCACAGCTCTGTCAGGCAGCTCTGAGCACAGAGATGCTCTTGGATGCACAGCCCTTATCTCTGCAGTGCACAATCCTGCTTAGACCTTGTGGTACACATCCTTCTTCATGTTCTGGAAGCTGTACCATGTACAGATGTAGGATTTCAGGCCTACACTTTGAGTCTTGCTCAAACTGATGTTTGGAATCTTGATGACTCTTCAGTTTTTTAAATTAAGAGTGTTGGACTTCTCTGCTTTTCATCACAACTGAAATAATCAGCATCTAGGGTGAAGAGGAGAACCTATGCAGAATAAATAAGAATAATTAAACAGGAGGACAGAGCCACCCACTATTAATATCTCCTATTGTCTCTGTCCTAGCCCCACAGTGAGCTGTACCCAGCAATGCAAAGGATCAGTAGCTCATTTAGCACTTGTCATACCCCAAGGATGAGTCAGTCTATGACTTAACTAATCTGGCACAATGCAATGCCAAGTTTGATCAGACTATTTCAGTGGTTCAGCATTACAGAAAAGAACTAAAGACTAAAAGTGATGTTGACTCAGCCATTTGGCTCTTGCCAGTGAACGTTAGTGATTTTTTAACTGCTTGGATTTCACTTCTAATGAAAATCCATTTAGACAAAGTAATTTACATGCGTTTCTAATTTCCATATTGGGTTTGAAGCCTTTGCCACATTGCTACCAAGAAAGGCAGTTCAGAATGCAGTCATTTGCCTCCGCTTTCTTACCATACACAAATGATTTTGTCTCACATAATTGCTTGATATCAATACTCAGTGGATATATTTTGACACATGATAGAAGATAATGGAATTTCCCAGGGAGCGGGGAGAAACAGAATATTCTATTAGGAAGAAGAGAATTTTTGCATTGGATTGATTAAAAATTTTAGCTGGTACATCAAGAATGTTTCATTTCCTCTGATAAATCAAAAATTGCCCAGTCATAGCTGGTAGAAAGTAACAGGCTATTAGCTCCAAGACATTAAGGAAAAATTCCAGCTGTATTGAAGTCAGTGGTAGAACACACACTTATTTGTATGAGGTGAGAATGTCAAAAGCAGTAACAGCCAAACAAGCACCTCAGCACTTAAATGCAGATTTCATGGGCCACAGTGAAGAAAACCCAGGCACCTAAACTAAATTTGGGCTGCAGGTATTTGTGACATCATCAGCACCTAAAGGTTCACTAGAAACTGGGTATTTATAGAAAAATGAAGCAAAGACTCCCCAGGATGCAGTCCTGGATGTCTTTGTGTGGGGCTGAGCTCAGCCAGGTCTGGTGTCCTTCAGTCAAAGGGGATCAAACTCATGTGACCCAAAGAGAGCCCTGGCTTTGTACACACTGGCTGGTCATACTGGGGCACTCTCTGCCTCTCTTTTTTTGACCCATTGCTAGAGAAAAAAAAACCATAAAATCCAAGTCTGTGTATGTTGGAGGGGGAGAGATGAGAAATAAGATGGACATCACAAGTCTAATGCGGTGATTGGGAACTGCAGAGAGACCTCAGGTTTGGTTCCTGGCCCCAGAGATTTTCCTGGCTTTTGTATTACATTCTAGATGAACTAAAGCATTGATCTCACTTTGAGGATAAGAAACTGAGAGCCTGAAAAGTTACAAAAACTTATCTCAGACCCTATGTTAAAGCAAAATGAGCTAATGGGAGCCCCAGACCCAGTATTTCTCACTGGCTGGACTTAAGCAGGGTAACATTGCCAGCATTAATGCAGTTTGTTCAAAAAGATGTTTCTGAACTATTTACTTCAGACTAAAGAACCCCATGGCAGAGCAGTGAGATGATAGCTGGGCTTAGGGACACTTTGCAGATGTGTTCCCCTTCCTTTACAGCCTTCCCAGACAGTTGTGATCTTTCACAGAGCAAGCACTCAGCTGCTATGGTGATGGGAAAAGGGGTAAAGCTCCAAGTTAGGGAGATGAATGCTGGAGGAGCAACCTCTGCCTTTTCTGTGAGTAATTATAGCCCTATCTTTATCCTGGCACTCCTCACAGAGCTTACATTTACAAAATGAAATTGTCTATGAGGCTGCTCAGTTTCAGCAAGCCATTTACAAGTGCAGCTCTGAGACAGCTGAGTGCCTCATTCTGGATGGTGCTGGGCAAACCTAGGTGAGATTCTGAGGTTTTTACTTTGGGGTCTTAAGGGATTTGGCCAAATATATGTTTGCCCAAATGCATATTTCTTGTTCACTTGAGAGTATTTGAAAATTGAAAATAAACACCTTTGGATTCTGAAAGATAAAAGAAAGTAAATGTAGTCTTACTTTTCTTCTACTTACAATGTAAAACACAGCCTTGTTGTGCAAGGTCCATTGTCAGGTTTCTTCTATGCTCAGAGCTGTTTTTGATAACAGATCCCCAAAATCTTTTTGCCTTACTGCCAGGCTACACAGGAATTTTGGGGAAGAAGGAGAAGCTGAAGCAAACTTTTCTCTCTGCTTTTCCTGCTCGAGGTGTCCACTGGCTACAGATTTGGGACATCTTCCAAAACAAACAAGAGAGGGATGTTCCTAGGGTCTTGGGACCAATGACAAGATTGTGCTTTACTGAAAATGGAACAGTAAAGAGGAGAATGAGGCCCCCTGCATTGCATCCAGTCACCTTTTGGATGGGAGTGCTTCCCATGGCCACCAAACTGCTCCACTGAAAATAGTCTCTGAATATGGCCAGCAATTCCCATCTTACATTGAATCAGGAATTTTGAATGCAATACATGAAGTAAGAGCAAGAGAATGCAAAGGAAAGAAGGCAGAGAAGGGAAAAAACTGAATTCCTCTAGATAGGAAGCGATGAAAACAAAGGCAAAAAAAAAAAAAATTCCATAGGCCTCAGTTCTTTGTAATCTTTTATATCTATTCTACAAATCTCAGAACTTTGCCCCAAAAAGATACAGTTTGAAATACTGCAGGAATATCATGTCAGGAATGTTCTGGTGCTACATTTTAGAAGGAATCACACAGACTGCAAAGGCTGTGGTCTTCATGAGCAAATTAGACAGCTACAGCAGTTTAATCATGTTGGGTAGGAGTCAGGTCACATATTATGATGCCTAAATATGGGTTTCTGTGTGTTCACATGACGAATCTGTCTAAGCTTCCCTTGTTGCCAGTAAAGTTCTGATGTAAAGTCAATACAGGCTAAAGAGCTGCTCAGTCACCCTGTGTTGGGCACCTGCCTGGTCCTCCACATCTCTGATGAGGATTTGGAGCCATGGCATTGGAAACAGATTAGTACTAATTATTCTCAATGAAAAGGTTTCATTTAGGTGTCTGGCCATCTGCAATTTTCCAGAACACTTAGGTACACAAAGAAATTAAATTTTCAACTTTTGGTCTCAGTTCAAGGTAGAAAAGTACCACTGAAATATCAGAATTGCTTCCAAAGCATCAACCAAAATGCCTGGCTGCTTTGCTTCTTGAGTCTTTGTGGGCTGCATTTGTTCTTCTTGGCAAACTTGTTATGAGACTTGAGGGACACCAGCCCAGAGAACTTTAACACAGCTTCTGTTGGTTTGCTGAGGGTAAGACTAGGGGGATTTGGATTGATCTGTGGCTGAGGAAATATGTGCTAAGTTTGGCTGTGTCCATATTAACCCACTTTGAATGTCAGCCTGGGCTGCATTAATTGCTGGAGTCCATTGTGCAAGCATCTGTCCACTAGCTGGGAGAAAACACATTGAAGGTACAGATCAGTTAAGCCCCTGTGTGAAGTTCCTAATGAGAAGAAAAGTGTGCAGACTATATTCCATTTATATAATTACCAGTTATTTGAACTCTCAAGTGTCCTTTGACTGCTTCCATCTAAATTTAGTTTTAAAGACCCCCCAAAACAACAAAAACCCAAAAAAATTCCTTCCTTAATTTGTCCAAAATGTTTGGTCTCTACTTCAATTGCCTTTAAATCCTGTCAATTAAAATTTATAATGGTGAAAACCTGTTAATAGTGAAATGAATTCCCTTGCATTCCCAAAGTGTGCAATAAGTCTTCTCACCCAATTGTAATAAAATTTGTTGTGGCATAGTTTTTGGGATCAATACAGCAGACCACTGTCAATCAAAGAATTTTCTACTTACTTAAAAGTTAACAGACTTTTAGTGTCTTTGTGCTGCACTGAGGACAGTCTGAGTTACCACAGAAGATTAAATCTTTAATTTTACATTACTTCAGCCATCTCTATAGAACAAAGTGGGCTTTACCTGTTGAATATGAGGCTTATGTGAGCTGAAGTGCTCTTGAGACATTAAGAGGCAGTCTTGAACAGTCTCTGAGATTTAAGCTGAGGGGAATTCTAAAGGGATTACTGCAGCATTTTACATAAAACGAGAAATAAAAACAGACTTGAGCAATGCATGATCATAAACGCATTCCTGCTGTGATCAAGAGTTCTGTTCCCATTGCTGTTCTAAGACTAAAGCAGGAAGAACTGTCAAAGGGCAACCATACTTGTAAGGATTTGTACAAGTCAATTTATAATGAAATTAAGGGGCTGAGTAGTTTTGAAAGATTTGTTAAAAAGGGAGATACTTTTCATAGTCTCTCCAGCCCAGAGGTGAGAAACACAAGCATTATTGGAATACTGTTTTGCAGAGGAGGCAGGCTACTGTCCAAGAACAGACATGGCTGAAAACTCATACACAAATAAGCAATTTTAGCAAAAAATCACAATAATTTTTAACTATTGGTAACACTTTTCTAAAGAAAACAGAGGCAAACAAATTATGAAGAAATAATTCAGAAGCAAAACAAATACTGAGTGACTTATGTCTACCCTTACATGCTTAGTTTATCAGAAAATAAGAAGCAGTGTGGTCTTTCTAGCTGTGATTCACCTTTCCTTCACCTTTACTACAGCTCTCTTTACTGCTGCAATGGTGTAAAAAGGCTTCTGTACTGCCTGTACTGAGAAAGAAATCTGTCTGTGTTTGTGTAAATGTGTGAAACATGCAGATAAAACACAGTATACTTAATGTTTTAATGGAGAAATTAGGATAGAGCACCAGCAACTGTCAGCAAATAGAATTAGTTTCTTGTCACACACTCACTAGCAAAGAAAGATATTTGTTTTTTGTGACTGAAAATTCTTAGGAGGTGAAAGCCAGGGTGTTGTTCCGTGTGGTGATTGTACCTTGGCAGGTGTCACATCTACAGGTCCTCTTGGTGCTCAGGAGAAACAGCAGCCTGGGTTATAGATGAGCAAATTTCCCAACATTCTGAGCCACAGATATTAACCATCACATGGACCAAAGCCACAAAATTGTATCACCTACATATTTTTGAGCATAAAAAGAGAGCTTCAGAGCTGTTCGAGAGAAGCTCAAGTTTCTCTGAGTCTTCTGTTGCTTTCCTGCAAAGAAACAAGTGTAAATATTAAATTGTGCATTTGGTTATGACAGACAGATATCTATTAGAGACTCCATTAAAAGACAAAACAGCTTAAATTTGTGGAGAAGAGATAAATCTATGAAATTTACTTTACAAAACTGGTCTGAGTGGAAGTTAAATTTGTCCATCATTAGACAATGTGGTTATTAAATCTCAGCAAATATTTAATTGGGGAAATACCATGGAGAGATTTCCATCTCTATTTATATGACTAAATGGTTGAAATCCCTCTGTGGAGATCTCTTCTGTTCAATTAGAAGCAGCATGAAAGGGAATAAGGATCACAGAAAAGAAGTATTTGATAATTGTCATACAATAAAATATGAAATATGAGTGGAGATCAAGCATGCATTGTGAACTGTGTGCATAATTATCATAAACTTTTATGCTGCATCTTGGTCTTTATTATGGCCTCACCATATAAAATACAGATCAGCTTTAATTAGAGTAATTTAAAAACAGAAGGCCACCTTTCCACATAGCTTCTCAACTATGCAGTATGCTACATGGATAAATACTACTTTTAAATTGTTAATGCTATATGTTTATGCTATATATGGTTATCCCAAACTATATTCCATTTTATATAATTACCTGTTTCTTCCCTGTTCTCCAAACCCCTCTGCCTTTTCCAAGATTTCTGGTCATTTTAATCAAATGAAGGGGATGAAAATTCTGAATGGCTGCTCACAAATGTTATTGAATTATTATCTTACCTTTGAGCAATGGCTACCAAAAATTTATTTCCTATTTCTCAATCATGGCACCTTTCAGAAAGTGCAAGGATTTACCCCTGAGGAAATGCAAACATATAAATATTCGACATCTGTAAATATTTGAAAAGAACTAGGATATTCCACAGTGGTTAGGAGAACATACCTGAAAACTCCTGAGAGCAGTAAGCACCCAACGAGTTTAGCTGGTGATTCTGACATTCTGTTATAAAGTCATCCCGCTGTGAGCTGAAGATTAGATAGCCTAGTCTGGGTTGTGTTTATTTTGTTATGTTGAAAAAGATATCTCAGTTGATTAAAATATTTTTTATAGATTAAAGACATTTTTGTCATTTTTAATGACTTACTACTAGTACTTTATAAAAAGTATTTGAGATTGTGTTGACATATGCTTTAAAACAAGAAAAGCTCAAGTGGTATTTAATGGATAACTTATTACAAAGAAGGAATTCTCTAGACCTGCTTTAATTCACATTGTTTGGATGGAGCACCTTTTTCACACGATAAAGCACTACGGGAACAGCTAAGGAAGACTCCTGTGGCCAGAGAGAAAACCAAAGTCCCCTGCACACAGGGACGGGCTCCAGTGCTGTTGTATATTCGAGGGAGATCAGAAATGCCAAACTGTGTCATGTACATCACATTCCACAGAAACCACCCTGAGTCCCTGAGGAACCTGGTGGAGCCACATGGACACCAGCAATATCAGCCTTGTCCTCGTTCCCCGCTGTTGTCCTGGTCAGTCGGGGACCAGAAGTGGAATCGTGGCCTTGGGGAACGAGGTCCTTTCCAGGCTCTGAGTGTGAGTGGTCTCAATGGGCAGGGAAAACAGAGAGGAGTTCTCAGAGGGTTCCTGCTATCAGAGCTGCTTCTCCCAAGGAGTGCAACTACAAAAATGAGCTTGTGCATAAAGTCCATGATTGAAATCTTCCTCAACATTTGTTAGGTTGCCTTTCACTGGTCATGTGGCCCCATTGTTCTTGTATATCTGGCTATGTGATGGGCCCAAAATATTCTGTTTGGTGTAGTTAGGGCTCTATTTGGGCAGTTGGTGGTTGTGAGCTCTAACTCCTCAGTCTACTATGTATCCACAGACTATCTTCCAAGCTTCTGAGCAGGGACATTAATTTTTTTAATGGAAATTCAAAAGGGGTGATTGTATTTGCATTTTTAAAAAAATATAAGGGCCACTGCTGTTGGTGATCCTTCACTTTTCCCTTATTGTATACAATTATGACAGGTATTGATGGTTGGAGTGTCATCATGATGTGCCTCCTAATATGAGGACATTCAGCAATCTGTTCTGTGACTCCATGACACCCCTGCACTCTTTAATATGAGTCTGTGGAGCTGTTGATTCCTCTGTTGCAAACAAGCAAAGTTAAACATGATTACTTAAGACCAATGCAAAAGTTGGCAATGGCAACAAATACATTTCTTTGGTCTGGGCAAAATTGCATTTGCACACATTAGGCATTCTATAAACGCTGTGCTGGGTCTCCAGAGCTTAGAAGTTAGGAACCAGAAATGCTTAAATTTCCAAACCTAGTGACTTCCACACACACCTGAGTACCACACTCTGGGAACACAGACACTTTGCAGTTTGCATGTGGATACTAAGTAAGGGCAGGGTTCCTGTCTTTAGAAGGGTCTGAAGCAGGTCTGAATGCACTAAGGCAGCTAGACTCAGACTCAGCTCAATTTTATGTACCACAATGGGCTCTCAGGAACTCACATTGAATGTTTTGGACACAATCACAAAAAAACTCCAGTGGAGTGAGGCTGAACTACAGCTTTAAACACCAAGAATATTTAAATATCCAAATCAAAATATTTTTCTAACTTTTCAGTTCCAGATCTGTCTCCAAAATAAAAAGGTGCCCTTTGCCAGAGTTAGTTTAGATGAGACCTAGCTGGGAGGAATCTCAGTTGGCCTGTCATTTGGGATTTGAGTCTCACAACTGAGAACATCATACTGCAATGCAGCAACTTTAAATCAGGGCTTTCTCACAGGAACAATGCCCAGTGAAAAGCAAACAAAGAAAACCAATAAAACCTTAATCTTTTAGTACATACCTTCAATTCCAGGAGAAACTGAGACAGTGAAAGGGCTACTTTTTACTCTAATTATTTTCATTAATGTTTAGGGGTTCCTTCAAAGTCATGGAGGTAATAGAGATATGCCTGAAAATGAATTTTCACTGCCACTGAATAACCTGATTCTAATATCAATCGTAATTAAAGCAACATTAGAAGGTCAGGGTCTTAGTCAATTTTTTCTCTTAATATTTGTTCTCTTTTCTATCAGATGGTTGCTTCATGAAACTGGTGGTCTTCAAACTTGACTTCATCTCTTGGTTAATTTTAAATACCAGAAACTGGAACAACATGCAGGCAACAACAACTTAAACCATAGCTGGCCAAAATCATGTTCAAAATGTTAAATCTAAGATTGATAGGTTCTTGTATATTCTGTTGACAAGCTGCTAAATCCTAAATAATCTAAAAAAAATTTAAACTGAACCTGAACTTCATCCTTTCCTTGTCAGAGGTCGGAGAAAGCTGCAGTGATCCCTTGCTGTGATCTTGGGATGGTGGCAAAATGTATAATCTGTGGGATCTGATGATCCATAACTCAGTGCACATGCAGCTATGGAAAGCCAAAGCTTTACAAATTTCTGGGATTCCCCCATGTCTTCACTCTCCAGGAGTCTTCTTTCCCCTCTCTGTTTCCATTGTTACAGAAGCACTGCCCAGGTCTCCCAGCCAAAGAGGTCAGGAAGGTTTTTGGTCTCTGACACCCTCCTGTGTGGATTGCCATGAAGGGGTGTCTGATGTACCCTCTGAAAAACCTTTTCAACAGCTCACACAGACTACATTGATTCTCTCAAGGAAGCCTATTTTCCTTTAAAAATCGGCACCATCTCCCATCAATTTGCATTATTTCATTACTCACCACAAAGAAGGCTTCCAGCAAGGTGCTTCAACAATCACTAGATAATGGTTGAGAAGCATAAATAATCATTTAAAAACTTCTGGGACTTTAATCAGCCATCAGGCCGTTTAGGCAGGATTTTAATGCTGCCTGGTAGGAGAGTGTGCATAATGGGGCCTCTTCTGAGGCATTTTTCACAACAGATTACTCAGCATATAGCAAGGGATATATTCAGAATTAAGGTGTCTGAGCCAAAAGAACTGGGCAGGAACGGGCAAGCTCCACCAATTCACGCAGATAAACTCGGTAAGCATGGCTTTGTTTGCGGGCAACCTCGCAGGCATTGCTCTTGTGTCATGACAGCTTTGTTTGCACGGGAGCACCAGCCCAGAGAGCCCATCTGTGGAGAATTACCCAGCGCAGGGATGAGCCCAGCAGAGCCCTGCAGGGCTGCAGGATTTAGCAGAAGGTATGGAAGGAGTTGCATTGTGCTCCCATGTGTTAGTAAAAGCCAGACAGACTGTGCCACCTCGCAAACAGCAGGGCTTACCTCTGTAAAGACACTTAAAAGTGCTCTCCTTCCCATCCAATAAATGAGGAGACTGAGGCAGAGTTAGTTGAATTGCTGCTAGGACCCAGCACTGCTTTAGCAAACCAAGACTTAAATTCAACTCCTCAAAACACCTGGAAAACTCTAGCAAAGCCTCAAATATTTATTTAACCTACCCTTTAAATCCATGGGTTACACAGTCTTAAAATAATAGATTTGAACAAAATTAGTTTAATTGCATAAAAAACTCCTCACAAGCATCAACTTGTAGGGTGCACAGAGCACTGTGCCAGAATGAGACAACATGCTAAAGGACAGAGAACTGGATTTACCTCTCCAAAGGGCTATCTTAAACAACAGCAGTCTTAGGGTCCTTTCTTGAGAAAGGAATATAACCCTAGAAGATATTTTTGGTACCTAAACAAGATGTATATAGATATATAGATATATAGAGATGTATGTGTGTGTGTGTGTGTGTGTGTGTGTGTGTGTCACTTTGCAGAAAGGGGTTTCAGATTCTGAGTCATGGACAAGCTGTTGACAATTTCACCTTGAGAAATTTATTTTTTCCTTGCTTGCAGCACATCAGTCTCTTTCCCTGCTCTTTGGTTACCCAGTTGTTCTTCACACATCCACAGGAAGGTCTGAGACTGCCTGTTGGCTTCTCTCAGAGGAATGTCCTGAATGGAGCTTGCTGTCAACACAGCTTTCAAGACAAAGAAGGTAAATCTTTAAAAATGTAAACTGGAGCACGGTGCCTAACTCTGCTGAATTGTTAGTGGGAGCAAGACACATTACTGCCCTTTGTGCTTTTAAAAATCATCCTGAGAGTTATTTATCAGATTAAGGTTTTAACACAAATAGTGTGATTCTTGCCACAATCCATCCATTCAAATCAGGAAGGAGGAAGAGCTTGAGTTTTGCACTTGGATTATCCTCAAGAAATGTTCATGGTTAAAAAATACTTATGAAGTCTGTGTTTAAATCTACATCCAACACTAGGCAAAAATTTGCATGCTGTAACTTAACTCTACATAAATCAGGGTTCTTGTCAATTAATTGTTTGATTAATCAGTGGCTCCTAATTTGTGCTTCAGAGCAAGAGAGAGAAAAACAGCCCAAAACAGCTGTGTGATTGATTTTTGTTTTCCTCTAGACCAATTCAAAGTATTGTATAAATAACTAACTTCTATTGTGGTTAACTTCCTCAAAAGATAAAGAGGGAGGCCAAAAGCTTGCTTTTCCACTGTTCTTGCTTGAACACTGGTAGATCTGGAGCCATGAAAATCCCAGCAGAATCTTGGAAAGGCCCAGGGATGTTGACTTCTGGGCCACTGATTTACACAAGTTAGGTCAGGCTGGGTGATTTGGCCCAGGGTACCTGCAAAACATGAGAGTTTTCAACCATTCTGAAATTACTTTTGAGCTCTCCAGCAGGATCAGCTTTGTTGTACAAGTAGGGTGAGCATTCAGAACACAAAAGTCATCAGGACCACGTTTGTTCAAATTAGAGGAGGATGATGAGGGCGAGGTTCTTGTGGGCAGCAGCAGATGCTCTAAATGCAAGGCAAGCATACAGTGCATCAAGGAGTCAGTGCTAATCAGTGAATGCACCCTTAATCTATGTTGAGGATGGTCATGGTTCTGACTCCCAGCGGGCACAGTGGTTGGCTCATCCGGATTAGCCGTGTCCCTGCCCTGTCCCATCCAGTAAATGCCAGTCCCTACTCACCAGCCATACTGTCTCAGGGCATTTTGAGTTGGGCTATGACACCTTTACAAACAAAGTAGGTTGGAAGTGTCTGACAAGGAGGTGCCTTCCTCCTCCCTGGCAATGAAGACAGAGGTGGATGCTCTGCTAGGTTGATATGGATGAGGTCAGCAGGATCATCTGTTTCACACTTGGGCTGACTTCACCTTCCGTGTCACACATGGATGCTTACCTACTGTCCATATTTGCCTTTGTATGCACTCAGTGTGGCAGATAAAACAAGGGAGTTATAGTTATTACAGCTGTGTGTAACCTCCTGTGTTATGGACTCAGCAGCTGCAGGTCAGTGCAAGAACAAACTTGCTGCACTGCTACACATGATTCCCCAGTCATGCTGGGAATCAAACAGTGGGTCATAGTCTGTGGGGCATGTGACATAGTCCTGGGAGTTTGAGTTAAGTGATCTCCTTTTCCTGTTAGACTGAGTGAAGTGAAAAGTCTTGGAAATTTGTCAGGTGATAAAATTGAAAAACAGACTTTGGGCTTCTAGAGGTACGTGGAGTGGGGAATGAATGGGTTTGTGTGAAACCACTCATGGAGGCTCGGCAGGTCCTCTGTCTGGCTGTGCCCTGCACAACAAGGAGAAATGCAACATCTCTTGGCTGTGGTGTGAGGTGGGCACAAAGGCATGGTGAAAGTTCCCTCCTGCTCAGGAATGCACTCAGGAGAGCTTGCTACATTTTACTAGGGGTTCCAGGAATGGAGGCTATGGTGGGAGACTCTTTGGGATACAGACCAAGAAGTCAGAGCCTGGAACTGAGACTCTGGTCATCTCTTCAATCACAACGTGCACTCAAGCAGTGAGAGAAGTCAAGTCCCTTCAGGGAAAAATGGCACTTACCATATTTAAAAATAATACCATTCAGAAATATCATTAGCAGTTCAGAAGCCGATTTCATTTTTTTATACCTTTCATCTCTGCTGTCTTTCTTCTTTGCTTTCCTCTGCTTCGCCAGCACTGTTTCCACCAAAAGACTTCCAGTGATTGGACAGTTTCACTTTACACTGACAAACCACAGAGATTGTGGTGCAAAGGAGACATATATAAACCGCTGTGTAGCAGGTTGACAGCCGGGGTTTCCAGCTGCTTAAAAAGCCCTTCAGAACTTCAGAACTGACCATTCTTTGCCAGACATTGTTCAGTTCTAAAATAGTGGTAGGAGCTCTGGGAGAAACATCACTACATTAAAATTGTGACAGACCAGAAGAAAAAAGATGGAAAAACACCAATTTCCTGGCAGATGTAAAGGCAGATTCAAACTCTTGTTGCTGGAGATTCACTTCAACCAATTTTAAAGGCAGCACCATCATGGAGATGCATTTGGAATGATGCAATTTTTAATGTTTCATAAGCACTTACATGGCAGGTCAGTCAGAGATGAGACAAGAGACTCATATCTGTATGAGCATGCCTGGAATTCTTTTGGAAATGTTTAGGATGATGTTTTAAGGCAATGAGTATCCAAATCTCTAGGGCAGGGCTGAAAACTTCAGCCCCACATAATGCCACCTACTACTGACAGAAAAGCAGCAGAATCACAGATCCTTCGAGAAACACAAACCTTCCTTCTGGCCTTGGAGTTTTCCATACCCCGATGAGTTAATCAAAGCTATGTGCTTAAGCTTTGGATTAAATGTAGAAGAGAATGTTTCAGTAAATTATATTTGGCAAGGCAGGTCACAGGCTTCAAGGTGTAACTCAGTAAGTACTAAAGACAACAAGAAGAAAACAGAACAGACCCCCCTTTGCATAATGCTGAAAATTGTGGATAAATGTGCAGGTAGCAAGATTTTTAAGAAAGCTCAGACAGCCACTATTTTCCAGGTGTTGCTCTCAATGACAGAGATGGGGTCCCAAGGGAAGAAGCAATGTTCCTAGACATACTGGAGGACTGTTTCCTTACAAGGTTTGTTTAGCAATCAACAAGAACAGACATTGTTTTCACTGTGTCCTAGGAAGTGAGCCAGGTATAATAAATAAGTAAAGAGTTGGTAAACATCCAGGGTCTCCTGTTCACAGTATCATCAAAAAAACTCCTGAGGATATGTGCAGAAGTCAGCAGCACAGAAATATTGGCAATGTGGGAACAAAGAGCAAGGTAAAGAAAGTTGATTGATATTGCCAGAAGAAACATCTTGTAAAAGTGGAAGACATAAAAGAGAAAGTTAGAAGTGATTGCATTTCATCAAATAAAAGCAATGTTACTTTTTACATGCAACATAAGGAGCAAATTCTAAACAAATTTGTAAAGAAAAATATAGTTTTAATGCATGCAAGTTTTGGCTTGTTTACAAGCATTAGGTAAATATGGTTATGCATCCAGAAATCAAACATAGGCTTGGGGCTAATCTACAATCTTTTTTAGGTTTCTCATATAATGACTAATGACAAGGTCAGTAGTTCAGTTTGCACCAATCTGTATATATCATACAAGAACAGTGCAACCCTTTACCCCTGGTGAGAAAGTAATTGCATTTTCTCACTAACTAAAGCAACTCCTGGTATCCTCCTTGTCTTGATATACCTGGCATTTTTTCCAGGTCCATTGAGACTGTTGGGGTCTTGCTCTGTCATGGCTATGGGATGATTTTGCAGTATGGAGGAAAGGAGTTCTCTTTTCCATATTCAAGCTTGTTCCATCCGATTTGATGCTCCTTTCCTCCTGACTGGAATGGAGTAGATATCTGTATTAACTTTGTCTCTTCCAGTCTGCTAGTCACAGCCCTATCGTGTTATTCTTTACCTACTTTCCCTCTAAATTAATTTCTCATCATACACATACAAACAAAAGTGTTCCTTGCTCCCACTCATCTTGTTTGTCTTTCTTTGAACTGCCTTATTTCTGGTGTGAATCAGTGGTGAGACAAAGAGATTTATTTCATCTAACTTTAAAGATGTAGAAGTTAGACCTGATCTAGTCTCATTTAATCCTGGCAAATTCTCTAGCCTATGAAGAAAAACAAGCATCTCAAGGGGGAAAATTTTTCATATCTGTTTCAGAAAGATTAGACATCTTTCTTTAGTTCTGATGTATTGAACAACTAGCACTGTTGTAACTGTTTAAAGGCCAATGTTAGTTCTTTAAATGTCTGAAGGCAAAGGCGAACAAAAGACTTCTTCCTCATGAGGAAACCACCCTGGTCTCTCCATATGGTCAAAGGAGATCTACTGGCCAATGTCCATGGAAGTTTTAGTTAAACTTCTCCTTCTAATGCAAAATAAACCAGATGAACCATGGCCAGGGCTCTAGCATGGGAACATCTGCTTAGGATCAGCCACAGCAGTGGAAGAAACAACCCATTGACAGTGGTGAGGATCTCTGATACAACAGTAAAAGATTAAGCTAAGAAATTATTGCAAGAGGGAGAGCACATACCTGGCAGAACAGAGCCATCAGATTTCCAGTGGCACTGGCCAGAAAAGGTGGAGGATTCATTTTACATTTTCAACCAGTTCTGTTCTCTTTTTGTACTGTTCTCTATAATTTCTTACATTTTGTTTGCTGTGGCTTTGACCCCACTGTCTACTGGCATTTAATACTGAAGAATTCAGTCTGCCAACCAGATCTGTTTCTTTTGCTATTGCCATTAATTCAAAACCATCTAAAATGTGACTACAGCTGCACACAGTAGCCTGCTAAACAGCCATGCATGGCCTGGGGCAGACTGGCAATTTATTTGGCACACTTAGAGAAAAAATTGAGCACTTTTACCATCTTTAATTGGAGGTAAGCTATTCTTTGTAGAAGCACGTATTGTAGAAAGAATGGGGAATACCATGAGTACCAGTAATACCTTGCATAACAGCAAAAAGTTAAAAGGGAACTTGTTTTTGAGGGCTCCCATAGCAATAGCCTCTGCATCAATCCCCTCAGCCATCTGAAAATAAACCGCGTTTAATTGACTGGATAAGCAGATCACAAACGTTAAAGCCAGGAATGCCCCTTCAACTGTAACTTTGAACTGTAACTCGCACACCCTTTGGCAAAGCGTTTGCACAGAAACGTGTACATCCCTTGGCTATAACAGTAATTTTGGCTGCAACAGTAACATGTACACCCTTTGGCAAAGATCTCGCACAGAGGAGGAAAATTTTTTTTTGAAAAGTGGAGCGTTTCCCAGTTAAACCCTGACTGTACAACACCCTCACTTTATTATTGCAAGAGTATCTTTGAAAATATCTTTCATCCCACTACAGTGAAAAGTACTGCAGACCATGCATACCATCAGTAAAGAGAAAAAGAGGCTTTTTAGGATTCTTTTGGTTTGCAAGCCAAATTCAATTCTCAGATATGCTCCATGAGGATCTACAACAAGACCACTGAATTAATAGGAGTTATTAAATGCTTTCACATCCTTAAGTAGATCAGAATTGAACCATTAGATCACATTTTTGCACAGGTACAAGTTTCACTCTAAAAGGAAGCATTTATTTAAATTAACTACTGAAATTCTTTGCTTGACTCCTCTTTTATCTAAGCAAACTAAGATAATACTGAGAGGGCTTCCATGCAGCAAGTAAGCAAACCATGAAGTAAAACCCTCAGAAGCACAGCAACTTCTGTGCATGCTGTCATGGGCATAAATAATATTCACCACACACCTTTTGAAAGAAGAGCCACTGAAGTCATGACAAGTGATGCTGAAATCTGTGGAAAATTCGTGTTTGTGTGTGTATGTACATGGGTGTACACAGTTGCTCATTAGAAAATGTGTACATTGCTGCAATGAGCCAGCCAACGAAAGGAGCCAAAGGGCAGACTCTGACTTGGCTCAGCACTCATGAATGAAGATGAGCCAAGGAGGAGCAAAGGACATTGCCAACAATTTGGCACAGTTTCCTGGCAGTCAATGATCACTTCAGGTATTTTTCTTTCAAGGTGTGTACAGGCACATCCAGTGACTCACCTGTATTTTCATCCAGAGAGCCAAGACGGACCCGTACCTGGGCCCTGAGCTGTACCACGTCCATGTTCATGGCCTGTCTTGTTCCCGTAAAGAGAAAGCAAGAAGGGGAGCTGCCTGTTAAACTGTCCTCTTGTAAAGTGAAGTTTTCAGCTGATTTAAAGACTACAGAATTGGATCTCACTAATGCAGAATCCCTCTGCCTCTTTGAGGTGGGGAGAGAGTCACTTGCCAACGGGACAAGGAACCTGTTGTCCAGCTGTCCCTACAACATCCTTGCTCTATATAACCTGCAGTGGCTTCACTCTTGTCACAGCTTTATCAGCCAGGGAAGTATTTTCCTATCACACAGAAAGGGCTCAGGGAGCTCAAGGACTTATCAGTCTGATTCTGCTGTGAAAAGCCATGAATTTAAGCCTTGTCTCCTCTGTGTCTGCGTGCCCACTGAAATTACTGGGATTTCAGTATATTTGATATTCTCTATTCCTCATATTCTATTCCCCATCAAAACTTCCCTGTCATTCCCTTTCCTAGACTCCCTTTCAATATGAACTTTGACTGATGTACGGAATTTTGACTGGTGTAAAATAACTTACTCTCTGCCTAAAGTCACCTTGCAACCTGAAATCACTATGTGGTGAAGGAGAGATGTGGTGAGCCATTATTTTTAATTTCTGCTTTATTTTGAGACATGCTTGACTGTCATTTTCTCTTGTCATTGTTAAAGGAAAACAGAGCTGACCAAATATGATGACAAACAGAATCGTAAAAGCCTAAGTAAAGGTATAGATTTTCTATAAGCCTTAATCAGCATACAGTGGAAAAGAACATTTTTAAGTGTTGGAGTGTTAAAGATTAAGCTACATTGCAGACCCTGAAGTCAGGATGCCTTTGGGTTCTCATTGGGGCATCCTGGAAGCTCTTGGGTTTTACATGTTGCCTTAAAATGAGTGTATCTATCTGAATGACTCACACAAACTAAATCTACAGGAATTTTTTGATCATCTGAGGAAATAAAGGTAAAATACCATATAGATTCGTGGAGCAAAACAAGGTTAAAAAGAACTGAAGACCACTTCTCCCACTGAAATTAAAGAAAATCAAAAGAATCAAAGCCACCTGATAGTTCCTATGTCTGGGCACCAACCCCTCTGAAACCTTAAGAAATGGAACTCGGGAGTTTCACTCACAAAAAACTAAGAAATCAGGTATTTTGGAAAGAAATATATTGCTATCAGTCTGTATGTCTGTCTGCCCTCCACTTATCAGGACTTCAAATCCATTGTTCTGTTTGCATGTGAAGGACCACCAAGCTGGAGAGGAGCTTTGGACTCACCCTTTGGATGAGTGAATCCTGTGCTGGGAAAAGATATATTAAGGTCAGAAATGCATCTGCTTGAAAACACTGCCTGACTAATGGTGCTTGCACAAGGTTTGAATGAGGATAATGAGGTAGTTCTGCAACACATGTTTACAGGTGCTTTCTCTGTAGCTTGAAAAGCAACTTGAGATAAAACACAAGGATGTCTGCTTGAAAAGGAAACAAATTGGCTTATTAACTTTGCTTTCCTGGCAGTGTTAGCAGGCTGAGTATGTTTCAAAAAAAGCAAAAGGGGTTTTTTGTTTTACATCTAAATTTGCACTAATGAAAAATGTGATACATCACTACATCTACATAGGGAAACATTATGAATATTTATTTATGTTTTATTTTAACTGGATATTCCCTAAAGATAAAAACACTTTTATTTGTGGTGAAAATTTAAAAGTCATTAGTCTATTCTCCTTTCAGTTTCTCTGTGCTTTTGCCCATAAAACTCAGGCTTTGAGGAGTTCATTTTCTAGCAGAAAAGTCAATAACTTCTGAAACTTTCGACTTTGGTAGAAAGTTAGTTTTCATTAAATAAGTTCCATGCAGATAGTCCCACTGGTGGAATTGTACACCACATAGCCCTCATGGTGGTCTGTCTGGTGCTGGAATTAAATGGATATTTTCAGGGTTACCTGCTCTATTTACAAAGCTGAGATGGACCATGCTGAGCAAGAACATGTTTCTAACAGGGCAGTTGATTAGCCCAGAGACCTGTGCCTACAGTGAAAATATCTATGTTTGCATAGAAGATTTTAACTGTTGCTGCTTTCTGAAAAAAATAACTCAGCATGAAAAATTTACTTGAAAATCTGATTCAAAAGCAGCTTTGATACAAAATTTTAATAAGCTTAAGGAAAGATTCTCCTTGCAGCAGAAGAATGCATCTTTGAACACCCAAACATGACACTAGTCTTCTCTATATAAAACATTTACCTTTACAAACAGCTGAGAAGTTTTCATCCATCTGGGCATCAGACTGAACTTGCTTTCCATCAGCCTTGCTGGGAATTAACTCCACCAGAAAATTCTTGATTAACATATTAATTGCACATCATCTTTAAAAAAATTGCATGCATTTTTCATAATTCTTACATATAGCCTGACAGTAAAACAGAGGGCTTAGAAAATGACATCTGAGTGGCTGAGAGGAGACATTTAGAAAGATCTGTATCACATCTTGCCTGAATTTTACAGAAATGTGTGTTGTATTTACTTAAACAGAATTGCTTACAGAAAACAACAATTAATGACCATACACACAGCATGCTCAAAGCAATGTACTTTAAGGCAAACTAAAATATTCAAACTTTCAGATAATGCCAGGACAAATTTCCTTTCATCTTTTTACAGCTATCCTACAAATATTCCTGAATTCAAGTGATTTTTATTCCTCTCAGTTAAGATGGGTCAGTATTCTCTCTTAAACTTACAGTTTTACATACAAAATCAGTAATCACTGTGAGTAAAAACCTATCATAACACCTAAAAACTAAGCACTTATTTTAAAATCTAATCTCAGGATGACTGAATATTCTATTTTAAAGCTAGTTTCCTTTGATAGTGACTACTTAGGGCTTCATCTGATTTCTTTTTCCAGTTTGATGACAGTAGCATGGCTATATATTGGATTGCTGAATATTACAATGCCAAAATCCTGTCTTTAGTAAAGGCTTCAGTCCTCACCTGTGGAAAAACACAATGGGCAGATGTGTAGACAAAACTTTCAAACAGGTTTTGGAAGAGAAGCAATGTAATTCCTTTCAATAAATGAAATAACCCTAAAAAAAATATTATATTTACAGTGCTCATTAAAAGGTGAGATATATTTCCTTCTCATTCTTTAAATGTCTGTTATGTCTCAAAAAAACCCCTGAATACCCACAAATACTGAAAGAGAGAAATCAGCTTTGAACTTAACAGCATTTAGAGATGTCATTTCATTTAAATACAATCTAAAATTGGGGTTTATTCACTCCTTATCATAATATTTAAATAGGTGCTACTGCTGCTATAAATCTATCCTAATCATGAAATCAAAGCTCCCTTTGCATATACAAGAGATCTTTAAACCTGCCTGAAAGTCTGCCAGATCTTTCCCAAAATACGTAATCTTTGTAGAGGTTCTTGTCAGAGCATACTAGTGCCTTGTAAACCCAAATATACTTTCTAAATTTCAGTGGAACAGGCAGAAAATGTTCGTCCAAGGCTCTCTCACAGACCTGAGATAACTCTATGTAAGTCACAGGTAGCTGTTAAATTCCTTAGGATACCATCTGTCAAGTGATAGACATTGTCAGAGATCGTTTCTTTATTCAGCTTTTTTAATTCTCCCAAGAAGCTAGTTTCAATTTTTTCCTTGGTATTTACAGGAGAGAAACAGGCTGCTGCAGATTTATGCTTTTTTCTTTTACTCTTAGAGCTTTCTCACTCTTTCCCTCCAGTCTCCGTCACTCTCGGTGGCCACACCTTGCCAGGCTGGGGATGATGGGTCTGGTGGAGCACAGCACCTCTGAAACACAATGAGTGATGAACTACCAGTTTAACAGACCCCACCAGCACAGCACCGTGTTAGGCCTTCTCAGATCTGACTGGATTCCAAGTGTGCAGGGTGAAGGTCTTCAATGATTGAAAGGAGCAAGACAAGAATCCAGGATTTGCCATCCCTGCAGACTGGGCTTTTAGTATTGCACTAAAATATCACCATCTGCAGAAGCATGAAGTGGCTTCTTTCTCTTTTGTTATAGTTCAATGTTTACCATGAAAAACACCCTGGTGACAGTGCAGAAATTTCAGTTTATTGCAAACTTTCTTCTGACTGAGATTCCAATTTAGCAGGCTGCCTCAAGTGCACAGGCTCTGATGTGTGCCTGCAGTGGATCATATTTGTACAGATTCATATGGCCAAAATGAGATAAGGCTTTTGTCCCTTGCCTCCAGCCTTTATCAGGCATTCACAGGCTGGATCTCACCACAGTGTGTGCAAGCAAATGAAGGTACAATTAACTGCAGCTTAATTAACACCCATCTTATATAGTAAGACTAAGGCCTTACGTGTTGTGGGTTCTTCGGCCCATAGCATTTGGTCATTAAAAAATGTTGAGCAGCAGTGAACTTCTAGAAATATTTCATGTATATTTGCAAAAAGAATCTACCAAAAAAGTTGATTGTACCAGACATTTGTAGACTGTTGTGACAATCCACCCATGAGGGGAATGGAGTGCCCTTAAGGGTGGTCACAGCTGTCACCAGTACCTCAAGGCCACACCTGAGAAGCAGCACCACCACAGCATGTGGGTAAAACCACCTGGGTCCAAGGACACCAGCAGGCTGAAAATGTAAGCACACACTCAAGTACTTTTGTATTTCAGGATGCTTTTTTCAGATTGACCATTGAAGATCATTACAGAAGCAAGAAACATAAAGTTTTTGATAAGGAAAGGAAACCTACACATCAAAAACATCATCAATACATTCTTCTGACTAACATGCTTTAGACTGACGCCCTTTGATGATGTTTGTTACAATACAGAAGGTGCTTCTTTACATGACACCGGATATTGCAGGGCTTGGTTGCTGTGACTGAAGGCTTTAGGCATTTTAAAATGGAAGACTTATGATTTCAAAAATCCCCCAAATTATAAACACAGTATCCTGGCTCTCACTTGTCTTTGAAGGGGGTGAAATTGTTTTGCTTACATGAGCCACTAGGAGTAGCTCCCCTGTCAGACTTTGTTCCCATATTCACCTGTGTCTGCCAGGTCTCCTTTTCACATTCTTCTGTGTTTGTAAAAGCTGCCTTTGCATTGTGCCCGTACCTGTGAAAGCATCTCCCCTAGCAACACCAGCATGCTCAGGAGCACTGTCCTGTCCCCAGAGCCTGCCCAGCCTCTCCAGGATGGACTGATGAACTCACAGTCATTTCTGTTCTCCTCCAGGGGCCAAGTGTGTACAGCTCCGTGGCACTCATGAGTTGCTCTTTTAGTCCTCAGGAACAAGAATGGGAAAAAAAGGGACAGAAGAAAATCTAGCATCAAGATTGGGTCTTTATTTCCTTCCCTGTCCCCTTCAGGTCAATACAAAAGGTTAAAAAATTCAGCTTTTCCAGTGTCTTATCTTTACCCCTAGATTTTTCTTTATTCTCTCTCATTCTTTTTCTTTTACTGTGTCTCATTTTCTGGTAATGAATTTATGACTCAAAGGGAAAGCTTTGTGGCCTTTATGCCTGTGGATGATTTCTGATCAGTTCAGGTAGTTTTAGTGGAATTGGGAAGTTGCTTGGACTGGGGAGTTGGGAAGTCTGGCTTCTTTAGGAGGCCTACAAGGCTGAATCTCTCAAGTAAAAGTGAATCTTGTGAGCCATGGGGCCCACACTTGGATCTGAATTCTCATATTTTCTCTGAGGTTTTGGGTCCCATGGGTCAGTCCATGCCTGAAATGAAACACCAGTATTTGCCACCCTTGACTCCATCCAGGTGACTTTCTTGAATCCCTGTTTTTAAAGAACTTACACAAAATAATCAGCTAACTGACAGGTGCCAACAGCAGTGGTGATGCACCAATCCTATTAGTTGACTTGATTTTCATTATATATTCTCAAGAGATGACTGTCCTGCTTTGGTCAGTCTCTTTGGCCATGCAATTAGGAAAATTAGTTTGGTTCTGGGTACATAACACTGTTTGGAGAAAGGGAGAGGAGCAGGAGAGTGTTCCAGGGGAAAGAGAACATGTGATTAAGCACTGGAATGATTGATTTATGATACAAGATTAAAAGAACTGAATATGTATAGCTAAAGGGAGACATGCTGAGTGCCTATGAGTAAGTGGAGGGTGTAAGCACCAGGGAAAAGATAAGGGTGTTGCAGAAGCCTATGAAGTAACATGAAGGAAAATCTGGAGCAAGGGATATGCTGGTGTCTGTCAAGAAAAATTCAAGAGGAAAACTGGAGGAATGATCTCTAAGTGAGACTGCAAAAGCATTGCTGCAACATATTTTGGGACAGTGGCAATCTTTGGCGTGGACTTTCTTGAAAATTTGACCAAAAAGTCTACCTGGTTTTGAAGAAAGGAAAAAGAAAACCAAACATCTTCCCTACGATACCAAAGAAATTGCAAATATGCTAGTGTGAAAAAGCTGAAGTTAAAAGATGTCATCAGGTTAATCCCAACTCCATTGCTCTTGCAGAAGTTGTCATAATTCCCTTTCTATAAAAACTCTTGGGGAGACCTGAGGAAAAACAGGGCTGACAAGTCTCAAACTTGGAGTGTCTAAAGTTAGCTTTTGGCTGAGAGAAGTGTGCAGCTTTCTTCTAGAAATAAATTCTTCCCATTTGCCATCTTGTTAGCATTTGAAAATCCAAGTATAGAGTCTGTCCAAAATGTATTTTTGCCATTCAATACATAATATTCATCTGAGATAGGATGTTGAGCTGGTACACGAAATGAGTTGCTCACCTGCTGGGCTCCAGAGGGCCTCCTCTTTTCTTTTAATTTAAAAGAAAATGCAGGAAATTAATAACTCTGTAAACAGACTTCAGTGCTACATACTTTCATATGCCAAAAGTTACTGGGCTCAAAATAAAGGTTAAAAATGAACTTCCCTGTGCCCAGGAGTGAATAGCTAAAAAAGGCACATGTATTATAAAATACGATAACGTATTGTCTCTAAACTAATATTTTTTCTGTATCTTTAGGTCCACAGGAATAGTAACTTGTGGTTGATCTTACTGTTTCGCAGATTAAGGGCAAACAGAACCAGGGAATGCCTTTTGTACAGTAGTTACCTAGTAAAAACTGTACTTTGACTACAAACTACAGGTGACGAATGTAAGGCAGTAGCGAGTGAAACATTTCTGAGAAAACTGTTTACCCAAGCTGCAAGGAAAGAAGAGAGCTTATCATGTAAAAACATCTTGCTTTGATATGCTAGAATATACAAATATGGGAGGAGGCAAGGTGGGGCTAGCAAGTGATACAGAAGCTAATCTATGGTTTTAAAAAAAGAAAAAAGACAACAGCACAATGGAAAAATGGATTCAGTGCCATGTGTGAAGGAGGCAAAGACTGGCTTGTCTGTTGCTAAACCTCAATGTTCTTTTAAGGAACTTCTTATATTTCATAAAAACAGAGGAGATAAGCAGCACCTACAACAACAGGTGAAAACACCACACATCTCTGGTTGTGCTCTGAGCTGGCTGGACAGGAGCTGGCACCAACCCAGAGCCATGTAAAGGTCACAAGACACCAGGTGAACCAGGAGTGTCCAGTCCTGGACAAGGAGGCACAGGTTACCCACAGCCATGTGCCCCTTACCTGTGCTTTTGTCTTTCTCTGAAGTGTCCCTGTAAAGCTGTTGAGGGAATACCACTAGGCAGGAACATGGAGAGCTTTTTGTCTCCAGCCTCAGTTTCCCCAGTTGTAAGAGGAAAATGGTGCCCTCATTGCACAAGCACCTTGTGAGGCTTTTGTGTCCTGTACTTTGGAAGATGCCAGAAGCCAGAGTGGAGGAAACCTTTCCCAGAGATGCATGGCATCTTTAGCTAAACATTATAATGCATTTTCTCTGTGCAGTCTGAGCAACAGCATTTCAACCACATCTATTTTTGCTCGGAACAAAAGTAAGCAAGAAAAAATGAGAAGCTTATTTACAAACATACTCATGATACAGAGTAAGATGTTCTTTATTTTCATTTTATCTATAAAAACAGAAATTCTCTTCTCTAAGAAATGAATTCAGAATGACACCACATGCTGGCAGGAAAACGTGTCAGCCACCGTTCCCACTCTGCCCTGGCAGTGGGACTGGCACATCTGTTGGTGTTTTGGTCAAAACATTTGTCATCCCTGTTATGTACACAATATGAATGTGTGTTAGATTTTGGTTTGTGTCTAACAAACAAGTGTACAATTTGGGGTCAGCCATCAGTATGGAGGATTATGTCAAAGAAAGGAATAAAAAACCCACATGACTCTCCTCTCTAACAAGGCCATGGTCACAGGGAGGTAGGTGAAGAGGCTCAGTGGGTGCTAAAGTCAGCAGTGATGAGATATAAATGTGTTTAACTCAAGGACTACTATCTTTTTCCCAACAGTTAAAGACAGTCTTTATGTGTCAAGAGGACAATACTGGAAAATACATGATAGGACACATAAGATATGGACAGCTGCCAGGCCTCTGAACAGCTGTGTGGTGTATAAGAATTACTGCAGCTGTATTTAAACTAGAAATTAAATCTTTTTTTTCTTTCCTAATATGTTCAGGCTTTTCACTTATCCAAAAGGAAACATTAGCAATTACGAAATGTTTATTTCCCCACAAGACGTGTTGTTTTGCTTCTGCTGTCTGTGATCTCTGATGTTCAGGAGACATCACTGCTCATCCTCAAAACTCTGTGTAGAGCAGGGGAGATGTGTGACATCCTCACCTGCTTTGGTTACGGGAGCGAGGCATTCAAACAGAGCTTTGCACCACTTGAGGAGCAACTTGAAAAGGAATAAGGAATCAGTTCTCTCCCGGTGTTTTGGAAACACTGGGAAAGAACCTGATACCAGTGTGTGTTCAGGATCCTTGTGAGGCCAAGAACTTCAAGGCAGGTTCCTGCAGCATGACTGATCCGATAAGCCTGGTGGGTGTGCAGGAGGTGGAGCACTTTTTCCCCAGCTTTGGAGGTACTTCACTCACTCTTGTGGAACGTTCGCTCAGATGAAACGATGCCAGATGTAGTTTTGCCTGTTTTCCAGCCTCACATATTCCTCTTCTATTTTTTTTTTAGAGAAGAGAAAAAAAAAAAGGAAGAAGCATATGAAGTCAGGAGGACATCGCTCATCCTGAACTTTCTCTCCCCTTCTTTATAATTCTGCATAAGTGGAACAGAAAGCTGGGAAAAATGTATGTGAGCTGTTTCTAGAGAAGAAGATAGAACATCCCCCATGAATTGCAGAAACTATCGGCAATTCTAAATTCCTCAAGGGACACCTTGTCTTGTGTGTGGCAAGGCTGGCTGTTCACTAAGACCAGCCAAGGAATGGGGTATTAGATGTCTTCCACAGTGTGGCCATAGAGCTGCTGGTTCCCGTGCAAGTTTTCAGCTTTATTACTGCTGGAGCCAAACAAGATAGGAGTAGGTACCTGTGGTTTTGGAATGAAAATTCTTGGGTTCTTCCTACAAAGCCACATCTACAACGTGTGGTTTGGCTGGCAACCATGGATTCTGATTTGTATGCAACCCTGTGGACACTTCTAATTTAATGTTTGTATGAAAGGCTAACTCTGCGGCCACTTTTAATTAGAGGAGATTTCCGGTAAAGTTAGTCAACAGTTTTTGTTACTGGAGGGAGAGTACAGAACAACTGTAGTGAAAATAAATGGCGTAACATTTGGTGTTTTATTGCAAAAACTAAATTCAGAATTTTTCAATTCAGATGAATTCTCAAACTTTCTTTTTCTGTTTTGTATTTCTGTCCTGTCTCTTGGGGTTAGATCTACTGAAAGGGAGAGGAAGGGGGCTGGAGACATTGGAGATCCAAGTTTGCAAGGCAGCACTGTCATTTCCAGGTCTCCTCTTGAATCCATGTAAATTTAGGTCCCACAGGATGTATAGTAAGGAGATCCTCATTACCTGCTTGTTTTGAACACAGATCCTACGAGGTTCCAGTAGGGATGTTGTACTTTGGTACTGGTTCATTTTCCTGACTGAAATCCTGAACACTTCTTTAGATGAGGGCTGGTCAATAGACAAATAAACCTAATTCTTCACCAATGATGACATTTGTATCTTGCAAATGGAGTCTGCTACTCTTTATCATGGTATAGTAGACCTCCATCTCTTCTCCAGGAGGGTAAATAGTCTCAAATCAGAAAGATAAATAGAAGATAAAGTTAGTCTTTGAGTTCACAATCATGTAAAAGTTTTTACAGTCTAAACAAAATAATGTCTCACTTCAGTCAGTTATGAGAAAGAGCAGAAATAAAAAGGATTATTTACTCTGGAGTGGCACTAGGTTTTCTAGATTAAAAGTATTGAAATTTTGAATAATACCTGTGAATAATGTCTAGTGAATCAGGAAGAATGGTAAAAAAATCTTGGATATCTACATAGCTAGAAATCTATAAAAGATTAAATTTCAATAAATAAAACCATTTTTCTTTTGATAATTTCAAGTGCTTTGTTATGGCTCTAATAACTTCTTTTTTTTCCTCCCTACTGTAATTATCTGATCTTAAAGATGTGCAAACAAGCTGCCACAAGTGTTTGGCTACTTAGTAATAACTGTGCACCTTCTTACCCATCAGTAAATGTAAGATCATTTACTTCCAAGAGGGGGAATTCAGAAGAGGGATAGGCAACCTCAAATTACCACACATTTATAACCATGTACAAGTCTCCCCACAGGCAGTTACCACAGATGAGCTAAATTACTGCAAATTCAGGCTCCAGCTTACATCATTTTAACTGTATTATGTGCCTATCTTTACATTTTAAAAACATAATTTCCACCCAGAAGACATCCAATTCTTATATAGTGATGTTAAACTGAATTTTTTAGACAGCTGGAAACAAATAAGACATCAGTTTTATGTGAAAATAAGAATTTTCTGGATTCCACTCCTTTTATCAAGAAAGTTTTAGCTTCAACCACTGTTTAATGTCCTACTGGCATTTTTTCCCCCAAACCAATTCTTTACAATCTCAGGGTGAAATATCTTTTGCCTGTTGAAGTCAATGGAAGAATACAGTTTGATTTTCATCAGGAATACTTGTCAGTTCCTGAAAATTTAGAATATTTTCTAGTTCTTCTCCCTATAAAACTCATTCTACAGTTTAAGGTATCCGTTTTCTAGTGCTCACCTAGAGACCAAACCTCACAACTCAGGAGTGTGAGTTCAGTTAAGGCTTCACCTTGTCAGTTTTGTTTTGTAAATCATGTAATCTACAACTGATTTTTTAAATTTCTTCCTAGCTATGTTAAAGCATTTGACTGCAAATCCATCCTTCAGCTGGGGAATTCCTGCAGGACACTCCCTAAGGCAGTTCACACCTTGAACTGCTAGGAAGTGAACAATGGGGTTTCACAGTCCATCTCTAAAAAGGGGTTTACACTGCTCACCTGGCACAGTCTCCAGCAGCAGGTAACCTCTCATCCCTAAGCAAAACACTGGACAGCAGATGGGCAGGCTCTGCTTGGTTGTTATTGCTGCCCCCATGTTGGCTTGATGAAAACTAAATCTGAACATCATTCTGCACCAAGCCTCTTCCCCACACGCCAGATGACAGTGAATTCCTTTCATTACCTCAATTAAATGCACTCTTGATCAATATATTCACGATTCTGATCTATCTGGGAACTCTTCAGTTCTAGTGTCCACATTCAGTGTTTACTGCGGGAGCCATCTCCAAAGTTCTTTACAATTGCATCATTTTTCATACCCAAGCAAGACAAAGCACATTTTTTAATCAGGAGACACTAATCCTAGAGTCTCTCAGGCTGGGCAGGAGCTCGAGAGGGCTCTGACTGCTCAGAGGACAGTGAATGCAGCATTCAGACCCCCAGAGAGCTGTGTGAATTCAGGGACTTACAGTGAAAGTTATGAAATTGAGGAAACTTTGGGCATTTACTATCATCTCCATATAGCCATCACTTGCCTAATGGTGTTTTAAAAATTATACAAGCTCATGAATCATAGATAATGTACCTGTGTACTTGCCCAGCTAGTTGTTACTTTGATTCACTTTAATAACCCATTTTTGCTCCAGTTTTTGTATTTTACTCTTCACCTGCTGTCTTCCTTGGATACATGGAAAGAAAGAAATGAATTAAGTAGAATCAGTCTGTGCAATCACAGCTGAAGCCTCCTGAGCTGAAAAATGACTCACATTTATCTGCTGGCATCTCTCCTCACAAATCTCCTGCAGCAAAATCTCTCAAATTCTGTACTAATTGAGCCATTTTCTGAATTCTAACGGTGAATGGGATGTAGTGAGACAGAGACCAACTAGCATATGAAATTTGTCATTAGCAGGAGTGGCAGTTTTCCTGGAAGATTTTTGATAAAGGTATATTGAAAGTGCTGTTGGAGAAGTGCAATTTACTGCAAGCCTGCATTAAGCCCTGACCTTCATGCTACTCACTACTAAGCCAAGAAGCAAAGATGTTAAAATACAATGGAGGGCTTAAATAGAAGTGACTGTAATTAAAAATATATACTGGATTTGGGAAACGCCTGAGTATGGTTTTAATGAAAACATTACTGTGTTGCTGATATTAAGATTTAAATCCCTCAGAAAATCACAGACATACATACAGGGTCTAGTTCTCTAGACAGCTAAAATGGTATGTTCTTCTTTTCCTGCATTATGTTTACAGCTACACTGTGCTTAACATTTTGTTTTTGTAAATAGCTTAATTCCACAGCCCCATTTTTTATGGTCTATTAGTATGGAGCTGCAGGTGCTCATCAAAAACTCTCAGTGTCACTAAAAGCACCAATGACCTACTAAAAACACATGGAGGATAAATTCAGGTATGGCAAGGCTGTTTTTCACTTGTGGGCAGAGAATCCCTCCCTGACAGCTAAAAGAGTCACATAATGCCAAATGACAGCCTGTATCCTTTCTGGTAGAAGAAAAATTGCAGTATAGTAAGAAGTGTGAAAATCAAAGTGAACTGAAGAAGAACACAAAAATCATTCTGCTGGGTTAAAGAAAATGTCTCTTGTGCCCAGCACTGTGCTGGTATCATTAGCTGGTTGTAGGTGCCAGCAGAAAGCAGCTGAGAATAGTGCCTCCTCCTGAGCTGTGCACCCCTGGCTCTGCCAGGCTGCAGGTCAGAGGATTCCTGGGACTGAGCATTCAGCTGCTCCTCAGTGCTTGATGGACTCGGTTTATGGCCTTTGTTTTAGCTGCTTTATACATTTTGTATCCAGAAAATCCCACAGCAGCAAATGCTACAGCGCAACCTGGTAAGTGCAAAAAACCCTTCATTTTATTTAAATGTTCTCTGTGTCCGTCAAGTTCTGTTTTAGCAGTGAAGACAAATAATCATTCTTATTTACTTTTTCCCACGCAAAATTTAAGAATTGTATGGATTTCGTGATTCGGTTTGATGCTCTTAAAGGTCTTATCCTATCTAAATGATCCTATGAAACTCTTTTTTCTCCTTAGTGTAGGCAAAAAAGCTCCTGCTGAAGCTTACTGCCATGAGTTTTCTAGACAAATGTGTTTATACACTTTCTGACAAGAGAAATTTTTTCCCTTCGATTTCACCATTATGATTTAGTAGAAGGAACCAACCAGTGGAAGCAAAGTCAGAGAAAAAGGTGGTCCAAGTTTGTTTAAACTCTCATCAGCTTTCTGTGTTTATCTGATCCATATCTGCAATCATGCTGCAATTTATCCCACAGTAGCTGCAAGGGATATTTTCCACATCACTCGTAATACTGAAAGAAAAAGTCCTGACTCGCTTTTAAACATACTCCACCTTTCTTATATGACTCTGTATGTATATTCACACAGCTATGCACACCTCTAAACTGAAAAAAAGATTTGTTTTCCCTCTTTCATCACAGCCTTGACAGTGATGTGTTAGTTTTATATCCTTGGGTCTCTAGTTTTGCAGTTGAATCTCATAGTGGAGATGGTCTTGCATTCTGCAGGTGGATGGGTTTTGAATTGACTGGATCCATGCTTTTATTCCTGCACAATGACACAGTCACTTGTAGGGGCATCTGTTGGATGTACAGCTGAAAGTTTCCCTGGGCTGTGAAGCCTCCTCAGATGTTGCCTCTTGCTGTTTCCTCATGTCTGGAGCCATCCTTTTCTCCACACAAACTCCTGGTGGGCGTTCTTCTTCCCACAAAAACAAGGTGGAAGCTTGCCATGTGGGAATACCATGTCATGATACCATAGAGGATTAGGGACACTCAGCTGCAAGGGGGATAAACTTATAGCTCTGAAAAAACTATGGCATTTTTCCAGATAAGCAGCACTGAGGTTTGCAAGTTTAATGTTTTTTCTTTCCCTTCTGGTAGAAATTATGGCATTTCTTTCAGAATATTGCATACCTACACTATTTCTTCCTGTAGCAAGAAATATTTCAGCATCTATTTGGGGGTAAAAGAAAGAAAACCCCTGTGATTACGTGAGATGTTTTGAGAAGATCTCCAGTTACATTTGAGGATTTGGTTTGCACTTGATTGCATCTGTCACTGATGTATACAGATAATTAACAGTGTGGCTAGAGACCCCTTGGTCCTCCAAGCCCACAGCCCTCAGAAGACTGTTCAAGCTGTCCCTTGTCAACTACACACAGAATATTTAGATCAAATAGAGGTGTAGATCTCAGCTAAGCAATGGTAAGTCTACACATCTTCCTGATAGCCAGACATTTTGGACTTTTTTCTCAGGATGTTCCCCTCTGGAAGATCACAAAAATGGGCCCCACTCACCTCCCACAGGCACCAGGGGCTGTGCTGATGCCTCCAGGGTAGGATCCTGGCTGCTGCTTCGTGACAGGCTTGTTTTGCATGGTGATGGCAAATATCTGCATCTCTGGGGCTGTTTTGAGGAACACCTCAGCACAAACAGGGAGATTTACTGCTTGGAAATGTGTTTTGCAACAGGAGGCTTTTACTGTTGGTACTCAGCAGAGAGGCAGGGCTTTCTGCTACCCCGTGTGCTGGGCAGAAAGCTTGGTACTGCAGATTGAATTTTTGCTGGTGAGAGCAACGTTCTCTGCTAATACATTATGTAACAGCCCTCATCTCTCTTAGGCAAAAACATTATCAGCTGCCCTGATGGTTGGATATTTTCTGCAGACGTCAAAACTAAAACCAACATGAGTTTTGTTATCCAGATGACGTATATAACATGATTTCAAAGGCCTCAGAGCATTTAAGATAGGCTAAATGAATTAAGGACTGCATTATTAGCCCATGGTGGACTGTACTTGTCAAAATTGGTTGAATATCCAAATTAAGTTGAAGCTAATCCCTGCACAAGCCCATAAAAACCTGTTCCCAACAAGCCTTGATAATAAATTCTTTGCACCAGGAAATATGACTTAAATTGTTTTAAAGCAATAATGTTTAGGTAAGTAAAAAAAAGTTTCCTACTGTGAGATATTTTATGAACAAAATTAAATATAAAACCATATTATTAAAGTCTGTCAGAAAGGTATTAATCTTGTTATTCTGGCATTGGTACCTCAGTTCTCCATAATTATGGATTAAGACTTTAAGACAAAAATAAAGTGTGGAAGGTGGTTTTCACAGTTCCTGAAAAAGAAAATAAAACCTGAAAATATAAACCTTTAGACTTGCAATATGTCATATTATTATTATTATTATTATTATTATTGTTGTTGTTGTTGTTGTTGTTGCTGCTGTTGTTGTTGTTGTTATTGTTATTATTAGTGTTATTATTATTTATTATTATTACTTATTATTATTAACCTATTACATGCTGCCTTTATGATCAGCATTGTGTAAAGCTCACTGGGAACAAATACAGAGCACAAATGAATTCATGAACTGTGCAATAAACTTCACATTATTTGGTAGTGTGAGATGGTGAGATATCTCTGTGTGTGCTGAGGTTAAAGAAAACTCCCCCATTAATTTCAGTAGCTAGTATATGGCTGACTGACTGCTTTTGATCACATTGTAGGGAAAAAAAAAATAATCTCCTGTTTTAGAAAGAGAGGATGTGGAATAGGAAAGTCTGTTTATCCCGGAAAAATGTTGAAGGAGAAGATACAGTTTTTGAAGACCAAAACATCGGTCTTAGAATAAACTCCATCATTTCCACAAACTCCAATTATATGGGAGAGAAGGAGAGTTAAAAAATTATAAGAGATGCCCTAGATAGAACCAAAGGTTTTAAGACCTCTGCAGAGGATTTTTTTTTTTTTTGCCATCATTAATTGTCCCTCGTGATCTTTTTTAATTTCCCCACTACAACTAGTAAAAGCATTCTGAAGATTTAGTACTTTTCGTAATTGGATTATCTCTGAATTAATGCCATAGGTAAATGTGCCTTTTCTACTGCATGGACATCATAAGTCTCCCACTCCTCTCTGTAAGTCATTGTCACTGCATCAAACCCCTAGAAATTAGTCAGCAATTTTTGCTATATTCTGATCACTTATAATTAGTGATCAGTTATCACTAATAGCTGGTAGTGTGACAGGCTTGGGAATTATTACAGTTTTTTTATACTCTGAAGCACATGCAGGCAAACCATTCTGCATGAGACAATGCCCAATCACATTCTTTATGTCTGATATCTACTTTATGTGGGTAATTCACTAAGACACAAGCAAAATAAACTCAGAAAATAACCTGTGCTTTTCAGTTATTTTCCTTCCAGCATTGTAGAAGATGAAATTGGCTTTAGAGTCTGTCACCTTCAAGTCATAGCTCTGTACTTAATTCAAAATGGCAGCTTTCTGGTGGTGGTGAATTAATCTAGGTAGAATGATTTTGTTTAATAATTTTCATAGAGAGCATATGACCACAATACATTTTTTTAGACACTGGATTGACAGGGATACATGCTATTAACCTCTGTATATAGGGCAATAATTATCTTTTCAACCCACCTGGCCCCTCTTGATCACTCCTCACCCTATATGGGAAGACAACCTGCACTGCACCTAATATTGAATGTACTGTTTGTACAACCAGAGAAATACAGGAAATTGTGCTCAATGAGATGGGAATACCAGAATTAATACAAATTCTGCAGGGATTCACAAGGTTTCAAATATATCTTGACATTACATCACTAATGTCTGATGGTTTTGAAGCCTTTGGAAACTTCTACTTGATTACACAGAGATGCAAAAATCTGTATAAATATGTAAATGTCTGAATTTTCATTACTTTTTTTTCCCAAAACCAAGCTTCAGTTATCATTCTTTTGCAAAACTGTTCCACATAAGCAAACAAATGCTTATTTTCATTAAGAAACCTTCTGTACCTCTCACGAGAGCAGTCTGGAACAGTGAAGGTTCTTCAGAGACCATAAAATCTGGGGACGTAAATGCTCAACACAAAAATTCAGGAACCTATTCCATTCTAACAGGGATCTTGGACAAGTTTAGGGTATGGTCTTCACCACAATAAAAAGAGCTGCCAGTTTAAGACCCTGGGTCAACTGCAGCCTTTCCATTCAAGGGTGACTTATTTTAATGTACAGTTTATTACTTCTTCCTGTTGTTTACTTCAAATCTGAGACACCACTCTGCCATTCTCATCATTTAGATTTTAAAAAATGAACCATTTGAACTCAATGGGGTGGATTTCAGATGGAACAAGTGAAAAGGAATGATTTGAGTGTTGAAGAATCTGTGAGATTCTTTGAATTTTGATGTCTCTAATGGAGAAGCACTGTCTCACAAAAAAAAATATGTCTCTGGATGCTGTATACAGAGAGAGGACTGGGTAATGATTTAAAATTTATCTATCTCTTTGCCTCAGCTTAGAGACACAACTTTGTATTGTTCAGATCAAGACACAGTTCAGCATTTTTTGTTTGTCTTTATTTACATTTGGTTAAGTTTTCTTCCTTGGTAAACAAAATTGTATTGAAAAAAATTGAAATATATGTTTTTCGTGTGATCTTTACATCACCTTACATTTTGGTAGCCATTCAGAGTGCCTAGAGATCTGTCAGTGACTCAACAGGAAAAAGAGGTGACTCTGCCCATTTTTTAAGTATTATCTTTGAAATTATTTCAGTGGAAACAGCTGAATTTGACAGCACCTTAAAAAAATAGATTAAATAGCTCCAAAAGTCAGCAAGTGCTGAAAGCCAACCAGATTCCTGAAGAAAAGGACACTCTGGAGTGTCATGTACAATTCTTTCATGTCTGGAAGACCAAAGAGAAGAATATTGCTGGGATATTCTCAAAACAGTCACCTGGCTGCAGTTTCACCAGCTTTGGGCCTTCTAAAATAACTCTGAGTACCAAACACCTGACAATGAGGAAGATAGAAAAAATATCTTAATATATCTAAAATATCTATTTTAGATATCTAAATATCTAAAATATTCAAATCTCTCTGTTAGAACATTTTGTTGAAATTTTACTCTTGAGCCATTGGGCATCAATTTAGTATAAAGCATGTTTGCTTCACTGCCACCTTCTTTGAAAATGCTCCAGTATTTAGCAGATGGAAACTGAGTGGCAACTTGTAATTACCTCCCTGCTCCATTAATGCATTTGCTTACACAGAGAGAGGACCTGAGAGAAGGGAGGTGTGGAGCAAGCTGTAGACATTTATGTTTTTAGAAGTCCAAACTCTCAAAAATAGCTGTTCGGAAAGTTATGACAGGAAGAATATATATGACTTGTGGCTAGAGTGTAGGAAAACAAGTATTGTCCAAATGCTCAGAGTTACTGTGCATATTTATTTTCACATTAGTTCCTTTTAAATTTTGCTTTGAAAATTTGAGAGAAGTTAATCTTTCGTACTGGAAAACAATTCAAAAATTGTTTAGGGCAAAGCTATTTTCTGAATTCCCAAGGAGCATGAGAAGTGTTTGGATTTGTATTTGCAACCACTGCTCACCAGTTTACATTTACAGTGTCAAAAACCTCAACTGAAATTTCCTTCTCCACACATCATCCTTGCCTTCATCATGATAACCTGACCTCCCCACCTTTGTCTCTCAATTTCCACAACTGCATCTTCCTTGTTATGCTGTTTCAGTCACTCCAGGTCATCTTGTGTTTTCTTGTTCTTGGATTTTGCATCATTAGGAGTCCTCCCACCTTGCTGGGCTTTCGTTTTCCAGACCATTGAGACAGAAAATAACAGGAGTCACTGGCCGTGCTCTCCTGCATGGTCTGTGACTCCAGGCTGGGGTGCCTGGGTCCTCACCAGGGCAGCCACAGCCTCTGTGTGTCCCCAGGAAGGACTGTATGGACACAAGCACATGGCTGAACCCAGGAACTCTTCAAGCACTGAAACTTGTTGATCCACACTGACAATAGCCATTAAATCACAGAAAACTTAATGTTGGGAGGAACCCCTGTAGTCACCTTGCCCAGCCTCTGCTCAGCTTACAGGTGTGGTTTTGTCTTAAGCTAATGCACATTTTCCAGTTTCTGGGCATGACTTGTGGACCAGAAACTGGTTCCAATAAGGGTTTTGCATGTGGTCACCCTGCTCAGCAGGCTAAGGGAAATTAACTGTGAAAATGGGCTCCTTCATGCCAGAGGAACTCCAAGTTAAGGGTTTGTGTCCAGCCCCCTTAACTGATTAGTAGGAAAGTAACCTCTGTTAACTCTGTTGACACCCTGTATTTGCTGTATATGGAAATAAGTTGCTTAATGTCAGTGCTGGCTTTGCAGAACTGCATCACCAGGCGCCCGACATCTTCCACATTGCTTAAAGGAGGAATCTCTGTGTGACACTGGGATGATCCCTCAGTTTAAAAAACCCTCCCTCATATGGGTTTAGGCTATCCAATACATTGCCCTCCTCACAGATCAGAAAGCAGACTGGTTTCACCTCAGGACCACATCAGTGCTCCCTGTGCCTGTGCTTCTGTTAAACCAATGGCCAGATTTGGGGGGAGGAGGGGGTTTCTCTGCTCCCTAGGCAGGGCTGGCAAGGACTGTCAGGGGTTTGGGTGGTGTCCTCCCCTGTGCAGGCTGTGGTCATCCAAATCACCAGGCTGATTTAAGCCCTGAGCCACGTTTCTCTGATCCAGTGTAACAGCATCAATCTTTGTGGCATGGCTAATCTTTTAACTGGCTTTAGGTGGTTAACAAGTGATTGTATCTGTGCATGCAAAGCCAACAGGCAAACCACACTGTGGCCTGGATTCAGCACACAGGTTGTCTCTGTATTCCTCTTTTTCTGTTCCCCAGGCACCCTAACTCTGTCATTACCAGCAGAAATTAAATTATAAACTCTTAAGGGCAGGTGCTACATTTTTCCTTATTCTTAGAAATTCTGTATTTATATTTAACCCTCCATATGATATTTTTAATAGCAAAGAGCCTAACTTTGCCTATTGAAAATGTCTTGTGATTTATTTTTGTTGTTTTTCCAGGGAAAATCTTTCCTTTTCAGTAGTGGCAATGTTTCTGTTAATACATTTTGCCTTGAGAATGTTTCTTGGGGAGGAAGTGGAATTTCTCATGAAGAATATTCTCAAATGGAAAAGTCTGAATAGCTGCAATTGATAAAAAATTTAGGCACAAGTGAGAACAGGAATGAAGTGTGACATTTCAATAGAAACCTGAAACTCCTTGGTCTTCTGTGTCAAAATCCAAAATCTGAACAATTCTGAACTTTGGGAAAAGAAATTCAGCAATTCATTTCATGCAGTAAACTGATACATTTCTCCCAGCAGTGATGCTATGAGCAATTGTAGTATGAACACTATGAGAAGCAAGTGTATTGGCATTTTTTCTGTAGTGTTTATCATGATAATTTCTAGAAGTGGGTCTAGGTGGCAAAACATGCCTGGATAATGCCAGGTTAATTACAGTATTGCTCGGTGTTGTACCACGTAGGAATGCCCAGCTGGCTTTCAATAAGCCTGTAAAAGAATAAAAACAGATAAGGCAGCATGATGCACTGGCACAGCTTGACTGCTTTGAACAGAGAGAATCATTTAGGTTGAATTTGGGTGTCACTGCATGAAATTGCATAATACGGTGCACAGACAAACCCTCGGAGTTTTAGTGGCCTAGATAGGGTGGTACAGTGATACCAGCAGAGTTATGCAACCAAACTGGGAATGCAGAAAGCTCCTGCAGTGCCATTTCTCCCAGAACAGGCAGATGCTCCTCTTTATGTATAACCTGTCCTCCCAGAAGCACATTATGCAAAATATGCTACCAGTGCATCCTTGTGCAGGATGGGAGTTGAAGTGGTGCTGCCTGGCTTTAGGAGCTTTACAAATCTTAAACATGAATGGTAAAATGGTGAGGCAGATCTGAACCTGCTGGCTTCAAACTGAATATCCTTGGGATTCATGTCCTTTCCATCAGCACGAGCACCTGTGCTAGGCAGTTTCCTTGTCTGAAAACTTTTTTTGGTAAAGTGACAGGTCTTTTGCACTTGCACCTTTTGCCCTTACGATATTCACAGTATTCCTCTTCACAAAGCATTCAACACGTTGAGCATAATGAATTTACCCCATCTACTCTAAATTAAATTCGCTGCATTGTCAATGTATTTTTTCCCTTTTTCCTGGAGTCAAGCAATTATTATGAGATTGAGAATGGCTATTTATTTCTGAAAGGACTGTCCTTGAAATTACTTCAAGAATCCATTTCTGTGATTATCTTAAATATCCTGGCAACTGTCAACCAAAGTGATCAAATCTGTCACTTACAGTGTTTTTTCCATTCTGTTAAAAAACAATGAATTACTGTTTGTCTTTCATAGTCCTGGCTATTTTCAGATTGTCATTTGCTGATGACTGTTTTATTTATCTAAAATCTATCAATTCTTACCCCTGTCTGCATTAGTTCTCTTATTCTTGACATTTTAGACATCTGGTTATATGTGTGGTAACATTTGTAGTTAAGATATTATAACATAATTTTGTTCCACAGGCTTTACTGAGCTTTGAAATCAACTGCAGTGAAATAGGAATCCAGTAGGCACTGAGTGGTATTTTCCACAGTGGGAGACTCCAGGTGCAATATGTTCTTTGGGTCATAAACATGGCTCAATCCTACAAATGTTTATAAACATTTGTTTATAAAGCATAAACACTACTGGGACTGGGAGAAATCCTTATCCCATTGAAGCGAATGGGAATTCAGAGAGAAAGGTTCATTAATCCTTTGGGGGGCTTTAAAACACCCAAGGCTAATCTGTATGTGTATCTCTCTTTGGTAGATTAGCTTTGCTTTTTCAGAAGTCTCTACCTTGACAGTGTTTTATAAAATAGTTTCATTGTACTAAGTCACAGCACAGAATTTATAGCATACATAGAACGCAAAAAGAATTTATGCAGAAAATGTACGGCTGTAGAGAATGCCTTAAATTTTATAAACTATTTATCTTCTGGCACACAAACTACACGAGGACATACTGGGCTTTGGAGCTGGGCCACCCCACAGTGAACAATGGAAGACAATACTGAATGCTCAGATTATATTAAAAATACCTATAATAAATAAAATATTAAGAAACAAACAAACGAAAAACCTCATCCTCTGAGACAGCACTGGGATTCAAATCTCTTCCAGATAAAAATTCAGAATCCTACTAGCTTGGTTATAAAATTTCCTGAGTTTTAGCTGCTTACTGGTACACTTGTTCTTGGACTTTCCCTGATAACCAGTATCCTGGACTTCCATCAGCCAGATGGAGAAAAATGCCAGTGCAGGCATTGCTAGGGAGAGAAGGCCATGAAAGATCTTTGGGATCTGGTCCACATCTCACATACATCTCCAATGTAGTCCAAAAGAGAGATAATTCAAGGTTGATTTGAACGGCCTTTTCTTACTCTTGGCCTAACAGCATCATAGTCATCTCGCCCTAATTACAAGGCATTTAATTACCTCCTTAGATTCTGCCTCAGGTATATAACATGTTACATGTCTACAAGGGACCATCTCATAAGGTGTCACAAAGTGAGAGTGTTTCAGTTATTTCTTTTGTCCCTTTTTCTGATGATATTTTCCATATATCAAATTGAGGTCTTTTGTTTACTTTGGCTTGCCTCTGAGTCCAACTGAGTCCAATAGAACATGATATTGAAAGATTGTTTTATGGCCAAATGAAGGTCTCCTGTCCCTAAAACTGATGCAGGAAAATTAATTGTTCCTCGGGTGGTTGAAGTGATACACAAGTTGCTGTGCCCTTAGTTCACATGGACACAGCTGGGCTTAGGCAGTCTGACATACACCTCAGCACTCCATTTCCCAAACAAAAGCCTGGCCACTCCACACTATTGATCCTCTTGGTCCACAGGCTCGTTTTCTATGGAAAATAGACATGGAGGATACAGGGGGATGTGCCAGGGTATTAGTTCAACAGGCAGTCCAGTGGTACTCAGAACATGCATCCAGGATAAAAGCCATTAGGGACAGTTCTGGAAATCCAAAGCTAGTGCTTACCCTTTCTACCAGGACCCTTGCATCCCTCTTGGCACAATTACTTAATAAGATTCTGTTCTGTTACATGGTTCATTCTCTAGATCTTTAGGATAGTGCACTAACAGCTGACAAACTGCTGCAGCAGTAGCTCTGTCCTTCTGAGGGATTTATGTAAATTCCTCCAAATCTGGTTTGAGCAGTTGAAAAACAAACCTTCTGCTTATGTGCTACGAAACAGCAGAAGTTTTAAGTTTAAGCTTTCAAGACATCCAAGTGACTGGGTTTAGAAAACCTTGCTGAGAAAATTTATAGACATACTGTGGATTTTTATCCGTACACAGGCTTTAACATGTACGCTCAATTCCACAGCTTTATTCTTGACGGAGTCTCTGCTCACCTGGGATATGTTGCTGGCTGCACTTATTTTGTAAGTTATACTTTAAACTAAGCATAAGAGACAAACCATGAGAGATAGGAAAAAGCAAGGGTGGATTTCTATGTTCATTCAGCCAATCAGCTTTTTAAGAAAATATCTTTAATACATGACAAACATACAGTTTGTTAGTTTTCCCCACAGATTACTCAGAGCACATGGGCTTTAATCTGATTTGACAGCCTTGTGATATTTTCTGCCATTCTTGTTCTTAGCAAAGTGCTCTAAAAATGCATCCATAATTTATTTATGGGACCTTCTTTAACCCTTGAGTAACAAGAATGTACACCATACCTTTCATCCCTGAACTGTCAGTGCTGATTGTGGAAAGTGCCATCAGACACCTCTGAGGTGAAGCAGCTGAGCAATACTCTTTCTTTCTAAAACAATAAATAGTGAAGAAGGCATTGTTTTCTTGTCAGAATGCTGAAAAAGAAATATCAGAACCTTCTACCACATTACCACTCCACAGAAAAATTCACTAGCATCATGAAGACACACAGCTATTAATAATTTTGTGAGATACTTTAATTTCTAACAAAGGAAAATCCCAGGGCAATCTATTTTTATCTGCACCAAGTGCTATTTTTTCCCACTAAAAACATACTGAACTCCTTTTAACATGAATATACCATTACAAATTCAATTCAGAAAGCTCTTCGTAATGGGCACACTTCATATCTCTTGCAGAGCTCTTAACTTTTCTGGTACTTTATTTGCCTCCCACTATATTTAGATTTGTTGTAATTATTTAATATCAAGTCTTCCATTTCTGTGATGCTAGAAGTGACTTTTTGCTGTAAGTAGTTTTATTACTGAACCAGATGAACTGGTAATATAAGAAGTAGCCCCAACTCTGACGCATTTATTCTGGATTTGGCCTCTCCATCTTTTATATAATGGTAGGGTATTTTCCCTTCCCTCTGAGAAACATTAACAGATGAGCACCATGTCCTACATTCCTGTTTGTGCTACATTCCTACCCCAGTGTTGGGTGGAGTTTTAATGCAAACTTAGATTTCACAGACCTGCAGAACTGTTCAGGTTTGAAGGGATCTTTGTAAATTATCTAATCCAACCTCCTCCTTTAAGTTCAGTTGGATCAGGTTGCTCAGGGCTATGTTGAGTCAAGCTGTGAATACATCCAGAGGTGCAGGCCCCACAGCTCCCCTGAACCCTCTTCTAGAGCTTGAATTGAATACTCCCTGCCTTTACTCTGGGTATTTTTTACCTACTATCTAGTCAGAATTTCCCCTGTTGCAGTCTGTGTTCATTGCCTTCTGCCCCCTAGCTGTGCAGCCCCAAGAGGAATCTCACTCTATCCTCTTTTGGGTTCTGGGAAATGTGTCCTCCGGCCACATGGAAATGTCTGGAGTTATTCACATCTCATGCATCTCATGATGTTCTCATGCATGGTTGATAATCACTGATCAACCCTGCAAGTGAGGAGATGGTTGTGAGACCTTGGCTCTGGTCTGGTTTTGCAGTGTCTTTCACAAAAGTGATGTTAGCCTGCAGGCATTTCCATCCTGTGCCAAGTGATGATGGCTCCCATGAGGAAGGAAAGAGCCCAAAGCTGAGATACAGCCTGCTCGAAGCTTCCTGCATGCTGTGCAAGCACAGTTGCTTGGGACACTGACTCTGCATGTTTTGGGAAATCTCCCCCCAACCCTCCTCCATGGGAGACATTCTCAGAGGTCAGCCCAAATTGATCAAGGGTTGTGCAGACTATACAGTTTTAAATTTAAATAAGGTAGCAAAGAGTTTGGACCCAAGAAATATATCCACTTACTTTCATTTAAGCAACACACTTGCCTTCTTTTTTCCACAGCTGGCACATTTCAAACTCATGGCAGGCAAGAAACAGAATGTCCAACTCATATAAAAGAGGTGCTTCTGGAAACCCTAATCCTGGAAACAATAAAGTAGGGAGCAGTGAGCGTGAATGTGCAAAGGGGAAAGCACACTGGAACAACCTGATGTCCCTCCATGCTGAAAAGACTCGTGCAGTGGGTTGGAAACACTCTGACTGACCTGCTGGACTCGAAGGGGAGCATCAGTGGCGTGAAGTTCATCTGGAAACCAGCTGCTGAAGATGCACCCCAGGAGATGGTTCTGGGGCCAACAGGGTTTCACATCTCCATTAATGACCTGGACAAATGGCCAGAGAACACACTCAGCCAGTTTGCAGATGTCCTGAACTGGGAGCAGTGGCCGAGGCACCGGGCGGTTGTGCCGCCTTTCAGAGGCACCTGGATGGGCTGGAGAAATGGACCAACAGAGGCCTCATGAAGACCAACAAAGGCAAATGCCAAGTGCAGACCCTGGGGAGGCACAGCCCCATGCCCCAGCACAGGCTGGAGGTGATCAGCTGAAAAAACAGCATTGCAGAAAAGGACCTGAGGTTTCTGGTGAACAAGTTGAAGATGAGCCAGCAACAGGCCCTGGCTGCAAAGACCAACAGCATTCTGGGCTGTACTAGGAAGAGCATTACCAGCCTGTCAAGGGAGGTCATCCTTTCCCAAATTTCCACAATTTCCCAAATTTCTCACAATCATGTAGAAGTGAAAGATTACCCTTATGATTTTCTTTTTCACCTTATTTTATTCTACAGCATATTTTCGTGCCACTGTGTGATGAAAACCATTGCAAAATGTGCACTGCAAATTACAATATAACTTTTAAACCACAGTTACTTTTCCTAGGCTTATTTGACTAATGCATAACTGTTATCTAGTAGTATTGACTAGTTTTCTAGATTACCTGGAGCCAAAATAGAATGATGATATTAAGTAATTATCCTGATTTTGTAATAGAGCTTGAGCAATCCTATCCTTAAGCAGCAGAAAAAATTATTATCTTGGTACTCTATCAGATACAGAAATACCTGGGTGAGTAAAACTTAAAAACTTTCATTATTTCCCTTAGCACACTGTCCACATCCATGAACCTCTCAGTTCATTCCTTATATGGGGACTTTGTAAAATAAAGATTTAAAGTTTTATATTTGGGTGTCCCCACCTCTGTCTCCATCTCCCTGTCTTCTGACTATGAAGCAGGCCTAGAATTTCCCTGTCTATCCCTACTGGAGGCAGTATTTTTGGGAGATCCCCACGTGAGGGGTGAGTATGGGTATTTGCACAGACAGATGCATTCTCAGGGCCAGGCTGGCCAGACATGAGTCAGCTCCTCTCCAGAAGCTCTGTAGACAGGGGAGCACAATAAATTATTCCCCAATCCCAGCTGGCACCACAGTGCAAGTGTGAAGGTGGCACTTGGACTTGTCCATGTCTGGTGGACACCTCAGAATCAATGCTCCTGCCAAGCTGCTCGCTCCAGCCTCTGTAGCTAAGCCAGTCTCAGGTCTGTAACAGCAGCCACAGCTGTTTTGGAGGTTTGAAAGGAGGAGCCAGGAATTCCCCATCACAGCCTGGATGCCAACTCCTACATAGCTCTGGGCAAGTCATTTAACTCCTCTGACTCAATTTCCCCATCTGCTAAATGGGAATAATAGCAGAGGAGTATTGTAAGGATTAATTAATTAGCTAATGTTTGTAAAGCGCTTTGAAGATCAAAAGCACAAAGTACTATTGTTGTTATCAAGGGTGTTGAATTAACTTTCCTCATTTTGGCACACAAACCCCAGCACTTGGTCGGTTGCCTCAGGGCATGTGCTGGCATTAAGAGCATGATGATGATCACCTAGTCAGGAGCAGAGCTACCAGAGCACTCTTGGAGGTGCTGGTAGTCACCAAAGCCCCGGCTCCCCAGACAGATATGCCATGCCACCATGCAGCAGCTGGACAGTGATCTCTCCAGGTCTTCAGTGGCTCAGGACAAGAATCAGCAAGGACTTCTCACTGCTCCTTCTGGGTACAGAAATGTGTCCATGAGGAGTAAGGACTTTTCTCACAGCTCATCGGGTTTTTTTGGCTCTCCAGTCTTTCCACACCTCTCTGGCTGTTCTTTGACTGAATTCCTAAGTGTCAGACTTGTGGGTCAAACTCTCTTGTTCAGCTCCACTTTCTTTGAGCTGATTGGCATTCACAGAAGTGGAGCACATCTTACTCTCCTGGAATTAGGGTGAGATATCTGTGATTAACATGATACAATTGGTGTTACATGTGCACACACACATTCTCCACCTGTCAAAATAGCAGGTGCATCCCCAGTTCCGTGGACCATCATGGCTCACAGGCTGCCCTGCCCAAGGCTCAGACTGAGGTCCATGCAGCCTCTTCCATTGCCAGACCTCTGCACCTGCTGGCACAGAATGTGTCCCCTGGTGCTGGGGATAAGGTGTCTGAGATGTGTGTGTTAAACCATTCTGATGCCTTAGGATTTAGCTTTTATGTTTTTCAGATCCTGTACTTTAGTGTATAACTCTAAAACTCCATGGCCTGTCAGCTACTGTTCTCCCATTTTTTCAGACAAAACAATTTCTCTCTAGGCCTGAAATTCAAGGACACCTCACTGTCTCAGTCCCTGAGAGATGTAAACAACAGTGAACTGGACAGGGTGAGAGGGGAGAAATTTGGAGTAAATTACTTCATTACCTGAAACAGTAATTGAAGGATTAACCCCTGATATGCAAAAGGACCAAAGTTATAACTGTATGAAAAACTCGTGACCATTGTCCATCTTGAGTGTAGCCCCTCGGAGGCTTCTGACTGCCCACGGTGAACCTATTGAAGGCCTTCAATAAATACCCACTTTTATTCTCTTAATTTTGTCTAGCCTCTGTTTCAGGTAGCCACTCCAAGGCATCAATTCCCAAGGAAAGTACACTGCCAGAGCTGCTGAACTGCGAGAGCTGCTCCTCCAGAAGAGGAAAAGAAACTATTTCCTAGTCTTTGAGGAGCTTGGTCTTCTGCTGTAATCTTTGCAGAGCCCCCAGACTAGACTGAGAGACTGTGATAATTACACAAAGTGAACAGAAGGCAAATGTTGGTTGATAATGGAGAATTATTGTCAAAATGCCATTTTGACTTGATCATCAACAGAACGAGCTAAGTGATTATTAACACCTCAGGACTGCAAAATCCACAAATCATCCATTTACTAGAAAACAACCATTGAAATGACTGCAATGACATTTTAATACCACCCTTTATTACTGCAGAAGAAATCATTCACAGCAAAACCTAATGGCCTCCCCCAGTCAATATAAAGAGAGCAATTATAAAGTAGAACACATAAGATTTTTTTTTAGATGCTGCTAGGCAAAAAAATGCACTATTACTGATAACTTCTGTGAAAGTAGAAGTGAAAAATCTCTACATGAGGCCTTGCCTGCATTTGCTCTCTAATGGAATGTTTTGCTCCTTTTCCATAAACTTTACTGAGGGACCATTTTAAAAATGAGGTGTTGAAACAAACAGCTATGCTGGTTCTCAGTATAGATGAAAAACATCTATAAAAAACATCAGGAGGAGATAAAGGTGCTGAGTTCATCAAAGCTTTAATTCAGTTAATGATCTTTGTACTAATTTGGCCCACTCATTCTGGCACAAAATTACATGGGCTTAAAGTTTCCTAAACTTGGATTGCTGGGATCAGTCCTAAAATACAGTAAAACACCTGAATTGATATCTTTGCACCTTTTAATGCTTATAAAGAGTGTATTATAAAAAATAAAAGATTGGAAGATTGTTATTAAATCGAATTACAACCTGATTATACACTGAGAGAGAACTGCAGTAAATGCAAACCTGATTACACACTGAGAGAGAACTGCAAAACCTTTAATTTTGGGGGGTTTTAACTCATGAAAAAGGAAAAAATTTTGCTCAATCTGTCTACCAAACACAGGCTGAAATAACAATATTAATTTCTGCATTTGAAAAACACTGTGAAACGTCTCTGTTTAGAGAGGGAGTATTTTTTGAGTACAGCTTTAGTACTTAATTCCAGGAAACTCTTCCATACAAATGCAGAGCACTTAGATGAAAGTTACCTCAGCTCAGCAACTTGGTAGGTCCTTCTCCAGGGTGATAAGGGTGGTTGTGCACTTTATTCTCTAAATAAGTGGTCCTGAAACAAAATATATAGTTCCTAAGAAAGCCCATGTTCATTTCTTGGAGGAAGTGTGAGATTCTGGGCATCTAATATTTGGAAATTGTAGCAGGAAATGCTGCTCCACAGGATCTGTCATAAAAGAGTGAGCTACATCACAGCACCCCCATCAAACCCTGGACTTGTATCTCCTGATGTTTTTATAGAGTCCTAGGAAAAAGGATCCAGCTCCTGACATTGAATCCATGCAATAATTCCTTACCACAGAAACATGGAGCCACAACATATGGAATCATTGAAAGGTTTGAGTAGGAAGGGACCTTGAAGACAGCACTAAAGCCACACATTAATTGGATAACTGTGATTTCAGAATGTACAGGGGTTTATGTCAACTATCTGCACAAGATAACATTCATCCCATAGCAAATAACAAAAGATATACTTAGGCATGGTGGCAAGATTTGGGGGTTTTGTCCTTTCTCTTGCAGAAGAGTTATCATAATTTGTTTTTTCTTGTAGTTTCCTAAGCCCACAGCAGGCTGTGTGTAAAGACACCTGTAAAAACATCCATATGTGGCTCAGAGAAAGGTACAGGCAGTCTGTGGCTCCAGAGAGTTCAGGGTGACACAGACTCACAAAAAAGCCAAGGTAAATTCTTCTGTCAAAATAAAACTGAACTGTGGCAGGATGTACTTTTGTCTGACTAGGGAATATGGGCAGGGATTATGGGCAAATAGCTGATGTGCACCTAGAAGAGGGATGGGTGTGTTGTATTCATATTAATTATTTATTTGCACTGTGCTAGGACCAGAAAGTTGTTTCTGCTTAGCAGCCGCTGCTGCTGAGTTCTGTCTAAACACAGGAGTAGGCAGTCCCTGTCCCAGAGATTATACTATCTAATTATAGTCAATATTCCTGCTGTCCCTGAGGGCTCACGATTTCAGAGTTCAGACCCCTAAAACCTTGAGGTTAGCACAAAAATAATAAAAATGGGAAAAAAAAATCATGATAATAACTGAGTTTATTTTTATTTGCCTTCTGGTATCTAAGCCTTTGCAATTCACTTGAGTCATGTTTTCTCCACAGCCCTAACGAACGAAAATGTAGGTCTTGCCTACATGGAATTATTTTTTTTGTCACAATCTAACATGTACATTTAAAAAGATATTGTTAGATCAGAGTAAATCTTTCTTCCAGCTGGTCAGTCACACTGGGACCTAGCTTAGGCAAAGTTATAATTTAACTCACCTCCAAAAAGTAGCCCAAACACCATCTTGTAATGGAGTCACTGTGCCAGGACAGTTGTACCTGTACAATTCTATATATACCTACTGGCATGAAATAGTGCTGGGAAGATCTTATGGAAAAACAAGGTGCTGCTTAAACACTCCCGAAACCTCACATGTCATGAAAGACACATGAGTCCAAGAGCTAATGCTAAATATTGAAGCAAAAGGTTTGATGGAAGCCTCAGGAGAGACAGAAATCTCAGATGTTGGCAGTGCTGTGCTGAAGGCAGAAAATGAGTAGGAAGGAGGACAGTGTGAACTGCGATTAAATCCAGCTAGGACAGAAGCCAAACTGTTCTGGGTCACTCACACTTAGCCTATTTATAATTTGAGTACAATATAGATCATGGATAATATTAAAATAAATAGCATGTGCTTTAATGACCTCCTCTTCTTGTCCCTGTCATGTGAAGAATTCTCTAATTCTCTGCCTACTGACAACCTGATGTTCAAGTGCTTTTACACCCTTCTATGCACCCTGCCCTTAACAGCAACTCTGTCAAGCACAGTGATATACAAATTTAAATTTTTACACTTTCTGTTGAACTCTGTGTCAACATATTTAATTCTGCCCATGGACAGAAATTAAATTATCCTCAACTGGAAAAACGAAATATTGATATGAGCTGACAAAGATATCATAGCCGTGCATTTCTTGTTGAGCTCTAAATCAGAAGAATTTTTAATTCATCAGGTTCACACTTTACATTTGGCTTTAAGACCGTAAAAGTTCTTTCCTTTCGTGATACCCCTTTCTTTGGTTGCAACTGTGTATAAAAGCTGGCTGTTTTTCTTTTTAGTCCTGTGCCAGTATAACCCAGTTCACTGCAGTGGGGTGAACCTAGAGGCAGACCCTGGAAAAGCAAGGTCAGTGTATTTCAGAGACAAAGCCCAGGGTCCTGAGCAAGGACCAAGAGATCACCAAAGACCTGCTGCTATTAACCCAGCACAAAGAGCCCACCTTTCTTTGTCACCTTGAGCTGTGGTGGAGGGATTTGGGTTTTTTCTGAATTTGCTCACATTATGTTCTTCTGTCCTCAGTGTGGCTGCAGTACTTTTCAGGGATTTAGCCTCCAGTAACAGTGATTCTAGCCCTGGGAGGTAACATACCCCATAAAACTGACTAGAAAAGAGTAAAGCTTTGCAGCCAGCCCCAAGGTTGTTTTCTAATTAGCCAGATATTGTTAGATAGATGGGTAAACAAGAGATATTTATAGTTATATTTTCTCTCAGGTTTCTTGTCTAAACCTCACTCAAATCTCCAGGAACTACCTGAATCAGGCCAGAAATACTGCAAACAGCTCTTTAATACTTATTTTGATGACAAATACAGCTTGAAGCTTGAGACATTTTGAATATTGCATTCAGGCATGGGTCTTAAAGTTACAGAATATCAGAAGAAGATAAAGGGAAGCCTAAAATCCTCAGGTGTCCTCACCTTGTAATCAAAGCCTGTTCTACATGTTGCTGCATATGAGAATTTCTTCCTTCACTCAGCTGCCTGTATTATTTTGTCTTCCTGCTTTTATGTGGGTTTTTTGTTGGTTTCTTTAATTTATTCATTTATTCATTTATTTAGACTTGATGGATAAATTAGCTTCTTACAAATATTGCAAAATAAAGTGATGTTTACTTGAGAAGAATATTTAGAACAGCGTGTGAAGGACTGATGTTCATGTTAAGAAGTATGCTAAAAATGTAAAAGTTTGGTACCTTTCTCTTAGCTGTCACCCAGAGACGACAGGTGAGCACATGGATCCCAGCCAGCCCTTGTGAGTGACCTGACACTCTCTGTCAATGCCTTCCCTGCAATACTACTCCCACGTAGTGAGGATTTATTAGTACTTTATTAACACTTGTACCAATATGCCTTTGGCATACTTTACTGCTGGGAAGGAACCAGTGCTGCACTTGGAAGTACTGTCAGTCTTTAATACAAACATGATAAGAAAGGGAAAAAGCTAGACCTTACTACTTGTATTCTGAATTTTTTTCCTTTTTTTACTGGGAGTCAAGCTGCAGGGTGGCTTAACTTTGCTTGTAATTTGTCTGGGCATGTGAAGAAGTGAAAAACAACAACATTCATTGTCTAATCATAAAAATTTTGCTCTAATTTATTGTTCTGGTTTCACAAGCCCTCAACTGCTCTGACAGAATTTCACTATAATGGAAGTTGTCAATGTTGCAACCTCTGGGGAAAAAAAAAAGAAAAAGTGGCAAAACACAGGTAAACTAATAGAAATAATCAGTGAGGTTTGAATTTTTCAGTGTTTCAGTAGGAAATGAAATGGTCTTAAAAGAATAAAAAGAAAATTGAAAATGGACCCTGTCAAAAGTCAACAATCTGCACTGCATGAGAAGTGATCCCTGGTGTTCCTAGTGGGCTCCCCACATGAGAAATCAACCTAATAATTTGATATCTACAACAAGAAATTTTCAATGACATTATCTAGAACTCAAAGCCTAGTAGTGATTCCACTGGCAGCGTTGGGGCAAGACTAAACTGTGTTTACAAAAAATGATAACAATTCTGTCCTGCTTGGATATGAACCTCAAAATTAGGAACCAATATTCCGTGTTGCCCTGAGTTTTTAACTTGCTGAGCTCTGAAGTGCTTCATCTCCCTCCCAGAAGTCACACAGAGGATATGTTTATTCTAGAAGGAGCACTGAGTCTCTCAAACTTGGCCTTTAAATGTTTTATTGTAGCTGTGCAGATATTTTTTTTCCTAGGCTCTCCATACACATGCAGAAGGGAATTTCAGCTCCTTTGCTTGAGACTAGGCAACCCTGCTGCCTAACAGCATTAAATCCACAAGCCTCTGCCAGAGAGTGTGACACAGTAGGGACGTGGATTCCCACCTGTGGATCTCAGGTGAGCTGCAGGAGGAACAGCTGCCCCTCCAAGACCCAGCAAAGCTGCAATGCACACGCTGAGAGTGGCACCACTCACAGGCTCTGTGCTGCATTCAAGGCTTGTAAATCCTCTTCACTCTTTTATTAATGTTCTCTCCTGTTTAGTACTGCAGAGATAAAGGAAATTAAATCAGTGTGTGTGTTACTATCAAACAAATAAGGCCAGAATATGGCTCCTCATGTATCAGAATATGATTTCAGCATCAGAACCTCTTATCTTTTATCAGAATTATTCTTTCAGGAAGAGAGGTCCTTAACTCAAACAGTCATTATTACATGCTTCAAATATTCTCATGCCTGCCTGCTTTGTGTACCTGAAGAGAACACTCTAATGCTAGATTGGTATCAAGATTTCCCATAAGATCTGCAAACTTCTGTGAGAAAACAGGGCAGCGGCTAAGGGACTTAATGAGAGACACTAAACTCATTCTGTGCTCAGAGAAGGGGAGTCTGAGAGGATGTGCACATTACCAAATAATTCCACTTGCTATTCAAACACATGGAGGAAAAATGAGCTTAGTGTTTGGAGAAATGGGGTGAAAAAATATGAAAGCAAAATTGAGCGCAGAAAGAGAAAAAGAGAGGCTAGTTTAGTACTGAAAATTATTTAAAGCAGCTTTTAGAATAATGCTGGGGAGGGAGGGGAAATCATGGGAAAAACGGGTGCAGAAAGACCTGTGCTGTAGAACAGAAAGAAGCAGTTGAATGCTACACGCAGCTCTCATTATCTGTGGGGGGCTTTCGCAGAGATTTATGTAATTTACTGTGCTGTACGAGACCAGGCACAAGTGAAAAGAAAGATCCAACAAAGGACATTGCACAGTGGTTGATGGGCAGGAAGAAAGTCCTCAGGACTGCGCGGTGGCTCAGCATCAGCTCTGTCTGTGCACTGAAATGCAAATGTGCCTCGTTGTTGTTGGCTACGGTGGCAGGGCTGAAATTGGAGGAAGCAGATGCTGTAATCTGATGATGATGTTGTTCTTGCTGAGTCTGAAGAATCAGTTCAAGAGCTAGTAATGAGAGTCTCTGAAGCTAGTGTTGATTACAGACTACATCAGAATGTAAAAAGATAAAGGTGATGACACTTCTGAAATGGCGAATTGCAGCCACAATATAAAGAAAAGAGGTTGAGCAGTGAAAGAAATTCAGTTTCTAGCAGATACTGGGTAAAAATGGAAAGTCCCTGCTCTTGGAGGAAGATATCTCGTTCTATATTCATGCATATGAACATTTGACTATTAAGAATCCCCAAAGGGGGTGGTGAACACAAGAACAGGTGAATCTCTGTACCTATTTGCTCTGCTCTAGGAAGGGAGAATATGAATGCAACAGAACAAAGCCAGTGGATTAGGAAATGTGTGAGGAGTCGTAACCTCAGGCTCCCTCCAAAAGCCATCAAAATAGACTTTGGGGTAGGAATATTTTTAAATACTTTTCAAATATTTAATACTTTAAAATACTACAAAATGCTTTTAAAAGAATATCTTCACAAGGGAGAAAAAAGAAGCAACACAAGAAGGAAGCAAAAGGAAGGTCAACTGGTGGTTTGAAATGGCTACACATTACCTGATTTAACTGAGATGGGGTCTCAGATGGAAGCTGAAGCTGTTTACAAAAATGTTATTGAGCAGATTTTACAATCAAAAAAGCCCGCATCTCAGAAACACACGAATTTGTCAAAGAGATCCATGTTCACCATGTTCACAGTAAAGAATATCTTCCTAGTATCTAGTCTAACTCCACTCTCTTTCTGTTTGAAGCCATTCCCTCTTGTCCTGTCACTCCAGGCCCTTGTAAGGAGTCTCTCTCCATCTTTCTTTCAGGCTCACTTTTCAGGTACTGCAAGGCCACAATTAGGTCACCCTGAAGCCTTTTTTTCCAGGCTGAACAATCTTTTAACATTTTAATAATCCTTTTAACCTTTTCTTGTAGAAGTGCTCCATCCCTCTGATTGTCTTGGTGGCCATACTTTGGATTCTCTCCAACAGGTCCATGTCTTTCCTGTGCTGGGGACCCCAGAGCTGGATGCAGCACTACAGGTGGGGTGTGACCAGAGAGGAGCAGAGGGACAGAACCCCTCCCTTGCCCTGCTGCCCACACTGCTGGTGATAGAGCCCAGGATATGGTTATTATCAGTCCTTCAGTCCAACCTAATGGTGCTCCACCCCCGACCTTTTTTATTTTGTCACTTGGATTATCATTCTCAGCTAGGGCTGTACATGGGTGCTATTTCCAGCAAGAGTCAGTTCTCAGCTTCCTTAGCTGTGAAATATTAAGTCTCTGCACTGTAGTATTTTATCAGATTGCATATTGGCAAATAGCCACATAATTTCCAGTTCATAAATGCACCATCATCCATCAGACATGAGTGCTGAGGGTGTGAAACAGCTTTTGCAAAATTAAAGGTATTTCTAAGTCCTTGCACTACAAGTAACTTGTTTTTATGTGACCACTCGAAACAAAGGCTTGTCCATGGTTATCTACCCCTAAGACAATTCAAAATGGTCACAAATGGTCTAATTTGTATTTTACAACCAATTGAAACTGTGAAAGCTCCAGAGCATGCATTTCAGACGAGCTGATGGCCTGGTTTGTGTCCCTTTAAATGTCACTGCTGTGTCACACTACTTCTGACACATTATGTCATGTGTGGTGTGATTCCAGACAGCAAGCAGCCTCTGAGGCAAGTATGCAGCAGATGTTGAAGAGACCAGGTGGCCATAAGAAATGGGTAATTTTAGATCTCTCCAAATAGTTCAGCATCTAGCCTTCTTCACTGTTTGCACATCTCCAGTACAAATCTCTGGCAGCAAAGACAGCAACTCTGATTTCCCAAAGAGCATCATCAAACACATTTGATTGTCTCTTGATCCTCAGGGTTTATCCTCTTGGGCAGGATAGCAGGAGGGGTGAGGGACTGGCAGGGAGGGTAATAACAGCACAAATACCCCTTTGCTATTTGTCAGGCAAATGCAGTCACAACTGCCAACCTTCTTCTGCTGTTCCAGTGAAGATAATTTAGTTAACTCTGCCAACTTCCCACTCCCCATCCTCTCCAATGCAAGTAATTTCAATATTGCCTTTACTCGCACCTTGCTGCAGCTCAGTCATTTCTTTTCTCAATTCGGATAGAGGTCAGGGCAACAAACTGCTGTTAAAGCTGAAAATCTGACCACTTCACTCCCACCACCTTGTTTTAACAGCAATGGTTATCCATACTGATTTGCTGCTTAATGGAGTTCAGCTCATGTAACTACAGCCATCTGAAATTCAGGTGTTTGCTCTAAGCAAGCTGTCCATGCTCCTTCTGTAGTCCAGAGAAAGACAGAAATGCTCTTCTAAATTTTTGCTCAATCTATCCCGTATGCCTGGTTTAGGAGAGGAAAAAATATGTGTGTCTGCCCTGCACTGACTATGGGGGGAGCCTAGATGATAAGCGTAGATTTAAACCTTAAGTTTCAGAAAGACAATAAGATAAATGCCACAGCATACTATCTTTCATATTAGTTCCCATGTTACAATCCCCTGTCAGTTGTGAAAGTAGAGGACGTGCAGAAACGACCTCATCTGCAGCTCCCACAAGTGAGGGGCCACTGAGGGTCACAGCCAAGTAAGAGGGAACAGTTTTGTATCATAGATAAAGGTCTTTGGATGCCTCCACCTATTCCTCACCAAATTTTCAGCAAGCAAGGAAGCAACTGCTCCTAGAGAATGTTGCCCTCCTTTCCTACTCAGTGACTACAGTCATGGCAGTAGCAAAGACTTGAAGCTGACCAGGTTCTTGGTTCTGCAGTGCTCAATAAATCTGAGCTGCACGTTATGTTGATTTAAGTATCTTCCAGCCATCAAAGCTCCCTAGATTTTCAAGAAATAGATTGTGCTGCACGAAGGTTTAGCCACATGTGTGCGACCAGGAGCAGAACACCCTCTCACCTATAAATTTCAGCAGATATAAGTTGTTCATATCCCTGCCTAACTCTATAGTTACAGAAATATCACTTTACTTTTTCTTGCATCCTGGAGTCAAAGAGTTCACTCTAGGTAATAAATCCTGCATAACAGTAGCATAATCCAAGGAAGCAGTAACTGCAGTGATATAGAAAAGGTACTATTTTCTCAGTCATGATTTAGGTCACAGCTTCATCAGATTGGTTATTGCTATAGCAACCACAGCTTTTGCTTTTGTACAGAGACTTCTAACAGTATTCCACAAGGTAAAAGAAACATTTGGGAACACAGGAGACAAACCAAAGACATAGAGGCATAGAGCACATCAAGGGAACAAAAACAAAAGCAATCTACACTTTCCTTAAAGTCTGAACTAATGCCTCATTGTGAGAGGAAAAATGAAAGTAATGAAAATAAACATAAGTGTTTCATGGACCCTGGTAGAAATGAAGCCATGGTAAGGCTATTAGAGCACAGAACACAAAGGACTCTTTCCTCTGGTACAGAAGGTCACAGATTTAGCTCCTGCAAAGGGAAAATCCAAGCATACTTCATTTACTGAGCTACCACACTAGAATAAGCACCTTTAATTATTTTAGTCTCTCTCTCTCTCCACTTTCCAGACAATGACAAAGCCTTGTAAAGGCAGGGGTTTTATTTATTACCTAGTCCTGTAGGACGCTTTATTTAACCAGCCTTGCCAACACAATGATTTCCTTAGAAAACTTTGTCCCTCACTACAAATTACATCCTATTAATTTAAAGAAGCGGTGACAGAAATTAACTTTCTGCCCCTTTTGCCACAAACCTGCTATGGGCCATTAAAAATATACCAATCTGACTTGTTAAATGTACTTTAAATCTGCTGGTTTAAATTGCCCTGCGTATAATGAAAAAGTTTTTGAGTTGCCTTTTAGTTGGGCTAATGTATGAAAAACAAGAGAGGACCTAATAATGGCTAATGGTCAGCACTTACATAGCAGAGCACTTTTCATCTCCAGAGTGCTTTTCAATATTAACTAATTAAATTTAACCCGTTCCTGCAAGGGGGACCTTATGAATGCTTCATTGACTAGGTATATGAGTGTAAAGGTTTGAATGATTTTACCCCCAAAGCCAGGTAAACTCAGTGACAGCCAAGGCTCTGCACTGCCTTACAAGATGTTCTCAGTATCTCAGGTTCATCCCTGAGTGAGGTGACAACTAATGACAGACCCCAGTATTTCCACTGGGCACTTACAGAACAGGACCATGCCAGTTTGTTAAAAATTTCTACCGAGAGGTTTTGGCTTTTAGACAATGAGGCCCCAGTCCAGCAAAGAAATCTGAGTAATGTCTTTGGTTAATATTTATCCTGAAAATTCTGTGCTGGAGACTTCGTACTTGGCACACTGCTGTCTGTGGCATACAGCCCCAACAAAGGACAGGGAGCACATTGCCTCACAGTGAATAGCAATGGATGAGTCCTACCCTAGAAATTTTTACAGAAAAATTAATTTCTGCAAACACTGACTAAGGTTTGGGTTGAACTCATTGTTCCTCAGTATTCCATCTCATACAGCCACACTTTCATCCTTTTGGCCAGCTGACATTTGTTCAGCCTTCATAATATTTACTTACTCATGTTTCCTTTTTTTTACTGTATTTGCTGAACTATATAGCTTTCTTTTTCCCTGTAGATACAACCACATGCATTAGTTATTCTAAATGTACTCAACAGCTCTAAAATTTTCCAGCTGTTCCCTCAACAATATAAAAATTAAAATAATTCTATTAAAAGATTTGAGTAGTTTTCCAGCATAATAATTCTAAAGAATAAGCCCCTCAGAACTGTCCCAGTTTGTTTTCTAAAACTGTTGGAAATCAGTCTCTGACTCCAGTGGTCAGATATCACCCTGATCCCACAGATTCAGACTGTCCTGAGAGTTGCCATGAAATACAATTTCCATTTAAATAAAGGTAGTACAGCCATTTCAGTCTCTATGACTACATCCATCCTAGTACATAAAATGAGCCAGGGCCCATTCTTTGCCATGATGGGAAGTGGCAAGGCATGGCTTGTAGCTGTATGGATGCATTCTTCTTTTCCATCCTGCCCACAGGGAATGGTTCCTGGCCAGTGCTGTTGCCTGCATTGTGTCTGGGCATCATGCTGGTGATGGCATGGGGCAAAAATGTGCCAGGGTAGTTGCTGGTAATTAAACAGCCTGGACCACACCAGGAAAGTGCTTGAATGCCTGCCCTGCTCCTCTAGTGTGTGACTATACATAGGGGCTATGGCTACACCTCAGTAAATAAAGCAAACTGGAGACTGACTCTCATCCTCACAGAAACTCCTCCAGAGCCACCAGCAAGGGCTCCTGATCCCCAGCTGTGCCCAGACATCAAACAGTGTGGATGGTCAGTACCTGGCCTTCACTGCCCACCTTCAGTTTACCCCCAAGGATAGAGTTTGTGTGGCTCTTCAGCCCATGAGACAATGTGGCTGATTTCAAAGTAATGGAAATTTTAACGTGTGTTTAAGCCAGGCTGAATGCATTTCAAGCAATAAGCACCTGTGTGTTGCCAAATTTTCAGGCTTCTTGTACAACTGTCTGTGAGAGACAACACACAGGACACCACATTTCGTCTTGAGGAGTCTTTTGTAGTTCTCTGTGAGACAGTTGGCTTCTAAAATTCAACAGCACCTGGGACAGGATGCTAGAATAGCTTGGCTCAGCAAAACAAAACTGTATGGAAAGTTTGTAGCTGAATTGGAGTTCCCATCAAGGTGGAAATGAGGCCTGAACTGCTGGGGTAGTCTCATAAATGCTTCTGAAATCAGCCTGCCCCTGGTAACCTTGTATATCACTTGTCCCTCTCTTCCCAAGGCAAAAATCCATGACAGTAAAGACATCCCTTATAAAGCCTTCATTGTCACATGGTGCAGCTCTTTTACCCCTTTCACTTACCTCAGATGTGCTGGCATCAGCCTGGGATTTACCCCTGCTCCGAGAGGAGGTGGGTAGGAGGATTCAGGATAAGATCCCCCATTTCAGCTGAAATGGTTTGCCAGTGCTCTGCATTTGTCTTACAGCTGCCAGCCCTTTTTGGTGCAAGTATTGGATTTTTGTTGGTACCTGTGGGTTGCCAGGTAGGATAGGGCTGTGTGAATGCTGGACAATTCAAGGAGGCAAGGGAAATTGAGAAATTACAGGCTGAGTAGTAGAGGTTCTTCCCTCTGTTTGTTAAGAAAGGTCTTCAAAGCTGACTTTAACAACTGAAATCTGAGGCGGATATGATTCAAATCTATTCTGGGCTTGTTAAACTATTTTTAAAAATGCAAAAGCTTTTATTAGCTTAACATACTATTCCAATCCACACAAGTAAAATGAAGCGTGTCTTCATAATTCTGTCAAGATTATGCACATTTCCCTCCTGACTCACGACCACACTGATCATAATGGCGTTAATTGATATTCATGTGCATGCCATATTTACTTCTGCAGAGTTCCCGTGTAATTGAGCAATAGTTAATGGGCACTTAGGACTCTATTCACAAGAGATTACAAATGTGTGTGTATTGGGGAGCTTTTCCCTGTGGAGTTTCCATGTGTCTGGATAGGTGCATAATCAGTGCTCCAGTCATCAGACAGAGCAGCTGACACTCGTGGCCCTGGTGAGGGCTGGAGCGAGACAAATTCTCAGCCCTTCCCAGTTTGGACTGGGGGGAGGGATGGGGACTGTGGCAGGGGAGATGATTGTGAATCAGGGCTGCTCAGCAGAGCCAGAGATGGCACCCATGAAGATTCAGAATGAATCATGGCTCCCCTTCAATAATCCAGAGCTATCTCCTTTCTCCCCTTAAGCAAACAAATCTCTCCTTGTTTTATTCATAGGCAACCCCACAGCCTGTGTGAACCTTCCCCACCCTCACACCGGTGGGACATGTGGCATCCCTCACATCAGCCAAATGACCCATTTCCCCCAGTTTCAGCCCTTAGACACGGCATTCACTGACATCTTTCCTGAAAAACATCAGAAATACCAGAAGCACTGGGACCCTGCAGCGCTCTGCTGTGTAACCTTTCAGATGTGAGAGAGCAGGCTGCGCGGAGTGGAACCCCAAAGCACTTTACGAATTACAGAGAGGAGACTCATGTTAACTCCCTCCTGGAAGGCTGTCACTCCTGGTCTGCCACACAGCTGCTGGTTCACAGCCCACAGCAGCACCTGCAGCAGCTCTGCGTGGGCAGCAGGACTCGGGACAGCACCCAGCGGCACGGCCGGAGAAAATGAACCAGGCATGGGGGACTCCTTGCGCTGGACAGGGGTTTGATGTGTGCTTTGGGGGAAGGTCTCAGAGGAGGATGGGTGTGATTGGGTGGTGGCTTCCCTGGGATTTCTGAGTTAATGGAATAAGGGAGAGGAATTAATAAAGATGAGTTTTCGAACAACACTTCCACATCAGTGTGTTTAGTGGAAAATAATAACGGTTTTTCTTTTCATTCTTTTTTATCCTCTTTTCCTCTGTTAATGAATAGAGTGCAGAGCTCATTCTGCTCTGGTTGCTGGGATTAATAATATAAACCCCTTGAGTTAATAAAAGGGGAATTTTTATTTCATTTTTTTAAATTTCACTTAATATTTTAGTCACCAATTTTACTGATTTTATTGAGTGTTTCTGAACTGTTTCTCTCTTGCAGTGCTGCTCCTTAAACTTAACACCATCCCTCTGACCATGAGACTTGCTCTTTCCTTGTGAAAGCTGAAAAATTAAAAACAAAAGGACAGAGAAAAAAAGTATAAAAAGAAAAACAAGTCTGCAAAGTGAAGAAAGACAAACTGGAAGTTCCACATCACTGGCCTGTGAAATGCACCTCGACCAAAGCCACATGGAATCCCATCAATGGCAGTTCTGGAAAAAAACAGGATAGTCTCTCAGGTCATAGTCCCTGTCATAATTTCATGAAGTTTGAAAGCTGCCATGCTCTTGTGTTTTTATTCTCTTACAAAATACACCTGGGTCACTCCCAGTCAAACACAGAAGCAGCACAATATGAGCAGCACATACCAACAGTATGAGTTGGGCTTGTCTGAAAAAGTGCTTATGCCTTGTCCCATAAACATGGTTTCAGCCTGGAGTCTAAAGGCTGTGTCTGGACACAGAGCCCTGTCAGAGTGCAGCTGGGCTGCCCACACTGGAACTGCCCCCAGCAAAGGTATCCCACCTGGGGAGGGAGCTCAGAGGTTCTGGGAATGGGACAAATTTCTGCATTTTAACAAAATCACTTTTCCCCTTGGTCAGGTAACAGTAAAGTTGCTTTCCACTCTGGAAAATGATAGAAAAAACATTATCCTAGGTTTCAGAATTGCATGGAATGGGTATGGAAGAAAGACCTACTGTGATGTGTGGGGAGAAGTGAAGGAATATTTGCTATCAGGGTTAAGATACAAGGGAGCTTACACTACTCACTTCTTACACATGGATTTCACTGATGTGGGTATGCAGTTATCACACTGCATTCACATGATGATCAACCTCAGGTGGAACAGTTCCAGCAAACAAGAACGAATATGGGAACCTTTCCTTGTATTTGTCATGTTAGAAATAAGTCTCTGCTGTTGAACAGTAACAGCATTTCTTCCTAGCACAAGTAGTGTTTCCTTTATCACATCCACATTGAATTTAAGTGCAAGACCAATGGTTCACAGAACTTTTCCAGTACAAGATTTGATTAAAAACAAAAGCACTGACTTTGCATATCAAAATTTTGACTGGATGAGATACTGTTACAGCACAGAAGTGTTTAGGATTCACCCAACAAAGCCTGACAATGTTGTTTGCTTCACACTGAGACAATCTTGGTTTCAGTGTAGGCTGTGGTCCAACATATTTCTCTGTTCTCAGTTATTTCTACCTTCACTTCCATTTGAATGCTCCACTTCCATTTATCCTCTGAGGCAGAAAGCATTCTAGGGCAGGATTTTCTTTATCCACTCTTTTGGAAAACTCTCTGTGGAAGACTGAAATATTCATTGAGTTTTATGGATTCAACGGAATTTACAACCATTCATTTATGAATTAGATGAAATCCCTCATAAAAATATAAAATTTTCTCTGAAGGAACTACATTTTTCCTGGGATAGACAAATGGAGTGGGCAATAATTCTAAAATGAAAAGTTTCACAATGACGAATCTGACTTTTTTATCTTGATGAGAGAAAAATTGCTTTGATTCTTATCTTGCTTTGGCATTATATTGAAATAACATTCAGTGCAATGTATATACAGTTATCAGTTTTTAAATGTGCTAATCTCTTCTACATGGTCAGAAATAATTTTATTCTTACAACTGAAGCAAGTTTACAGAATTATTTTCCATTAAATGCTTCAAATGTGTATATGAGGCCCCACAACAACAACAAAAAAAATTTAAAATCTTTTAACCAAAGGAAAATTGAAAGTGTTGAAATTTACCAGAAATCTAGAATTCTTCTTTTTGGGAAACTTTAATTATATTTGCTAAAATTTTCCATGCTTCTGTACAGAACCCAAACTCAGTCACTCACTACAATGAGAGATGTGAAAAAGTTTTCCACATCAAAGGCCTGACTCAGATTGAAATCAGTCTGAACAGCAACAACAAAAATGTCATTGCTTTTTAAGATTGAGAGAAGAAAAGTGTATAAATTATTTTTTCCTTTGAAAAGAAAATATCTGTGGACATTTTTCTGAGAAGATTTCATATTTCCATGCCTCTGTTGAGGCTTTTAAAATTGTCAGAGAAGATTGATTTATGGGAAAGTCTTGTACATTTGTGAAAATGTTCCAATCAATGACTGTAAAAGACTCTGGACAAGGAAAAATTAAAGACTGAATATGTTCAATGGACACTCATTTAACTTTGGCAGCTGAATTTGTCAAAGCTCCTGCCTGTCTTGTTGAGCAATGAGCAGATGCCAACCCAAACCAAAACCCCTCTCACAGACCAGCAGCAAAACTTTGGATGCAAATCAGAGTATGGCCAATGTTTGCTATTCTCAGTGGAAATGCAAAAGGGTCATCCCACATCACAAATTATTTTGGTCATCCCATGATCACAGTACCTCTCCATGCTGAATCACATCCCTGCCATCCCTTTGCATCCAAGAATAGCAATGCCATGACAAAAATGGGTCTCACTAGAGTTATCCCATGGTGTTGCTGATTGTGTGGGAAGTAGAAAAAAATTACACCTCTGGTCCCTCTCTCCCTTACACCTGTGCAACCTTCAAAAAGGATTAGACACAAGTTAGATGGTGCAATGAACTCTTTTTTCCCCTGTACTGCCACTCACTAAACCAGAATTCTTGCATTTAATTCAGTACACTTCTACAGAAGTTCCTTAAGAGTGTCATGCTCATAACCCTGGAGAATAATGACAAAATTTGTGATTCAACTGCATCCTGAAGCTTTTGTGTAACTGTGTGCAGGGTTTAATGGAGCTATTCCAGCCAACTCAGCTGCAGGGAACTTCCACATTACACAGGCACTGGAGAGCATTATTCCAAAAAAAACAGGGAAAAGGACACATGACCCATTGACTGTATAGCCAGCAAGGTGTGTTTGCCTACCTGCTCCACAGAAAGGGTGTTAATATCAATTTGTTGCATCCTTAGAAGAAATAGAGGGAAACACTGTGGTTTGAGAATACAAGCGTGCCCTGGACATTGACTACACCATGTAAAGTTGCTAAATTATCCTTCCTCAGGGGGAAGTTGTAAACTGGGAGCTTATGACTCGTGTGACTGAGGGGTGTTGCAACTTAGCAACCATACAAAGTCACCTAGGGTTGAATGGTGTGCATGGGTAAGCCCATCCTGGTTCAAATGTAATTACAAAGCTGAAGGACTTGAATGGGTTGTGTAAGTCACCATGAAGATAGCATCTAAAGCACTTTTTCTATAGTGCTACCTACCCATCCATAAATATTTATAGATATATATAGTGCAACTAACAATAAAATATGCATCAAATGCTCTTTGGTTGTGTGTCTATAAACACGTCCCCCAAAAAGAGAGAATATATATGTATATACATGGTGTTCTTTCATTTTGTTTTAAAACTTTTTGATAATGCATTTGAGCAGTCCTGGGAGTCTTTAGATTTCAGACAAGTGGAATGTGTGACAATAACAAACATCAAACTACTGTTATTTAACAAAGTTGGTTAAAAGTAATTCCAAAGCCATCATATTTCTAATTAAGTTTGAAAGTGATGCATAACAAAAGGACTCAGAGAAACTTTAATTTCATATTCCAAACTAGTTAGTCCTATTTGTTTGCTTTGAATCACTCATTTCAATAAGGTGAAAACTTGTGCTAATCCTCCATTCATCAGTTGCCTGGGTGCGTGTGAAATGAGTCATGTGGACAAAATAAACCACTGCTAGCCGCAATATTCTATTGTCCTTTAAGCTTCTTCAAGGGGCCTCTTCACAGGTACCAAAAAGCCACTCTAGACACTTCACATATTTTTGAAGATCCTCCCTTTTTTCACATTACTCACTCATTGAAGAATAGCCGAAAACAGGCATAAAATGAAGGGAGCTGAAGTAGGCCAAACTCATTTTCTACACAGAGAGAGATAATTGGCACTGCAGTAATTTTGAGGAACTGAATTAAATGAATAAATTGTGACATGGGAAAAACTGAAAAGGACAACAGTTTCCTGGCTTGCACATAATAGTTACTTTGGACAGCATTTTTCTTGGAGACCAATTGATAAAACAGGACAAAAATGTTTTTCCCATTAATTGCTTTCAAACATTGTCCTGCTAAATGCCCAATTAAAAAGTAGAAGTGTGAGCTTCTTTTTTGCTTATAATGACCACATATTGGGGGGAAAAAATCAGTAGCAACGTCTTAGCATTTTCTTTTGTGGATGTGGAATAAAAAGATCAATGGAAAAAGGTTCTTAGCTTACCTTAAACTAAAACAGCCTCAAAGTCTGGAGACCAGCATGGGGGTGAGGATGGGGTGGTGGGTGATGGGTGGTGGGTGGTGGGACACATACAGTATCACTGCACTGTGCCAAAACTATCATTTACACCAAAATCTTCATTTCATAAGTTAGTAAAGTACAAAACCATAAATTCATATATGAATTACTAAACTGTTACTTTGAGTAGTTTATAAATGAGGTTTTTTCAGCAGACAAAGAACTATGTCTAAAGAAATAGTTATGTATAAAACAGTATCCCAAAGTTTTCCCTCATTTTATTTTACAAATACCTGCTGTAAAGACATGGTCCTCTCACAATGAAAGAAAATTCTGATGGGTCAAATGGATACAAGGCAATGGAGTCAAAGCTATCTTTGAGATAAGGCCACTGAATTAAAATGGGTTAATTCATCACCTTCTTATTAACTACATTAGTTGAGCTCTAAGAGAGTTGTCACTGAAAGTCAATACTATAAACATTCATTAATTTTTGCAATGTTATTTTTAACAGCAGATTTCTAGATGGGGCTAGTCTAAATCTAGCAAAAACATTTTAAAAGGGACATCTTGATAACAAAGTAGCTTTTATCTGTCCATACATCTTACCTGTGCATCAGTAATGCCTGTATGTTTCACAGAGCTTAACAATTTCCAGACCATCTTGCACACTCATCACTATCCTTACACTGAAAACATGATGAAATGGTTGTACAGATTAGTTACAAAATACCTAACATGGCCTTGCACTGGCTAGTAATAGACAGGGAATTAGTGATGTGTGAGGTTCTGTTGGGCTGAATTTAGAGATAAATCCTGCCTCAGACAAAAAAATCTGCAATTTTCTGGTTGCTGAGAACACCCTAGAACAGAAGATATGGGTTCTGTGAAGGAAAGCATCAGTGCTGGGCAGGGACCTCATCTGGACCCTGCTGTGTGCACTCTTCCTAGGGCTGTCTCTGGACCACACCTCAGATAAGCCATTGATGGTGTGCATCCAAATCCTCTTATGCTCTTGCAAGGAAGCTTCAAAGAGAGGTGAAGTCAGAGGTCAGTCCCCTCCTGAGAAAGGGAAATGAAGGGTGAGAAGTCAAATGATAAGAGCTACACATTTTATAAACTGATTAATAGTTTAAAGTCTCAAAGTCCAGCTAAGGGAAGGAGGGCAGGAGACACAGGTTCTCCTGGACAGCGCATGAGGCTGCTGCATTCCCATCAGAGATGTCCTGTGCAAGTGCTGCATGGACATCCCATGTAGTCCATCCCCAGTTCCAGTATTTGAAAGATCCTTCCATGACCCTTTTATAGCCATTTCTAGGCCAAAAGAGGCAAAGTTTCTGAAGATATCCTGATTATAGCGATCCCTACATGTCAGGATTTATATTGTTGTGTTGTTTTTTTTTTCTCATCAGTCTAAGTGAAATTTTCTGCCTTTGTGGGAGAAAACAGACTGGTCCCTCCGGGGCAGTAGATTTCTCCTCATCCTTGTTGCCCGAGGCACTGATTAAGTGAAGTGCTTAAGCACCTGTCTGACTGTAAGCACATGAACCATTGCACTGAGTCAAGCGCAGAAAAAGACCTTGGTTCTGGAAGGTTGCTGTGCAGAGGTGTCTATTAACAGGAACAGAAGGCAGAAATTACAGTAGGGCATTTCTACATATCTTTACACTATTTACGGGTATTTAAAGAGCTCTGTGAAACAGACCCTGATCACAGATTTTAAACTATTAGGTGAGTTTTACAGAATCATTCTCTCTTTTTTTAAGACATCATGATTCAACCTCTGCCTCGTAAAGTTCCATCTTTTAATTTGAAAAGTGAGACATCATTCTTATGCACAAGGGGGAACACAAATATATTGTAAAAATTCAGCTGAAAGAAAGCTGGATGAAGAGTTTTGAAGATTTGCATACAATTTATTGCCTCACTGTACCATATATCTTATTTGGAACAGAGAGTGAGAAAGTATCACAAGAAAATGTCACAGAAGTTCCATCCTGCAGCAGCCATCCTCACCCACAAATGAAATGGTTATTTCATTAAAAAAACACAATTTCTTTAAAAGGATCTCATAGAGCATTATATTACCTGAATCTTCAGAAATTACTTAGGGGGCTGTCTGTGCTGGAGGGAAAACTGTTTTTCATTCCCCCCCATGCCTGTGAATGAATGGCAAAAGCCTCTTTTGTTGCTGCTAGAGGATTTGGCACTGAAGTTGTAATCCTAAATGATTTGTGCAGGGACAGACTGGGCCTCCAGTGCTGTTCCAGTGTTGTGCCTCTGCAGAGTCCTGTCCCACCCGCCTGCCTGCAGTGCAGACTTGGGCAGTGTTGAGAACTGTGAGCACATCATGGCAAAGAACATCTCTTCCTATGATTTTGGAAAATGTTCCAAATTCAGAATGTCTTTGGGTGACCTCTGGAATAGACAAAGAAAATCCAACAGCTGTCTGCTAGAGCTGCTGACAGAGTGGCCTGAGGGACACTCAAATCATGTATCCCTCTGAGAGCACACCAAAAGAGGACAAGGAAAGCCCTTCAAGCAACCAGTCCCTGGGAGTAGTGGCTGGAACGAATTTTAAGAAAAGTATTGGGGAAAGGACACCTTCCCCCCTGACATCTCACAGCAGCTCTCTCTAACTCCCTTTCCCAAAGGTCTTTCTTTTCTCCACTATCGTTTGAGATCACTGCTTGAGTCAGGTTTCCTGTTTATCATTTCTTTTAAGAATTAGCTGGCACATCACCTTTGGATCAATAGGTATGGTCTCATACATTTTGTTAGCCACTATAGATTTGTCCAAATATTACAAGACTGTGCTACTTAAGTACAAGAATGTGAATTATTTTACACCATGCAGAGAGCTATAACCTCTGCATATAATCATCTGTACTCTAACTTGATCTTCCTCAGCTTCTGTGGACTCCCAGAACTGCATTTGTGCTTTTCTTCCAGCATCTGCATCTCCATCATTTTCTGTTGATTGCTTGGTACTATTCATTGTCTTCTATCATCTTGAAAATGAGACTTACATTTTCCACTAGTTTCACTCTTCTAAGAAAGGTCCTAAGACCAAATATATAGTAAAGACATCATTTCCTTCATGTCAGTCCTTCAACAGGTGACCCAGAAAAGTCGTGGATGCCCCATGCCCAGAAGTGTTCAAGGCCAGGCTGGGTGGGGCCCTGAGCAATCTGGTCCAGGGGGTGACATCCCTGTCCATGGCAGAGGGATTGGAACCAGGTGATCTTTAAGGACCCTTCCAACCCAAGCCATTCCATGATCCTATGATTGAAGCCTATATAAAATGACATAGTTCTGTAGACATCAGTGGAGCTACTCTGAGAGATATGTTCTAGAGATTCGGTTCTAATATTCTTATAGGAAATGTTGATACTTCTGCCAAAAAATCCAGGTCATTTTTACTGCTTGTGTCTTTCTTGGGATGATCTGCATTAAAAAGTAATGTGCATTTTCTGTTTTTCAAACACTGTAATGATACTAATTTTAAATTTTTAAATATTGAGTCTCCAGCATCTGTACTTTGCATGCTTTGCCCTCAAACCCATATGGGCACCTTTTGAAAGCTGTAGATGAGCAGATATCTCTTTTAAGTAAAAATCTATTAAGGACAAAATAAGTCCAGTTACAAGTTATCATTAAGGTCTACTGTATCATCAGATCCATTACACATTAATGATCCCTCCAAACAGAACTGAAAGAGGGTGAATTTACTTGTACATTGTATATCAATAACACTCAAAGTAGATACTAAAGTTATTGAATGTCCTTCACAGTATCCTGTTGAATATTACAGCTTCCATGGGAATATAAAACAGATAATTTGTGTTCCCCAAGCAATTTAAACAATATGATTTTTTCATGTCCCTGCTACTTTAAATGGAATTAGTGAAGGCAGTATGTTATCCTCAGCCACTATCCATCAGAAGTTATGTTAAAATTGATTAAAGTACTACTTATCCTAAGTACTGTTGACCTATTTTCTTTCAAACCTGTCACATATAAATATAAGATTAAATGTACAGTAGGAATGCAAGGATACAGGATGAAAAGCGTGGAATTCAGAACAAAACATAGCAGCTGGTTGTTTCCAGAAGAGTAACTTTCTGAATGTTCAGGAGATATTAATAGGATGCAATTTTAACATGAGTCTGGACAGTGAAGGTTTTCTTAGGGATTCATATATCTAATTCCATCTTACTTTTTTTTTTTTCTTCATTCTTCTGTTTTCTGTCATCTTTCTTTGTAGCTCCAAGCCATATTTCTCCCTTCACTTTTTCCATGGATGCATGAAGAAACTCTGCTTCTCACACCCCTTTCACCAAGAGCCATGCTCTGGAGCAGGGTTCACAGCCACAGTGGGCTGCCAAAATGAAGGAACAACACTACCAGACTTTACCATAAATATTTTTTCATTTGTCCATTGATCCACCCATTGACCATTCACAGCCACTGTCAGACACCAGGTAATTCCTGAATGGGGAGACAGCATAAGCTGCCATTCTCTTTTTTCAGAACAGGGCTCTGAAATTGATCCAGAAGCACATTTACTAAAATCTTGCTGTGGGCAGCTGGCATTTTGGAAGGAGACACTCACAAAATATATAAAACAAAAAAAAGTCTTCTTTTTTTAAATAAAAAGAAAACACCACCAAAGGTGAGCAGTCTGTCTATTCTTACACATTTTGGGTGAAACACTTTGAAAAGATATATTGATCTGTATCTTGGAAGTTTATGTTTATGTAACTGACATTTTGGTGAAACATGGTGTGCTGTTCTCTCAGTATTTCAATGGCAAGAAGACAATCCCATGGATGTAGATATCAGCAGTGTCTTCTAAATTGGGCTGAAAATTTTTAATATTACCTACAAAATTCTTCCATATATATGCACTTTGATGTCTATGTTTTCTTGCCACAAATCCCAGTTTTGATGGCCTGTAGATCCCACAATGTATGTTTTACCTAGACAGTCCATTAAAAAGAATCCAACTGACTAGAATTAAATATTTCATAGTGAGACAGTAATGTAAAATCAAATACAATTTCTTGTAGTGTGAAGACATATATATATATATATATAAAAATTTCTTTTCATTACTGTCTTCAACTGTCAATTCAATGAGACTTTGTTGGTTTGACAGGCTACCCAAACATTGCCAAACATGCAAGAAAGTCTGGCTGGGTACCTGGCAGACATGACCATGTGCAGGTTTTGTACAGTAGGTTGGACAAACATCTGTCAGGAATGACGCAGGTAGACGTGATCCTGCCTTAGGGCAGGGAGCTGGACTAAATTACCTCTTGTGGTCCTTCTCAGTCTTTTATTTAATGATTTTACTGCCTTGGGCCAAGGTGACACATTGGGTCTGATCTTGAGCCTGGAATGTCCAAAAAATTTTACATTGGTTACGTGTGGGTACATAACATCATACTTTTCTGTCCACCACTGCTTCATTCCTCTGTCTTTCTTTTATCTCAGCACTGTACACAAGCTCACACACTTCCTCAGACTTCTTATTAAAGTCTTTTTAAACCACTCAAACTGAAAACATAATGAAAAAGCGTGAGTATTAGGGGCTGAAAATAACCTTTGTCATGCCACCCATTTTGCAGTCTGTACTTTCCCTACTGGGGTTTGCTGTCAAGGAGAGAACATTTAGGATTGTGATATATTCTAAAATCTGCAGCACTTTGTATGTGTTGCAGTGTTTGTGGGGATTCCTGGCTGGTTCTCACTGTTTGTTTTGCAGAGCCAGAGGTTTATATTCTGAGACACTGGGAGACAGAGGACTGCAGTTGGGTGAAAGGAACAGATTCGTCAAGGGGACTCAGTAAATGCTGCTTCTGCCCTCTTTTGGAAGAATTTATGCATCTCTAATATCTGAGGTTTTTAGGTGCTCAGCGTGGGAGTAGAACCCCAGGTTTGATGATGTGGGAACACCATTCCCATCTCCTTATGTTCCCCAGGGCTGTTATCACTGACTTCAGGGACTGCACCAGGTTTTACTTACACTGGTTTCTTAGGGACTTCAGCTACTGCTAGCACAGAGTTGTCATGAAATGTCACAACTTCACACAGGGCCACACTGCAAGCAGGCAAAAGAAAAAAGAAAAAGAAAAAAAAAGAAAAGGAAAAGAAAAAGAAAAAGAAAAAGAAAAAGAAAAAGAAAAAGAAAAAGAAAAAGAAAAAGAAAAAGAAAAAGAAAAAGAAAAAGAAAAAGAAAAAGAAAAAGAAAAAGAAAAAGAAAAAGAAAAAGAAAAAGAAAAAGAAAAAGAAAAAGAAAAAGAAAAAGAAAAAGAAAAAGAAAAAGAAAAAGAAAAAGAAAAAGAAAAAGAAAAAGAAAAAGAAAAAGAAAAAGAAAAAGAAAAAGAAAAAGAAAAAGAAAAAGAAAAAGAAAAAGAAAAAGAAAAAGAAAAAGAAAAAGAAAAAGAAAAAGAAAAAGAAAAAGAAAAAGAAAAAGAAAAAGAAAAAGAAAAAGAAAAAGAAAAAGAAAAAGAAAAAGAAAAAGAAAAAGAAAAAGAAAAAGAAAAAGAAAAAGAAAAAGAAAAAGAAAAAGAAAAAGAAAAAGAAAAAGAAAAAGAAAAAGAAAAAGAAAAAGAAAAAGAAAAAGAAAAAGAAAAAGAAAAAGAAAAAGAAAAAGAAAAAGAAAAAGAAAAAGAAAAAGAAAAAGAAAAAGAAAAAGAAAAAGAAAAAGAAAAAGAAAAAGAAAAAGAAAAAGAAAAAGAAAAAGAAAAAGAAAAAGAAAAAGAAAAAGAAAAAGAAAAAGAAAAAGAAAAAGAAAAAGAAAAAGAAAAAGAAAAAGAAAAAGAAAAAGAAAAAGAAAAAGAAAAAGAAAAAGAAAAAGAAAAAGAAAAAGAAAAAGAAAAAGAAAAAGAAAAAGAAAAAGAAAAAGAAAAAGAAAAAGAAAAAGAAAAAGAAAATAAAATAAAATAAAATAAAATAAAATAAAATAAAATAAAATAAAATAAAATATAGACATTTTTTACAAAAGCCAAAATATATTCCATTTATATCAGTTTGTGAATTACCTGTTCATGAGCCTATCAGCAAGAAGGAAGCTGCATCACAAATGTTTCTGATCAGTGTTTTCTCTAACTGGTCTGCAGTCTTTTTGCCTTCAAGCACGTGGTTATGAATATTCAGGTGTCAAATATATGGACTCTCATTCTGGGACTGGATTACTCTGTATCTCCCTTTTCTTTAACATTACTGTAAAAAGAAAAAACAGATTTTTACCAGTCAAACTCAAAGACATTGCTCTACAATCAACTGCTTCAGATTAAAGTTATAAAAAGCCACCTTTACATCCTGTCCTGAAAGGAAATAAAGATTTCCTTTTTGAGGAACAAATAAATGTAGATTCATTTGCACAAGAAAATGTTCTGTAAATTTTGATCCAAAAGTACATAATTGTCATAGAGATCAGCTATCCTTTACTTCAGTACAGACATTTTTTAATGTGTGTACCTACTTCTGTTCTTGAGTCTTTAAATATGCCCAGTTCATATCTGGTAAGTGTTAAAACAGAAATATGGCAGGACAAGAGGACTCTAAATGTAACATAGCTGCCAATAGCAATAGTTTGATTCCTGTCTGTGTGGAACAATTACTGTATGTTATCCCTCTCCATTTTCCCTTTAGTTTGTTTTGTGATCACTGGAAAACTCACTTCTGTTTTCTGGAATGATACTTGTAAGTGTTTGCAAAGGACTTTTTAAGAATAAATTAAAGCCTACTAGTTTTCCCTTACTTGCTCCGTGTAAGTATTCACCAGACATTCTCCAGACTGAATTGGATAGGTAATCTAAGATGTGGATTTATTTCTGCTCCTCAGCTAGACAATTTCCACTCTTTAAAAAGAGGTAATAAAAAATGATTATCAAATAAAATAATAGAGGTAATAAAAATTACTATTTGCCACCACCTGTAAATACTCATTCCTGGCTCATATCCATGATTTTTACAAATACACAGTGATTTCATGATCATGTGAGCAACCATCTGAAGATTCTCTACAACCCCAGATTGCAAGGAGCAGAGGAGTGATTATATTTATGTGCTTCCCCCCCCATTCGTCAAAAAGCTCTGCTTTTTAAAGTGTGATAAAAAGATACACAGATGCTTATTTTTTGTATTCCCTCACATTCTAAAGAGCACACTGAAAAGGCACCTGCATAAAACAATATCACAAAGAATGGTCAATAACGACTGAATATAATGTTAGTACAGGTGTTGTATTAACATCTTTGATCTTGAAAGCTCTGCTTCTTTTAAAAGCTTTAGGAAGAATGAATGTGTTTAAGTCAAAGAAAGAGCTTACGATTATTGTTTTCTAAAGTAGACAGGAAGAAAAATCACTGACTTTACTCAAATACCTGCTACACTGCAGCAAGAATAAAGGCTGAAAAGAAGCTAAAGCTTTTTATGTATATATAGAAATATGAGTGGATTAATTCAGCTATCACTGGCTCTCCAGCAGTAAAAAGTGTCATAGATTATTCATAACCCTCTGATGAGCTACTTCTAGGTAGTCTCAGATATGTAATTCCTAATATAAACCTGATCTAGGTACCCTTCTTGAAGTTCATATCTCTTAATTTTGTACTAGTTTGAATAGTAGGTTGGCAAACATGATTAAAATGTTGACTGTGTTCCTGAGGTTGCAGGGAGATTTGCAGAGGATCTGTACATTTGCAAAGATATTTGAGTTCACTTGGAGTGTTCATGGAGGCTGTGCCATAGCCAGGAACTACATGTCTCCATTTCCTGGAAGCAGCAAGACAATACAGGCATGAAAATACCTGCCTGAGTTGTACCAAAAGTCATATGATGATTTAAGAGCACAAAGCCTCAAAAGTTAGAAGGCTACTGGATGATCCAAGCTGTGGGTGTGCATCCAGGAGGAGCCCTGTTTTCTATAAGCAGAGCCCTTGGTAAGTGCCTAAGTCAGGCAGGCAAACACTCATGGAAATCCAGCTGCCTCTTTCCCCATTTCGAGGTAACAGCCTGGTGTTTAGTGCATTATTTTTGCTGGTAACTCACCCATAAGACCACTCAGGACACACACAGAGCACAGCACGGTACAGTGGGTTTATTCACTTGTATCCTGCTCCTTTCCAAACCCATTCTATTGCCTTATTTCAGACAGTTCACCCTTAGGAGCAGAATAAAATAGCAGGAGTTAAAGGAGAAATAGTGCAGCCAGTTCAGGGTTAGACCCGAGGGCTCAACAATAACCTGAAGCTCATCATAGCTGAAGGTTCATTTGCAGACAGAAGTTACAGTCTCCCTTGAATAAAGAACTCAGTTTAATTCTTACATCTCTTGACAGCAGCCTTGGCCAGAGAATAAAGGCAGAGGCATTCTCCTGAGATATTTGATCCTTGATTTCCATAGCTGAGATCAGGACCAAACCCAGACCTCAGACCAGGGAGCTGAGAAGGTTTTTTATTCTCTTTAGTCAGACAACTATCTAATTCCCAAAATGCAGAGAAGTTGAAAATAATGGACAGATATAATGGCCAGCTTTCCTGAGACTTTCTTGTAGTCAAAAACTAGATAAGGACTTTATATATTAAGTTGCTGATAAAAATGTGGGTATTCTTCTTCAGAAAGCAAAAAATAAACAACTAAATGACAACAGTTAAAGTCAAGCCCAAATCAAGAATGATGGTCAGAGTTTCAGACGAGAAGTGATGTTGCCAATTGGGAATAAAGTTTACTAGAAAAAAATAAACAAATTGGTTTGATTTAAAGCTGTAATGGAACAGTGGAGTGTGCAGAATGCCCTGTGCTGAGATCTGCAGCAAAATACTGAGTGATGTTAGTGGAAAATGCAACCAAGCTGGTAACCAGCTTTTCAGCTGAATTCAGCCACTACTGAAGACATTTGAGTCCAGAGAGAGAGGGAGAACATTAAGTGTTGAGATGGCTACTAAAGATCAGCTTTTAGCAAGCTAACTGTATGCTGACAATTGCATTTAAATGAATGTATTGTTATGATTTTGTCAGTATTTCTTCTATAGGGCGAAGGTCCAGTTTCAGTAAAGCTTAGAACAAAGTTCCACATTTCTAACAGAGACAATAACCCAATAGAAAAGAAGGAAGGACTCTGTATCACTGAAATTTGTTTCAGAAAGAAAGGCAGGTTGGAAAACAAGAAAGCAATTAGTTAAGATTTAGCATTAACTAGAACTTTCATCTAATTGTTTCTGTTGCCTTTAGAGCCAACATTTCAAACCTGCATTCCTCTCTGTAGTTCAAGGAACTCTGCTGTGAGTTTCCCTCAGAACAGATACTGCTTTTTAGCATCCCAAGAGTAACCCTGCTCCATTGTCACACTAATTCCCAGCAATGAGTTCCTCAGCCTCAATAGCAGGAGAGGGGTTTTTCAATATCAAATTTTCACAAAATGAAGTGGCTAAAAGCTACTGTAACTCCACATTCCCTGAGGTGCCTTGTGAAAACATTCAGAAGCTTAGCACCCTGCTTAGCTGGGGGTTTTATAAGTTTTGTCTACACAGCCCATGTCTGCATTAAAAAAAACATTCAGCATCTCGGGATTACAAGAGCAACAATTAAAGTAAAGCCTAAAAGCTGACCTCTCTTCAAAACCTTGAGCTATTGCTGTGCAGAAAACTATTTTATACTTAGGTGCCAATCTTTGCATAAGCCTTAAGCTTCCCATAAGCAAACAAAGACTAAAGAAACGTTCCTCCACCAAACAGCAGTGGCAAACATAAACATAGGGGGGTTTTGTGTATCTGGTGAAAAGACGGTTTGGGAACGGAACCATAATTCACTCTAATTGCCAGATCTGACTTCTGCTCTTTCAGAACAAAAAGATAAATTTGAAGCCTCACAATCTCTTTGGTCAACTCACCTACAACAGACATCAGACACTCTCATTTTCACATAGCCTCGTGATGAGTTTAACTTGAAAGTGCCCTTTAATGTCCTGGAAGAGAAAAGCAAAGAGAAGAAATATCTCTGACACCTCAATGCTAGGCCTCTTAAAGCAGACTGTATAACAACTAAAGTTGAAAATAAAACCTGGGCATCAGCATTTCAAATCACATATTCATTCATAAGAGACAGACCAATTTCTATTTGAAAGTTCACTATAAAGCAATCTCCAAATGCTTTACTGAAATCACCTTCTGCTAATGAGATGGAAAGCTCACAGAAAAATATTTTCACTGAAATATAGTGATTAGGGATAGAGTCTGCTGAGTAGCATATGTTGGCTTGGAGAGCTACAAACTGGTCTGGTGACTGGGGTACCTCTGTCCCTCACTGGGGGAACATATTGGGAAGGGAGGGGTAAACTAGAATGTGGTTTTAAGGTTAATACAACTGTGGTCATCTATACAATTTAGAGAGATCTGCAACCAATGGTAAAGTTGGGTTGAATTTGACAAGAAGAATGTAAGACCAGAGTTTTTCAACATCTTTAAATAAGCTATTTTGCTTATTCATTTTGCAACATGTTCTGGTTTCGATAACTGAAGAGTTAGACATTCACAGAGATTGAATTGGGCAGTGTTAACTCAGAGAAGGAAGACCCCTTCATGGGATACATTCTCTTCAGGAGGTGGATGCACAGCCATTCTTATGCCCCAGAGAAGCAGCCTGTGGATCCAGCTCCCTGAAACCACTGACTGCTGCATGTTGAGAGGCTGTATAATGCCACACTGCAAAACAAAGGAGTTATGGGAGCCACAGATAAAAAATCAAAGTAAAATTCACTTCATGCCAGCACAGTTCTAACTTAACCTGACTAGAGAGGGAAGAGGCATAGATCAGATAAGACAGGTGGCCCAGCTATGATATTTATCTTTCATCTACTTCACAGGGGAAAAAAAAAGAAATTGAAAAGAATGAATTGGACTTAAACATAATTTCATTTTTCTGCTGTGAGTGGTCCCGGATTATAAGGCACATTCACAGACAATAAACTCTCCTCAATGGACTGCTTGAGGAAAGTCTGCTTTCCAAAGTCAGGGAAGAATAATTAGCATTTGGATAGCACTTACAGTTAGAAAAGTGTTTGTAGGAGCAGTACATCAGTATTAAGTGAAAGAGCAAAATGTTTTGAAGGATCACTTAAAAAGTGTGGTAGTATCACATAATATTCCCATTCTTGTGACCCAGGTCCTGATCTGGTGGGAGTTGTTCCTGCCCTGGGCAGGAGGATTGCAACTAGATGATTTTTAAGGTACCACCCACCTCAAGGCATTCTGTGATTCTTTGGTCACTTCGTTCTAGGTAGTACTATTCAAAAAGACGGTCAAAAAGACTTTTTTACAGCAAAATTATCAGGTAGGATACCTGACAAAATGTCTCATCTTGTTTCAGTTTTCTGACACTTGCCCCCTGAATTTTTGTTGCAGGTTCTTTCCAGTCATATCAATAAAACCGTAAGCAAAGGAAGAGAAGATATTTTAAGTAACAACTTTCAGGTCTGAAGTCACAGTGGCCAGTAAAGCAACAGCCCTCTAACATGCAGATTATGTCACATGTACTTAGCACATTTAGTCTGGACACGGGGTAGGGGTTCTTCTGTGTATCACTTGTGTTAAATACCTGAGCTGGGAGATAAAGTAGACAGAGGCCACCAGGAGGAATTTCTCTCAAGGCTGCAAGTTACTGTATAAAACAACTCTTTGGCTGTCTGTTTTACAGCCAAGGAAAAGGAAACATCCCTAAAGGGCAATTAAGTCCTTACCTGAAGTAGCCAAGGATCCTGAAAGTGAATGTCACCTGTCACTCCCCTTTAGCCAATGAGAGACCCAAATAATCCAGCTCAGATACCTAATTTGTGGGCAGATAAAGTAACACTATTGAAATCTGGGATTTTTTCTGAGCAATGCTCACATGCTGTCTCCAGACTGCAAGGAGGTGCTAGAAAAAGTATGACAAATATTTTTTTTCTTCTTTGTTTTAATTCTTATGCCCAATTAGGGAAAATAGACTTTTTTTAATGATGACAAGCTCTCATAGTTCTTATGAAGAAAATTTTTAAATTTATCTTTCTTTCTATAACAAATTCTCTCCATCCCATTCATGATAAATACTTGTCTTTATCAGACCACCTTTGACAGTAACTAAATTAATTTATATCTTTCGTGATACTTCTAGTTTAAACCACCTCATACTGCTGTTCCAGCATGGCTTGATGTGACCATCTGCTGCATTCAAATTGATGGAGAATGAAGGAATGGGCAAGGATGCTCCCAGTGCCTATGCTCACTCCAGAAAATCATCAATAAGAGAGTTCTTCTTTCTCCCCAAGGATTTTGCCCTGCTCTTTCTGTTCTTCTTCTATAAATAAAAGAAGATAGAGCAGAAAGTAAAGCAGAAATGTTCATCAGTCTCCTGGAGTCCTGGAGCAAAGGTAACATTTGCTATTTATGAATTTAATTACTTGCAGTATTTCTGCTGTATAAGCTTCAGTGTGAAAAATGTAACGCAAATATTTTTTTTTAAAATGAAAGAAAAGGCTGTCCTTCCCAATCGTGCTAAAGCATATTGAAGTCGTCTGGCAAATCAAGCAAAAAGATAGCTAATGGGCTAACAGGATATCAACATTTTCCTCTGACAAGTGAACAAGTGTAAAGGTAGGCAGTAAATGTGAGAAAAGCTAGAGGAAGGAGGAAAAAACACTCGAAAGAAACAACAAAGGATGCAAATAAGCACATTTCCTCCCACTCTCCCTTTCAGCAAAGCAGCCTGTCGTTTTCAGTAGGAAATTGCAAGAACTAGAAGCAATCCTTTGAAAACAAAACAGGATGTTCTTCTGCTGGTCTACTGTTCTCCAAAAGTGACAAACGTTGTAGCACCAAAAAATGTGGATGTTGACATTTTGTAGCCATTTACAGTTGGCTGCAGCATTCTAGTGAACACATAGGTAAGCAGACTGCAATTCCAGACACACTTTAAATTTAATCCTGGGGGCAGGATCCCTAGACAAATTTGAAGTCCATTTAAAATTGGCTAATGGCATACAATGCATTTGGCACCTTCACAAACTCTGCAAACCAAAATGAAATATCCAGACAAGGTGGGATCCACTCACACATTAACTCTGTGAGTTACCCCCTAAGCACATTCCCATGCTGCTGACAATGACGGAGTCTCCCAAGGTGGCACTGCAAAGCAGTTGTTTTGAGGTTGCACAACACCACAGCTCTAGAGCTCTGCTCTGAGCTGTGGTCTGTGAGCCTGAGCAGGAGACTGAGCTCATACAACTTTGCTACACCTGGATACCACCCCTCAGCTACCTGCCATGACCCAAATGTGCTCGTCATCACACCTGCCCACGTGTAGAGAACCAGACACTGCGTGCTCCGAGATCTGCCAGGGGAAAATACATCTTCCCATAACAAAGAAGAAAGGCAAGGCCTCCCAGCCCGCCTTACCAGCTAAAGCCACCAGACCTGAAGTTGTGAAAACACCATTGTGACACTCACGTCAAAGAGCAACAAGCTCAGAAGAGATGCTCAGCTACACAACAGTACCAGGTCTGGGCCATTGACCCCATTTGACCAAAGAACGTGTCAGCAGAACATCCACAGATGAACATGTCAGGATGTTAGAGGAGCTAAAGTGTTTCTGAAACTGACAGACTTCAGTCCTTAAAGATTCACTCCAATGGTTTTGATGTACCGAGAAATTCAACAGTGAGTACACTCCTACCAAAAGACACATTTAACATATCACCTGTAGTATTTTTGGCTCAAATCCATACATCTACTTCATTTGCACCCAAGTTTTAGAAACAAAATGATGTAACCAATCACTTTGAAGCTGTTTCTCTACTTTTGTACTCAGGACACATTCTGAACTACGAAACAGTAAATAGGATGTAATTTGAAAAACAAATGACTATCTGTATATTTATCTATATATAGCTGTTTACAAACATCTCTTTTTTTAGTACAGCCACAGTTTCTGGCTGACATTAGTATCTTCATAAAAAAGGTCAGAAACCTTCCTTCTCTCTGCTTCACCCTTCTGTCACTAAATTGCAAAATATATTGACTCCAAACATGCCCCATATTGTATAGATTGCAGAGCTGCTTCAATACTGGTCAGGTTGGAGTGTAAACATAAAAATTGGTACCTGTCTACAGCCATCTTTATCATTGTACCTTAGAATGACATGTATGCCACATAATCTGAGGTGTCAAAAATTAAGCATCTAGTTTAAGCCAGGCTGCTTCCATAGCAGAGAATGAACTTCTTGAGGTGTGAAGCTCCAGCTGTGACTCATTCACTGACCACCAACTTAAAATGAAGGGATATTTTCATCCTGATATGTTTGGGTTTTTTATGTCATTGCTAAGGGAGCCCATCAGAAAAAGATGATAACACAACTTACTGTTAGCTCTTAACTCAAGTTTTGATGAGTTTGTTCAATTCTCCTCAATATTTACTTTACCAAATGGGTCTAGAAGTTGGAAACAAAACAAACAAACAAAAACAGGACCATCAGCTCCAGCTGTGTTTTCCTAACCATAACACAGACACTGCTTGTGCCATCCATTTGGGTGTGCAGATGGCAGAATCTCAGGCATCTCTGTAAAATTAATGGCAAAGACCTTCAAAGGAAAGGACTTAGTCATATGAACATCACAGGTCTGTGGGAATTCGAGAGACTGGACACAGACTAGAAGACAAGGGGCTGTGTGCATTCAGAAAATAGGGTCCTACTCTTGACCGCAGTACAGCTGTATAGTGTGTGGAAGATTTCTTGCAAAATGGTTTAGTTTTATTTTTTTAATAAACAGTTAAAAGAGAATGAGTGTCTGTATGGAACAGGTAAGTAATTAAAATTCTTAACTGTGCAGTCAAACACATACAGCAGCACATTGCCAACTACAGACAAAAGTAGGGCTGTACAAGTCTGAACATGCACCTATTTATTAAATCTTATTTAAAACACTGAACTAAGTGCAGTGTCTGATGAAATATTTAGGGTGTTTAAACGTGCCACAGCTGACAGAAAGCTTTTTTTCCTACTGGCACAAGATTATTTTGTTTTGCTTTTTCTCTCTTTTTTTTCAAAAAAAAGACAAGGTAAATTATTTCAACAGCATCTAAGTATGAGGTAGGCTTTACATGCCACTAGTTTCAGCATGGGGCTTTCTAGAAGAAGTGCTGCTGATTAATTAAATAACTTTTTAGTTTGCTGGATTTTAATCCATAGAATTTCCTTTGTATTTCTAAAGACACAAGCATTTGCATATAATATGACATTGTGCTACTTAATATCACTGCATAGCTGTGCAAGTGGCCCCACATATAATTTAAAGCCAGATAAACTATTCTTTTGAGGTGGGTGTCCTGATAGTGATTCTGGCAAACCCCCAAAAAAGGACATTGTATTATAAATTCTTTGAAATAAGAATGGCAAAAGGTCTTACCATCCCCCATTCCTCCTTCAAGAAATAGTAATTGTTAGTGCTCCTGCTAACAGTCCTGAGCCTGCACTTGGCCTGGCCCTGGCATAACAGCCTCATCAATACTATTTTGGTAAGTTTTCCACAACCTCCTTTGCAAAGCACATTATTCCCTTTGTATGGCACAATCTCCCAGCAGGGGCACACCCCTCCACACAGCCATCCATTCATTACTGACCTATTATGCACACCAAGAAGTGAACAGGCCACCACAGAAATTGCTTTTTATTACCTTCACCTCTCAACAGCCTTCTGTCCCTCAGCCAGCCTGGACTTGGTGAGCTCCGCCAGAATGCCACTCCCTTTTTGACTTTGTGTGAAGCTCCAAGAACCCAAAGGTCATTATCACACAACAGATAACAGTCTTTTCTGCTTTGGCAAGTGCTATTTCTTCTACCTTGACCACCAGCTATTTCAGGCCAGGGCTTCCTGTCAGTGGTAATGGTTGTCTTGGTGCCTATTGGTGCAAAATAAATAACATTGAGATTAATGAGAAGTATTTACATTCATGCACACAACCTTTTATCTGCTCTTCCTTGCTGGCTTACAATCTACTACAAATTCTTTTTGGTAAGGCTATTTACACCTTGCATTTGAATTTAATGGTTCCAGTGACTCCAAAATAATCACTCAAGTTCACTCTTCAGTAGGTAGGACCTACTCTGCCTATTTTGCAGGCTATTAAGCACATGTGTAGTGCAAATTATCCAAGAAAGCGTAGAGCATTTCTAGGTCACTTTGAGTTCCTTTCCCTTTACTGAAATGTGAGTGGTCAGCTTTCTCACCCAAGCACATCTGAGCAGCACCTCCCAGCAACAGGAAAGGGTGGGGAGGGGGAAAAAACCTCAGTGGGCTCCCTTAGGTCCCACCACAGCCACTGCTGTTGGGAGGTGGTCTTATTTTGAGGACACAAAAACAAAGATGAGGAGAGGGCAAGTCAAGGAGGAGCAGTAGGGTGGGGGTCAGGAAAGAAACAGGAATTTAAGGAATGGTGGAAAGCAAGCCAAGGTAGAGAAAATTGGGAAAAAATAAAAATTGGAAAAGAAAGTGGTAATGTCCATTGAAACAGCACTGCCAAGCACTGATCCATAGCTTTCTCCCCCATGACTCTCTTGGCTGGATGCAGAGGCAGGCATCCACAGGAACACACAAGGAAGCCCTAAGAAGATAGGGCTGAGCTGAAGGATTCATTTCTACTTTGAGTGCCATCCCTGGGAGCTGCAGACTCCAACACAAACCACCTGAAAGACGCTGTGCTGAGGCCCCTAAGGGGTCTCAGGTACCTTGGCACATCAGCCACTGAAGTGACATCCAGAGAAGGTGATCCTGTTTCACTCCTGGCACGCAGAACCACCAGCAGACACTGCTGGTCTGGGAAGTCCTACCCATTGAGTTTGCCTCCATCTTCCTTGCTAAGTCTGTGCTTTTAAACTCTCAGTGTGCTCCTGAACAGCCTTGCTCCTATGCCTTCTGGATTAAATGGCACGACCTACTTTGACTGCAGCATGTGTTGGGGCAGATCTTGACAGAGCACTCCAAAGGCTTTCTCAATTACTTAGGAACAGCCTAAAAGACTGCAAAAGGTGAGCTTTTCTTTTTCTCTTCGGACACGTCGTAAATGTATCATCAATCTTATAGATGTCATCCTATGATGAGTAAGTGGTTTATAAGTTATCCAATTAATGTTTTCAGCCTCCAGTTGCAGTTTCCTCATGACTGTACCTCCTTCAGATTAAAAAATATGTCTTCTATTTATTCTATTGTTTGAATTTTTTTGTTGGGTTATTTTGTTCCTTTGTGACTAGTCATAAAAGTCACACGATCTGTGCAGCTTCCAACTCCAGATTGGATAAATGCAGAAGTACCCACATCTTCAATTTTAAAACAGATTTTATCGTTGGCTTTCCACAAAAATTTCTACAAGACAATGGTCCACTTTAGACAGCAAATGAACTTATTTCCAAATTGCTTAATTATAACTAGTTGCTGTAACAGCTGTTAACCAAAAAGTGCTAGATATATACCATATTTTTTGCTTTAGCAGCCTAATGAAAATTTCAGATTTTACAAATAAATTGCAGAAATAAGAAAATAAAAATGATATTTCACTCTGCTGGCTTTTTCAATCGCAAGAGTACATTTAGATTGTCATATGAAATATGAAATAGGCCAAAGATAACTCAGTTCTAACAAATATAATAATAGCATGCTGTTTCTTGTATTTGCTGTCTTCTCTCAGAAGTGGAAGCTTCAAACTCTCCTCTGCAAAGAGACGGACTAGGAACACCTGCTTTTTTGAACAACTGAGCACTGAGAGCCTCACATTATATTATAACACCATGATGTAAAAATTTCAAAAACAAGTCAACATTGAAATAGTCCTTAAAATAAATATCCTCTCTGCAGGAGGGTAGAAATTATTATCTAATGGGGGTTGACAAGACTTGAAGAGGAATCAGGTCTGCGTGCAGGTTGGACCTTGGCAGCAGAGGGCCTACCCAGCCACGTCTCCTCCAGGCCACGAGGTGCCAAACACGAATAAAACATTGCACACAACGTGTGCCTTGATGCTGCTTCAAACCGAATTTGCCATGGGCCTTTTGGCAAAGACACCAGGCTTTGTGTTGGAGGAGCTGCTTCTGTGCCACTCATCCGAGTGCTGGGGAAGGGAGAGGCTTTGCCTTAGAAGGCATTTGCAGCTCCTGCCTTGCAGCCAGGGAGGAAATGACGGGAGAGATGGGGGCAGAGGGAGGGAGTGAGGCTGGACCCAAGGAAAAGGGAGAAGGGATCATGAACGTGCCACTGATCCTAAATTTACAGCAATTGTTGCTGTATCTCACCATATACAAAGACAATATCCTACTTTCCTTCCAAAGACTGATATTTTCTGCCTTCTTGGCTGCTCTGCAATGGGCAGAGAAGATACTGATGCAAACGTAGCAGGAGGGAAAACGTATCGCAAACCTGTTTGGAAGGAACAAGGGATGTCTTATTCGTGAAAGAGTATAAAATTGCTTAGACAGTATGTCTGTAATTATTCCTACTGTGGTAGTAAGGAGAGACGCTACCCTGAGAATCCTGCCATGGTAGGTGACACGTGTGTATTTATTAAAAATCCTAACAGCCTTTCCTCTACAAACCTCACCATTTTAGCATGGGATGAAAACAACAGGTGGATATAACGAAGAGGGAAATAAAGCAGTCAGGATAACAGCGTATTTATCTTCTTCAGTAGAATAAGTAGCAGCACACCAGCTGCTGGGCTATTGTCAGATGTTTTCCAGCCACCACAGAAAAAGTGAGTTTTGAGGAGGGGTTTGAAGGAGAATAGATTAGCAGCCTTATGGCATTATTATGAGGAGTTATGCATATGCATAAGGAGTAGCTCTGAGAAAGTAAGGAGGCTCTTGGACTAACAAGCGACGAAGAGAGGCATCATGGGGCTGCCACAATGTGGTGCATATTGAACCTGCTTTCATATGTAAACAGACAGCATGCTGCAGTCTCACAGGATCACTGCTGCCTTTTATTCAGCATCCCAGTGCTGCACACAGTGGTGGCTGCTGTGCCAGTGATACATTAAATACAATCAGAGAGATAAATAAATATAATTTAAAAGGTCTCAGCATTTGAATACTGAACACAGCTATAGTGTGATAAAGAAAAAGGTAGGAAAGGGTAATTATGGCATTCTAGGACTACTAGAAATAATGACCAATTTGCCACTAACATCGCTGGAAGATAGATTTCACTCAAAGCATTTTAGAAGGGATAGAACCTTTAAGCTTCAGGGCTTTAAGCAAGCCTGCAGTGTGACTTAGGAAAGGGTTTCGTTATTGATAGATTATCTTACAGATACCTTTTGCAGCATTTCCACTTTTCTCTTGCACAGGAACATTCAAACCACAATGTTGACTCCTTGCAGGGAGTCTCATGCTTCTAAGTAATTTATTGACATAGCTGCCTCTTAGCATAGAAACTTAGGGAAGCATTTTGGAATAACCTCCACTAGAATTAGGTGAAACTTTTTTCATTTTCCAGACAAATCTGATTTTTTTTTTTCTGTCAGTCCTTCACATTAATAATATTAGGAAAACGAGGTGGCTTTTTGATGACAACGTTTACTTTAGGAAAGTGAATGTGCTTCCACATGAAACACACAGGCCATGTCAGTACACGTCCATGTACTGCATATAACCTTTTCATTTGAATTGTACATGTGTAAGGAACATATTCGCTGGGGCTACACTAGATGCTGAACACTAATATTTGCACAGGAGGTTCTGCTCCTGCATTTATTCCTCAGTGGGCAGGCTCCTGCCCTCCTTTGAAGGCATTTATAGGCGTATGGTTCAAACAAAATGTGCTGCAGACTGAAATCACCTAGTGCAAAGTAATATATGGAGGTTATTTGCTCGGCTGCATGAGCCTGGGACTGGAGCGTATCGCTGCAGGACGCCGTGGGGACTACCGTGTATTTTCATTAGGTACTTAGGATTTAAATGATTTGAAAACTGCCTTTCAAGTAGAGGGAAAATTTGCTGAATGGCCTCTTCACCTACCTTGGGAAATCTGTGAGCTTTCCAGTATTTCAGATATTTCCACAAGCAAATAGGTACTTCTAGAATATCTCTTACGATTTATCATCAGCAAGGCTCTGTATGGAAGGCCACTGGAGTGCCTTGGCATTCTGCAAACACCCTGAACAATTTAGAAATGTTATTTTGCCTCCTTATCAATAGATGGAATACATTACAAAGCCCAGCCCTGATAGAGAGCTCCTGCACACACAAATAGTGTACCTAGCATTAAAATGAGAAAGATTTTTAACTCTTTCCACTCCCCTGTCATGCACCACACCAAGTTACCTCAGGGCTGCTATAGGCAGGAAAAAAAAAACATAAAAAGAGACATCCTACATGGTGCAGGCATCCTCTGACCCCATAAAATATGTGGTGCTGGGCAGCCCACTCATAGGCTATAGTAGCACCCCAGAGGGGCCTGCACAGCAGGGAGGGTGGGCAGCAGCCTGACCCATGCACCACCAACACATGGATGTGAAACCAGAACTGCAAACACGTCAGGGATCAACTGCATCATTTTCTGGCAATATTCTATGGGTTTTTGTATCGTTGCAGCTGATGTGAACCTTGCTGTGTTTCCTAGTCGTTACAACACTTTTTCAAGCAGTTTGGTTTGGTTTTGTGGGCATCTTTCACTTTACTTTTACATCCAAAACAGCATAGGCTGCATCATTCTGATACAACTTCCAGAGTGGCTGATGTATTGAACAACAGGATAAGCTATGAAAGGCCAGGGGATTAGGCATTTTGCTTTATGTTTAGGAATGCTATTTAATTTCCCTTCAACACACTTAGAGGCAAAGTCTTATAGAAGGCTTGAGAAGGAAAACTGAACTTCAGTGTGGAGAAAAACAGTTCATTTTAATGCCTTGTACTGCTTTGTGTCTTGGGTTTGTTTTTTTTTTTAAGCACTGATAGTGCCATGGGCAGTGCCATTGGTGTGGTCTTATCAGTTTCTGTGTGTTAAAATAGAGAGTGGATTTCAAAAGGACAGGTAGGAATCCAGAGACTGTTGGCTTTCTGTGGACATCTTACCTCTCCAAATAGTCTTATGAAATATTCCCCTACAGGTGGAAAACCGCAGGCATGCACATTTTGCAGTCTCCCACACTCAGTTTTATGCCCCCTTTTTAGCCAGTTCTAGCCTGGCTGGGGACAGAGGCAGCCCAGTGTGAATGCTGCAGAGCTGTGTGTCTGTGGTTACAGGCATGGACACCACTTCCAGACAACTGAAGGGTAAAGTGGGATAAGGGAAAACAACTTCCTTGAACCCCCTTTATGAAATCCATACCAGCTACAGCAGGTCTCAGTTTGCACAGAAGTCCTTTTGTTGCTCTTCTGCCATGACCTCTGTTTGTCTGCCTGTCCACCCAGAGGCTGAAAGCACCAGCTCTTCCTGAAAGCCTAGAAAGTGCCTGTAACATTGTGGGCTCTGCCACAAACAAACATGAGGGAAAGACAAAGTCCTAGAAGATGTTAATAGGAATGCAAAGTCAAATAGTCTTGCAAAAAACAGGAGATCAGACTCAATTATTCAAAGAGTCTTTCCTGGACCTTGCTGTTTATCATTCCATGATAAGGGATATATTTATCTTTTAAATTCTTTCTAGTCAAACAGAAGAGCTTTGCTTTCCCAGAGGAATGATTTCCCTCCATCCCACACTGAGCACCTCTCTCTTGCCCTCCCCTCTTCCCGATACACACGGCTCCTGGTGCGTGGAAACAGCAGTGGGACATGTCAAGTACATTTTTTCTCCTTAAAGCACGTGTACCTGGGAGGTCACAATCTTTACAAAGTCAAAGTTTTGTGTGTTTGAGAGCTTTGCCCTACTACCATGTAATTGAAATCAAGCTTTTAAAAGCTCACGACAATGTGTTTGTTCTTTAACCTCACCCAGCAAAAAGAGAGGGCTTTGCTGAGAGAACCCATTGTTAAGCTCCTGCACTTAACTGATAAGGCACTGATACAACCAGTAGCAAAGAAAGAAACTAATAATAATAATTTAAAAAAAATATTCACATGCCTTCCTTCCCCACTACATTAATGCCCTGCCCAGATTAATTTCCCAAGTTCTTAAGAAATGAGGCGCAGCATCTTTAATCATATTAAAATATTGTTATGGAACTTATTAAATAACAGGGAGCTATAATGAGTTCTCTCATGAAAAAATGGAGGGTTTCATGCATTTGAAGGTCTGCTCATTATCCATTCTTACATTTTAATGATAGATGCGCCTATTACTCAAAAAAGTAGAGGATCTATTCGGAAATATTTGAGACTAAATGACTGGAACAATTCTTAAACCATCTTACGTCATCTACCATGCATATGGGACACTTCTGTGAAAGCTCCTGAGCAGCAGGGGATGTAACACAGAGATTGAAATGGGACAGGGTTGAGGGGTTGTTCCTCTGATGCCAAGGAGCTGAATGCAGGTTGTGTGAGTGCATACAGCAATCAAAGCAATCACGTCCTTTCCTGTCCAGGAACTAGGAGCTCGTGAGTGAACTTTGCAAGTGTTTGGATTCCGATTTTTTTTTATTCATGCCAAACACTATTCACAAAAGCATTTGTTTCCTCAGCAGGAGGTTTACAGAAGCGTGATCCAGCTGTACCAAGTCACACCTCTGTTGTTCCATGCAGTTTATAAATCCAGAGGTTTCCTTTGGTATGAGAACACCTTTCAAGGATTCAGTCATTTCCACCCTGACTGGCTTGTTGATCTGCAAGTTTTTTCTTTCCTTACACCACAGTGCCTTTGTGAAAAAGGAACAGGATTTCAATAAGTGGTTTCTGTTGGCCTCAGCCTTCGATAACAGAGAAAGATGCCTGAGATCCAGAAGTGAAAACCCTGGAATGATGGTATCTTTAAAGAAAAGAAGTTTCCAAGGACACTAATTGAATTCAACCAGCAAACATTTCTAAATGGAAGATTGCTAGTAGCCAAAAGGTTTTTCCTGGGAAACCACCCAGAGATAGAACTTTGAGCTGATTTCATCAAAGGAGATTCTCAACTGTGAAAAATGATAACACCCCCATGGCAAGTAGTGCATCAAAATCAAATAAGGCTTGGAACAGTAGTGACTAAAAGGGGAGTTTGTTGAAATATAGCAAATATCTATGTGCTGCATCTGAAAAGAAACACTGTGAGATAGTCATTAATGGGGCACATTTCCACCACAATGTAAAGTCCTTCCAAAGTAGAGAGCAGTACTGATCAGTATGTTTTTACCAAATGGTAAGTCAAGCCACTTGGAATATGACAAAAATCTATTAAAGTGTACATTTCTCTTAGTAGAGATAATTAATAAAAAGGAACGAGAAAACCTAAAAAATAAAGCTATTCCCAGCAGCTTGGCCCATTTTTACAACTGAAAGCTGCCCATGTCCCTGTGTAATGACTCATTATGCTTTTGCATAAATGAGTCTTATGCTTTTACCTTCTCAGCCAGTGGGGAAGCATCCTCAGAGCTAGATCACTTGCTCTAGGAATCCAGGACAGAGCAATGCTGGTTTATACAGGCAAAGAAGGATGCAAGGAGGCCTTTTTAATTCACTGTTTTTTCTGCTGCTTCATGACAGTGGCCTTATAAAGGCAGCAAAAAATTGTCTGGTTCCCAGGAGGCTGCCATCAAACTCCCCAGCACAGAAAACAGGTGGGCACAGTGGGCATTGATGCAGTTTTGAGCTGCAATCTCTTTCAGGCAGCAATCACTTCACACCACCTGTCTCAGTGCTGTCAGGGATTTTTAGTTGCATCATGGCCTAATGGTAAATAATTCAGCAGAAACTGAGAATCACATACAAACACAGACAAAGCCAGAAAAGTAAAATAAAAAAGATCAGAGGGAAGATCCACCACCAGATTTAAAAGGTCATTAGTAAAACCCTATTTATAGGCTTTTCTGACCAGCTGAAGCTCTGTCCCTGGAGGTAAAAGCTGTCTGAAATGTCCCAGTGTGGGCAGAGCAAACAGAGCCATTCTAACGAGTGAGGAAAGGTTAGGCTCAGGGATGAGTATGAGTGAAAAATATTTGGCTAGACTCCTGGTACAAACTCCCACGCAACGCTTTGAAAATCTACCCCTCTGTGTCCTCAGCATTGGTTTTCAAAGTACAGCAGCCTAGAGACAGATGTGCCATTATTGTTTATGGTTCAAAGGCAGAGAACTCGTTTGGTGGGGAAATAAAATCCATACTAATAGAGCAAGTACCAAGAAATGTTCTAAGAGGGAAAAAGCATGTTCTAAGGTGTTTTAACAAACTTCTGGCTCCTAGCCCAGAACTCAGTTGGAACAGTTGCATTCATCTCCAGGCCACCACTCTTTGAACTTATGGAAACCTATGGTTATATTTAGCTAGTTAAAAGATATATGGCCAGTGCATTGTAACCCTTTTGTCAGTCTCCCCATTACAACTTTTAATTTTATTGCTTTTTAACCACAGTTGCTTAATTCATGGGTTCAGCTAAGAGGGACAGAAGGCAGTTGATGGATGGTGTGACAATGGCACTCTTGGCTGCTGTTAGGGAACTCATGATCTCAGGAGGAAAAGCCAGTTTGCACCACTCTGCTCAATGATGATCCCAAAGTGACACGTGCCCTGAACCAGCCCCTCTGTGCTTATTAGATCTGCTATTAATAGATCTGCTGTTAACAAGACAGTTTGCAGACAGAACATCCCCTTAGATAGGCAGTGTAAACGAGGCATCACTAAAGAAACAACAACAACAAAAAAGGAATTTTTCAGCAGCCCACACCTAAAACTTTTCAGTTATAATGAGTTTCATATTCTTTTGGTTATATGGGGATCAATCAGGAGTACATCAAATCTTAATGAAGAGAGAATCAAGCAGAATATTGAGAACACTCGCAGAGCTGAAATTGCCTTCCTGTGTGATTGTAAAGATCACATCTACAGATAATGTGCCAAAAGGTCAAGCAATTAAAACCACTGAAGCTCCAGCCTACTAATAGGTCTGGTAAAAAGCAAAGTTTCAGTAAGTGAGAAGCTGTAAAAGTATCATAGCTGCTCTGCAGGGTAGCCAGGTTTCCAGCAACCCCAAAATAGCCCTACAGATAATGGGTAAATGTGAGGGCTTAGAGGGTAAGCAGCAACTTTTCTCAGTTTAGCCTTTGGTTTCCAATGCCAATCCTGAACAGGTGATTCCAGCCAGACCACTTGTGTTCTGTAGGCACCAATAGGGACTGGAATGGCATCAAGAAGGATGAAATGAAGATGTGAGGCTGAACACACCACAGAATTGAATGTCCTGATTATTTCCACCCTCCCTATTTTGAGTGCAAAATGTTGGTAGTGCTAGACCAGACACAGAGTCAGCAAGTGCATGGGATAAGTGTGTCATCTTCCTTCCTTCCTTCCTTCCTTCTCATCTCCCTCCTGCTGACCTGTGCCATAGAGCTGGGACCATCATCCGTGCATGCAAGTGATGAGATGGATGAGTTCCCTAAAATCAATTTGGGGAGCAGGGCAATTTCCAACCCTCACTGGGGTTTGCATGAGTATGGGCACAAAGGAGGCAGCAGGAATTCATATCTGGAGAAAGGAAAAGACAAAACTGCACTTTTCAGCAGCTGCCTGCACAGAGTTTTACTTAAAGGAGTGATGAAATTGCAGCTTGTCTTCATTAGACCTACAGAGCCCACAGGTAGGAGTTTGGTCTAGAGAGAACTTGTGCTGAAATTCTCTCTGTAATACTGCTCAGTGAGGACAAGCAACCACACTTTGCCTGCCTTGAGAGCTGGCCCCTCAAAGCACCCAGAGAAATGGTTATAAATTGGAGTTGGAAGCAGTCCTTCACTTCAGTGCCTGAGTAGCAAAGCAGTTGGGCACAGGAGGGCTGGGTCTGAGTGCCAACTCCGTGTTAAGCTTCACATTCCCTGCTTCACTCAAAACCAAGGGGGTCATCAGCTGTGGGTTCAGCAGCTGCAACTCCAGCTGGATACAAAGGCTCCTGAACTATGACTGCCTTGAGGAAGATTGGAACATCTAGATTTTGTTTTCCTTAGGCTCTGGAGAAAGCTAGTGAGATGTGTGGACAACATCAACTCAGGTGGGAATACATAGTTAAGAATATAGCAACATAAAATCATTTTGAAAGCATGTCAATACATTTACTGCTTTCTATTATCATATGTTCAGTAAGTTAAAACAAAGCTTTCCAGTAACTGCTTGGAAATACTTTTGAGAACATATTAAATGCTTGCTCACTATCAGTTGTCTGCTGCTCTCTCTAAAGCCTCTCAGCAGTGGGTATTAGCAGCTATAACAGAGATTTCACATGCAACAACCTTGAGATTAAACTCCATGCATGACCCACAGTTCAGACTGTGCTCATCAGAAAGAAAGTGCAGGGAAAAGTGGACAGTGAGGGCACTGTAAATATTTTGTGTCTCTCATAACCTCTGACCGTTGTTCACACTTACTAAAAATTGGATTCCAAAACTCATGACTGTTAATGAGTCTTTTCCTGCAATGCAACACAGCCTATGGCAAATGTATCCATCTCTCCATATCTGTGACAGGCAGACAGCTGATACCTGTCCTTTGAACCTCAAATGTTTTTCTCAAATTCTTCTCCCATCCCTTTTCCCTTCTTGCTTCTCCAGTCCCAGCTCATCTTCCTGACCTACCCTCTAAATGCTGAGTCAAGGCCAAGGCCTGGTATAACAGCCAACATCATGTTACAAGTTATCCCCATTCAGCTTTTCTTTAGGTTATCATTAAAGAAAGTGACCAAAAAGAGTTTTAAAAAGTTAATAGCATAACTTTCTAACTTTCTACTTATATGTTAATGTATCGGCCTAGGAAACATATAAATATTTTAGTCCCTGTCTCACCTCAAAAACCTGTATTATTTTCAGGAGCTGTCAGTGCTGTGCAATCACATTGGAAGACAACCAGAACCTCCACATTCAGAGGTATGCAGTGAAAATATGCCCTTCCTGTAAAATTTTCTGGTGGATTCTTTAAAATATTTCCACAAAAAGGTACCACATAATCCGAATGGGAGCAATGTTTCCCTCCTCATACATCAGGCCGACACATACAAATATTTCAGTTCCTCCTCTTCTTTACCCCCAACATGATGTAAGCAGTTGCCAAATCTCTTCCTCATCAAATATCCTGGAAAAATGCAAAGGGATATGATGATCTGTGCAGTTCAATTTAAAAACAGAATATTCCTGTGACCTCTAAGCTTCCGTTTAACTATCTGAGACAACAAGTGCAGCAGGGTCATCTTCTCCACTATCATTCAGGATAAATCTGGCTATTTGACAACAGGCCCCTAATGGGGAGCTGTGATAGAATAGGTATTCAAAGGAGATGAGATTTGGAGTAATCACATCAACATCTTGTGGTGAGGAAAAACCTTTGGTCTCACCTGAATTATGTACAGTGCCTATGAAAGCAGAAACCACTCCATGGTTTTATAGCCTAAAAGCAATTTTAAAAATACATAACAAAGGGCTGTAACAACTCTATCCAAGTTAAACCAATGAAATTTGCTGCTACCACACACTGCTGAGCCCTAGGGAAAGCACCTCAAGAACCTGGGATTTGAGTCCAAGACAATGAAAAAGAGGTTTATTCATCAGAAGCCTGGAAGCACAGGGTGGGATTCAGCTGCTTAAACATATGTGTCTAGTGCCATTTTTGATGCCTTAGGGTGTTGCATCTGGCCCTCAGCTGCTGCTCCAGAAGGGAGCAGGTCTTTCATAGATCAAGTGTCAGATCTGCCATTCCTGTGTGGATGTCTCAGGTGGCCTCAGGCATTGAAAATGATGCTCTGTGCTTATATTTTGGCTCCTGAATTGCTCCCATGCTACCTATAAGCAATTTCCGGTTCTCTGTTTTAAGCGTTTTCCCTTTTTTTGTTGTTGTTTTCCCCAGTCTGCATTAAATCATGGAGATTAATTGTCTCACTCTGAGCATCCTTCCTTCCACGTGGGCCTGCACAGTCTATCTCAGTGCATGGGGCTGGCAGGAGAGATGCTTTGCCCCTTTCTGAGCCCAGGAGGAGCTGAGCTCAGCCGCAGCTCCCACGGGCTTTGGTGGGAGCTGAGGCAGTTCAGTGCATCCCTGCAGCCCTCTGCCTGCTCCAGACAGAGGCAGGGGCATAATTCCCACGTGAATCACACACAGGCAGCTCAGCAGGAGAACCCAGCACTCAATGCCATGGGGCTTTGGCAAGGGACAAAATTTTCTTTCCATCTGTGCCAGCTGCAGTTTGGGGACCTGCTGATGGCAGAATTGGCTTTCCATTTGTAGAAGATGTTCCTTTCTCCCCTTTTTATCAGACCCTCAGGTATTTGAAAGAAAGCGATGATGACTCATCCTCTGAAGGCATTTCAGCCATCATCTCCATCTCCTGAAAATCTTACTTTTAGCTACAAATACACACTGTGGTGACATGGCCACTGTGGCAACAGGGTGTCCCCTGTGCTCCCAGGAAATCTTTTGGAACAGAGAATTGGGTAGGCTGGGAACACACAGGACAGTAAAAGTTATGGGCAGATCTTCACTACTTCATTCAGCCTGCTTACATAGCAGGAATTTTCTTCAACAGGGACCTTATTACGTTAGAATACAGTAAGTTACTGTGTCTGTGAAGCAGATATAAGAATGGTGAAGGTGTTTGCTGTTATATGGCAAATCTTATGAGGAGCAGCTGAGGGAGTGTTTAACCTGCCAAGAGGAGGCTTGGGGAGGGCCTTATCACTCTCTACAACCACCTGAAAGAAGGCTGTAGTGAGATGGGGATTGGTTTCTTCTTCAAAGTAACAAGGACAAGAGGAAATTACTTCAAGTAGCACCAGGGAGGTTTAGATTGGATATTAGGAAGTATTTCTCCACTGAAAGTGTGGTCAGGCATTAGAAGTTGTCCAGGACAGTGGTGGAGTCACCACCCCTGGAGGTATTTAAAAGATGTGGAGATGTGGCACCTAGGGACATGGTTTAGAGGTGGAGCTGGCAGTGGTGGGAAAGTGGTTGGACTCAATGATCTTAGAAGACATTTCCATCCTAAAAAATTCTACTATTCTATGATTCTACAACCCTGAGTAGTTTTCATAGACTATTGTCACTACAAATAGCTACAGGATAGTGAGTGCCTACTGTGATCTATTAATCACAGAAACGCATCAGTTTCTGCAAATTTGCAGTTTGCTGCAAATAGCACATCTTCAAAAGCCAATCCTAACACATCAGTGAGTAAATCTTCATAAGCTGTTTCAGTACAATGGCATGAGAACAGCTTTGTAACACCACCTACAAGTGCCAGTGAAGGATCCTGACGCATCAATTTGCCAAGACTGGAACAGAGAAGTGTCCACAGGTGCTTACTTTGCCTTTTTGTACTTCATCAGTGTCGTGCAACTGTTGGCTCAGTCAGCAAATGTGTCAGGTCTTGGAATAACATCTACTTGTGTAGCTTAGGTACCCTGCCAAAAGGTAAGTGTTTTAAAGAGTAAAATCATAAAGTATTATGAACATAAAGCCTATGATAGAAAAGGTGACTCCTCAGCAACAGCGCCACAGCAACATATTTTACCAAGGGAAGGAAAAGTCAGCTTTATCATCACCAGTGTCATCACTCTTAAATATTGCATCCTAGGCAGTTTCATTTTGGATTTAGATAGATGCTTTCCCAGGCTCAAATTTTTGCTCTTTTAATCTCTGGTAAAAACAAGGTTCTCAATTAACAGTTATGAGTTGCCCTCACATGGCACAGACCTGTACAAAAAGCATACAACCATGCCCTGGGCAGCACTGTGTGTACATTGCTGTGGAAGCATGAGCACGGGGACAGCTCACAAGAAAGGTGGGAAACCTGGGAAAGCCAAGCAGAGGGCTGACAACATGGTCAAGGGCCAAGAGAACATGACTCAGAGGGAGAGGCTAAAGGAGTTGGGTTTATTTAGTCTGGCAAAGAGGATAAGGGGCAGTATAATAGCAGTTGACATCTACTTGACAGGGAGTTACAAAAATGACAGAGCCAAACTCCTCTCAATGGTGCTAGACAACATGACGAGGAACAATGGGCACAGGCTGGAGCCTGGCACGTTCAAGTCAGACATTATGGAAATTGTGCACTTGAAGGGAGGTACAGCACGGGAACAGGTGCTTGGAGAGGTTGTGAAAACTCTGTTCTCGGCAGATTTAAGACTCTGTTAAAGCCATGGCTGAACTCATTCCCAGCTGGCATCAGTCCCACTTCTCATGGGAGGCTGGATGAGAGACCCCCAGAGTTTCCTCCCAACCACCACTTCTGTTTCCTGTTTCAACTCATCACCTTTGTGACTCTGCAGGGAGTCATGCCTTAAAGGTGCAGTTTGCACTTTGTATTTTCTCACTCTAAGTGAGCCTCTGAGGTTTAGAATAAGGTCAGTGCTACTTCTTCCTTCAGGTGGGCTGTGCCCTGCATGACTCTCCATGAGCTGGGCATGTTCAGAGCATGTCTTCCAGAGGTGAGCTTTGCTGTGAGGCTGGGCTTGTGACCACATATAAATAAGGTGACTTGCTGGATGTCATTATTAACTCCAGAGTGCTTCTGATATTCCCAGGTGTGGAACTTTAGGTGGCTGCTGCTTTCAGTCAGTTGCCTCTTAGGCAGTAACAGTGCAACGTTCTTGGGCTTCGATTTTTGGTTTTAGGCAACTGATTGAACACTGCTTTGTGTGAGTCAGAGCAAAGGAGCACCTAAAGAACAGAGTGCACCTAAAGTATTTAATACATAGTGCTATGTAACATACAAAGCATTGTAGGGTGATGTGGTATTTTTTTTAGTAACAGTAGCACAGAAAGACACACTTCATTATTCATAATAACAAATCCTTATGAGTTTTCTTCAGGTCACATGGGACATAAGAATAACCATGCAGTATTAAATCAGTCTAGCCCAGTATCCTGTCTCTGATGGTGTTCAGTTGGTAAATATTGTATGGATAGATCAAACACAGAGTTCTTCCTTGGCATAATTCATCCTCCTAGTCATTCTGAGTTATGGGCTCCTTGAAATGGCTTAATAGTCACCAGAGCAACTATTCTTCACAAATGTATTAAATTCTCTTACAGTTTATACTTTTGGCTTCCGCAGATTTCACTGTCAAGGTGGACCAAAATGTAATCATGCTTCCTAAAAAAATTCCTCATATTTATATATATTAAGCTTGCTTCTTATAGTTTCACTTCATTCCTCCTAATTCTTGCATTATGAGAAATTGTGAAGTAGTCACAGAGGAGTGCTGTGATGACTACACTGAAGCACTCAAGATGAGTAATTTTGAGTAATCTATCCTTTGATTACATGATATTAAAGCAGAAGGAAAACCAGACACTGCAAATAATTTATATCATCTTGCTGGTAGCTTTGATTTTCTGGAGAAGATATTCTACAACTAGATACAGGCTAACAGTGAAATTTCTCTCTGTGTGAAGCAGCATGAGCTAACAAAGCATGTCTGTGTAACACATACACAGAAATTTCTTAACCATTTCAGAGGGTAACCTTGGCACTGCAAGGTAAAAGAGAGCAGAATGAAGAGGAATGATGGGGAGGTTGGTGCATTACAAACAAATCTCCAGAATGCTTCATTTCATTTCAGAGCTGACACTTAAATCATGCTGTAAAGTCTTCTGGTGTCCTTTATGGTAAGTAACACAAATCTTACTGACTCCTACCCTGTACTTGTAATGTGGATGGATAGATAGATAGATAGATAGATAGATAGATAGATAGATAGATAGATAGATAGATAGACAGATAGATAAGCTCAAGTTTTTTCAAGCATCCCTTTCAATTCCACAGCAGAATCTGACCCAGGAGGAGACATTACACTCTTGGAGAAATATTAATAAGTACCAAGTGTCACGGTGAAACCTCTCTTCTGAGGTATCACTCTATTTTCACTATTTGTTTCCTGCACTAGCTGAAAGCAAAGTGCATCCACATGACAATTACAGGCTAGAATGATTCATGACTGCTCTTTAACAATAAATTACTGATGGATTTCTGAAGACCCCAATTCAATTCTCATTATAATCTCACAATATGCACTGCCATCTATGCCCTTCAACATTTGACATAAATTATTTGAGGCAGTATGTATTTCATCTTCGTTGATACAAGAAATTGCAAGTGGCCTAATGGTTAGTGACAGAAGCTGACATATCAAAGGATTCAGAGAAACATAAACAAAAAATAAATCACCATCCCACTGCCCCTCCCCAATACTAAATTCCTCATTTTACAAAGACCATATAATCCTTTCTTTTTCAAACAAATACCACCGTATCACTGTTATTCTAGCATAAGCTAGCATAAAGCTTACAATAAGGACCTGTTTAATGTGCTTTTTAATAGCCCTGTTTGAAGGACTTCTTACTGACATCATATCGCTGGGCGATCCAGAGGGGATTACACGTGTCAGCCCAATCAATTGCTGGTAATTGTATCACAAAAGACCTATCTGAGAGCTCACACAGGCACAGTAAACCGTGCTTCTATATTCTCCTACCTTGTTAAAAAAAAAAAAACCCAGCTATTAAATTAATTGGCACTAAAAGCATGTAATAGTTATCTAATCTATTAATTTTTAGTTTAATATTAACTAGGGTGTCTCCTATGACAAGTATTTGACCTGTAGAGAAAGAATGGAGTAAGATCACCCGTGCGGTCTTTCAAGTTAACAAAATAGTCGCTTGAAGGAAAGAGGTGAAGGCATTCTTTAGCCTCTGCCTCGTACTCCAAGATTTTATTTGTTTTCATCCAAGTATTGACTTTATGTGGGGCCAGCCCGGTTGTGCCTGACGCAGCATGTTTCTCTGCAAACTTCAGACCTTTCAGCCCAGCCTGGGGGACAGCAGAGGCCACACTGCCACTCTGCAGAGCACAGAGGGAGCATTCAGAGCTCACACGAGCTGTTCAGAGGGGCACAAGGGGGTGACCATCCTGCTGGTCCAGATGTGTTGGGTTGCTCTGGGAGTGCCTCAGGAGCCCTTGTCCCCTCCAGTGCATTTGTCCATACACAGGGGCCAAGAGAGCACCCTGGGTGTCAGCATCCTCTTCCTGTCTCTGTCACTTGGCTTTGCTTGTCTAACCCAGGGCTCAGGATAGAAAACCACAGCCATGCCACAGGGCCTGGCTGCTCCAAGGTGCTGAGCTCACACTCTGCTGCAGTCATGACGAGTTGGATTTAACTCCTTCCTGTCTGCAGCACACCCACGGCGCAGGTCAGAGCCAGCTCTCAAAACCAGCACACCTTCTCTAATTTATATTTATGTCACTGAGGTCAGCCTCAGTCTCACTAATTCTGAGTAGTGCAGGATTTGACCTGACACAAGTCCAAAACCCCTTTAGCAGTCAATTAGTTCTAATTATGGCAAAAAATCTTTTGCCACCTTCTACTCCCCTTCAAGGAATGGCTTTGGGAAAGCATCAGGAAGAGCTAGATAAGTATCCAGAACTCAAATTGTGATTTCACCCTCTTGAAAACTGCATTTAGGAGGCTGACATGATTTATTGATCTCAGTAAAAGCCATGTTTCTGGCTGGCACTCTGCAGCTCCAGGAGAGTGGCTGCCACTCTCAGCTGCAAGTGCACCTGAGGCATTATCCAGCACGACCCCATCACCACCATGATAACACACCCTGGGCAGCTCCTGTGGGGCCATAAAGTTGGCAGAGAGCTGCCAGTGAAATGCAGTAACACATAAGTGAAGAGTTTCAAATTCAATAAATTCTTTCCCTAAGAATATTCAGTCACCAACTAATTGCTCCTACTCCAAATAGTTATAGTAGAAGACCATGTTTTATTTATATGCAGCCTACCTGCCAAGGCTTTCTAAATACCTAATACAAAACAAATAAGAAGCATTAAAGGGAACCAAAGTGATCTCACACAGCAAAACTTTCCAAAGAGCCAACACTGCCCCAGCAGTGAAAATAACATCCATTTTTCCTCTGACATTCTAGGGCAGAGAAAGTCAACAAAGAGGGTTAGAAGTTATGTCCTCTTCATAGGCCATATTAAATGATCCTCCTGAAAATGATGCATTCTATATGTGCAAAAATAGACCCTCCTCTGCATTGGCATCAGGTAGGACTGAGCAGTCACTTGTGCTGAGTGCAACAAATGAGGATCTTCCCCTAGTGATGCCAAATCACAGTTATCACAAACCTACCTGCAGGATTGAAAAATGAGAATAGAAAGGAAGTGTACACACATGTCTTCTGAAAACACATCTTCCACTGCTATCCCAATAAGGTGAGCAGTAAAAACAATACCATAGTCTTCAAAAGACTTGTTTCATGTCTGGGAGTCCTCAAATTGTCCAATGGCAGGGCAACCTTAGATCATTAATCTAACACAAAAATGAATGGGTTTTTTTGGTGACCCAATCACCTGCAAATTAGCAAAGATGCAAGAACTATATTCACACTATTGTCTGTGCACACCCAGTGTAAAAGCCTTACTACTTTTCTCCATTGACTCACAAGGAAATGTGTCCACAGCCACGGACAGCTGCTGATCTGAATTGCACATTTTTTGCTTGAGGTTTGGTGTGGTGCTAAGCATCAAGCCACTCTCCCACCACAGCAGGCAATTTAATGAAGACCATGAACTAACCACTCAGCGCTGTGCTTGCAAGTCAGGTGTCCTTTTATTCACACCTTGTGGATGAGGCTTCAATTTCTCTTGCCCATGTTGTTTGTGTGTCCATAATTTAGTCACCAGCTGCAGACCAGAGTGATTTATTATAGCTGGGTATACTAGAGACAGTCAAGATATAGATTTAATAGTGCAAAATTCCTGCCGTTTTCCAGCACCCAATGGTCACAACAATGAGGTGCAAAGGCAAAGATTAGTGTTATGTCTCAAAAATCAATCAGAACTGCTTTTCTGATCTAAATGACAAATAAAATATATTTTCTTTATAAGCACACAAGGACTGCTAAGTATCTCTGCTCTGCTTAGAATAGTTTCATTTTAACTTCCTATGAACAAGGCCAAGATCTCAGCAGCAGAACCTTCTTACATTCTTCTCCGTTGATTCGTTAGTGCTCTTGAGTGATAAAAATAATGATTTTCATAATAAGTGGAGTTAGTGAAGTATGTTTGGAATTTGAAAGAAAGGTTGAGCTCATGGTGTGCATCTCATTCCACTTAGGCAGCCTTTTGCAAGCCAAGGAAAGGCTCAAATGCAAAGTACAAATTATTCCTTGTCCTTCACAGGTGCCTGACAGCACCGATCCCTTTGAGACATGGGCACATTAATTCCCTTGCAGTGCCAGTCCTGGCTGCACAGCAGGCACCGAGGCATCTGGGTACATTGACATTAGCTGTGACATTAGCTGAGGTCTCTAGAATTGCAAAAATGCAGAAAAGAAGTTACTGTTTTAACCCTGGCAGGATAAAAGGGCATGAAGGCTTTGGTTTTGCTGCTCTTCAGATGCCTGAGCATTTCTGTGTGGCAGTGTTTCCCCACAACATGACAGGTCAGTGTGCTGTGTGTTTGGGCAGCAGTGGAGCATTATTTTACACAGCAAATGACAGCAGGGGAGGACAGGGAATACTGTGGATGGCTCATCACAGGCTCAGGAGGTGCCTGTACAATTCTTGTTCCTCTGTAGATCAACTTCTGTGATCCGGTGCAATTCCTTCATCTTTTCAAAGCCTGGCTTCACACTTGTACTAGTGCTTTCTGCTCCTCTCTCCTACTCTTTGCATGTCTGGCTGAGCCAAATTGTAGCTGAATGTGAAAGTGAGCTTCAGATATATGTGTTTTTTTTCATGTACCTCATGCAAGGCATCCCTTCCTCTAGGCACTGCTGTAGTACAAATTATCGCTAATAATAATATGCTCTTTGCAAAGAGACTTAATTCCATAATTATATGGTAATTACATAAGGAAAAGTGAGTAGTTTGAATAGGTGTCATTGTGTCCTGGCTAGAAAAGAATTTCTGAGACTGCAGAGCTTTTCTTTTCTGGAACAAGAGATGCTCAGGTAGGAATGATCCATAACCCACACCATACGAGGTCTGCAGTGGGAGAATTCATATGGATTTGGAATAAATTAGGGATGTTTGCACTACATCTCTGCCTCTCAGGAATAAATAGCAGGACCAGGAGCATCAAGAACCATGGAGAGGTTCAGTAAATTGAGAAGGGCAGAGATTTTCACCCAAGTGAAAATTTCAGTCAAGAAGAAAAAAAATGCAGAGCAAGAAAGATCACCAGCATCTCTCTGGGTTTGTTTTCCCTGCAGAAAAGTTACCAGGCATCAGTAGACCATAATTCAGAAGCTGAAACAGTTTCCAGTGTGAAGAGAGGGAACATTAACCAATAATACTGAATTGAAACATAATTCTGTAAACAAGTAGCCCTGTGGTAGAATAAAATAATAAAATACAATAAAATAGACTTCTACCAGGCTTTTTACTATCTCAAATAAACTTTGAATATCCACTGTGCTACCTATTGTCACAAGACAGATGGTGTTGACACAGTATGCAATTACTGAGACAGGTTTTCTTGGCCAAGACAAATATTTTAATTGAAGAGAAAATAAATGCAATTTTCATTTCTTTTTGAGCTGCAGTGTTTGAAATCCAGTGGGGAAAAATAATTATCTCATTACTGTTATTGCCTGCTTCTTTTCCAAAGTGGCAAAAAGGCATTCAAAATCTGAAAAATCCAAGCAGCACCAATGTTCCCTCGTGTTTCCTGTATTCCTGGATTGCAGCAGTGATGACAGTCAGATACAGCATGAGAAGGGTGTGGAAAATGGAAACAGATCATACCCAGCCCTGCCTTCGAACACAAGGAGCTTCACCTGTGCTCGAAGGGAAGATCTAGGAAACCTGGCAGAGGCAGTTAACACATCTGGAGTGTTTTGGCTGTCATGCAAAATTTGAAAAATGCATAACCCTGTTGCAAAACTTGTGCATTGTAACAACCAACTTTCTTAAATTCTACTTTCTTAAATTCTATTATTTTCTGAAATTGTCTATAGACTTCTATTAAATAGACTTCTTGATACCTTTTCTTATTGAATCTTCCAGGATTTTCTAGTCAAAGGAACATGCTCTCCTCAAAAAAAAAGACGTGGACCTGCAGCTCATAATCCCCTTTGGCTGCTGTGCTCTGATCCCAGAGAAAGCCTTTCACAGTGCACTGGAAAAGAAACTTAGGGATGGTTTCCTCGTACTCTAATGCAGACTCACAGGGATGTCCTTGGTCAAGCCACACAGCCATGTGCACCGATGGATAGGTTTAGAGCGCTGTTATGAGGCTGTCGCGCTGTCGCTGCCCTCTGCGGCTGAGCTGGGGAGGGGCAGGTTGCGCTGCCCGTGCTGCGGGGATTCCTGGTGCGGCAGCATCCCGCCACGTCCCGTCTGCAGCGCCTGACAGGATTCCAGTTGGAGCTTGCACTCGCAGTCAAAGGCTTTCAAGTTTGATCCCTTCAAATCTCTGAAGTTCACCCGTACAATTACCTCTGCTGTTCAAAGCAAACCAGGGCTTAGATGGAAATAAAAAGCACGAAAGGATTTCCCAGGGTGCTCTTGGAAACGCGGGGGGAAAAAAAAAAAAAAAAAAGAAAAAAAAAAGATTAAAAAAAGGCGCAACATTAAACCTTGACGTTCTTGCAGTGGTGGCAGTTCATTTGACATTAAAAGGCCAAATTCTGCTCTCAGGGAGTGCAGACAGGTGAAGCTGTGCAGAGCCATGAGTCCTGATTGCTCCACATGCCAGGCAAGGATATCCCTCGGGATCCCCGGTTACCTGGACAGTGGCTTTGCCCTGAAGAGCCCTGGGGACCTTTGCTGGCCAGCAGACACCCTTCTCCCAAAGTGTCTGCCACATTTTCATCTGGAGACCCCCATGGAATGCAAGCTCTGACAGACTGAGGCTCCAATCCAGTGTGCTAATAGAGACAGACTGGTACAAAAATAGCTGTTTATAGGACAAACCATATACTAAGCAGTATACTATATCATAAGAAGCACCTTTTCCTTTAAAATTGCTAACCAGGTACTACAGATTTGAAATATTGCCTACACCTTATGTCTTTCCTAGCTTTATCTGTCCTGTTTCCAGCTTTGACCTTACTTCCTGCATCTCTCCTTTTTCTCTTGCTAATTAGAGATATTTGTATTTCTTAGGAGGTCATCTGATCTTGCTACTTATTTCCCACTTGGATCAAAACTCTTATAAAAAAAGTTTAAGCTTTTAAAACACATTTTACAAGATACCTATATATATAACTAACCTCTCAGGATCAGTCTTGACCTACATCTTTTTATTCTATCATAATAGGTTTATCTTTACCTGATGCTTAAAATATTCTTTTCACCTGAGTGATTCTGTCATTTACAATTTCTTTCTCTTTCTCCCTGTTAAAAAAACATTACAAGGAAAAGAAAAATCCTCTATTGGATACAGCCTGTTTGCACTGGGCACACATGTTTATGAAACAGATAAGACCTTTGTGTGTCAGGTAGGTGGTGGCACTAAAAGCTTTATATATCACGACATCAAAGCAACGAGGAGATGAAAGAGCATATTTTTGCATCATAAACAATATTTACATATTGTGATATTCCAAGAATCTTTCATTTAAACAGGTGGAAAAACAGGGAAGCAAGCACACATGTAAAGCAAATTCTTACTTGTGGTTGATGATTAAATTTTATATGGCTTTGATATAACCACTGCAATTAAGTGCAGTGATGAGCAAGGACTTGTTTTGCTCTTTATAGGGTACACATTGTTTACTAATCCCTGGTTCATACGATAAATCCATCATCATCTGGGCACAGCTGCAAGTAAAATTTTAAAAGGACGATTTTTACCCTATGGAGCGAATTTCAGGCTTTTTAACCCTCCTGTGCACCCTCTGTCTCTTTTTCCCCTCCCTCCTTGAAACGTGCTATTCTTAAAAAAAGGCAGCTTTTGTATATTCAGACTTTCTGGATGGTGGTGGCTATTTTTTATGACAAATACTACTGTTAGTTGAGCACCAGACAGCACATATGCAACATAAACAGAGGCTGGAGGTTCATTTACCATTTCAGTCAAAGGTGGCTGTTAAAAACTGGAACATTCTCAATCACTGCAAATCAACACACTGCAATTTTCACTTTTCCTGATTTTGAGCATTCATCACCACTTGCTCTTCATCCTTGAAAAGAAGGGCAAAAAGACAAATTACTTTAATTAGGAATTAGTTATGAGAGAATGAGGTGTTCTAATTATATCTAGAACCTCTTAAATAGTTTCACTCAAGCTTATTTGATTTCTTAATTACTGAAAGAGAAAAGCTGCACACCAATTGCACCAGTTTTTGAAAACAGAAATGCTGTGTTTCATCTGATATTATGGATTAGTCTACAATGAACAGTAGTAAGGCAATAACACTTCCAAGACAGCGCATGCATTAGCATAGGATAATTTTTTTTGGTTGAAACATTCTTCCATATCTCAAAATACATAATTTTATACACTATGGTGTGAAACCATAGATGTGACAGGCTGTAATGATTTATTTATGAGACATTATTCTTTGATGCAAGAATACATTAGGTTATAGATCCTATTTCCACAAATATAATGTGTCATGCACTACATCTAAGCTCCAGTAAGATATTGTAGGCTGTGAGGTTCACTTTGTATATATAAAACTGTGTATAAATATATATTTTATGACTATATCAACAGCCAAAGTTGTGCAACAGTCTCCCTTTCATCAGATCCTTCAAAACATAATTTTCTCAGATTCACATGAAAATATGTATCAAACTGGAGAGAGGGTCTAGGAGAGTGTCATGGGGACAGTATTTGATTATGAATGGTTTGAACACTGTTCTTTGTTGTGGATGTTGAATGTATCTATTTTATCTATTTCAGGACTTCTTAGATTATTCTAAAAATAACTATTGTGATTGTCAGCATAATTTTTTTCAACTATACCTGCTCTTGTCTTAATAACATTACTACAACTGGACCAGAGAGCGCAGCTGAAATTTTAAACCTCTCTGAAAGAGGCTTTCATTGTTCTATTCTTTTCCTTCCCAAGTTCTCTCACTGATGGAAGAGTGCCCAAAAGTACTGGGGCTGGTTGGACTCCTCTCCCAGCAACAGCACTGGGCAGCTTTCACCACACCTGCTCAGGCCAGATTAGGGCTTGGTGGCCAGTGCCTCTGAGATCGAGTGTGAGGAGAAGCTGCAAGGTCCTTGCATCTCCTGTCTCAAGGAATATTCCTGTTGGAGCAGTGGCTGCTCCTGGCAGATGTAAAATCTCACAGCAAAACGATTCGTGTGAGGGGAAGGAAAAAGGGGCTGGGAAAAGGCCAGGCACATCACACATCCTGCAGAAATTCTTTACAATCTTTTGAAAACTTTTTTGGAAGGTGTGATGAATTCAGGATTCAGAATCAAGCCCACACTTACTGAAAAAAATCTTTTAGCAATTAATTTTCTTTTTAGGTATGTACAATGCTTCAGGGTCTTCTTATGCTAGAGCAGCAGGATTCAAGGGGTGTCAAGATCAGCTGCTTACGTTCTTTATCACCAGTTGTGATGAGCAATATGTGCAAATGGAGGCATGTTTATTATCAACCTTAACACAAAATACTATTTATTCTTTTGACATATCTAAGGTCTAATAATTACAGCCACTGATTCCCAGTGGGCTATGTTTGTGCAGCAAATGTCTAGGCTTTAGAAAAACAGATATCCATAATAATAGAGGGGGGAGGGTTCAGGTTTCTCAGTTCTTTGGAGAAGCTCATGCAGTATAAAAAGCTGGTGAAACCAAAGCCTGCAGTGTCACAGGAGAAAGCACTGCAAGGCAACACAGTCAGGAGAGGATGAGGGATTTGTAGCAGCCCTGAGAGGGAGACTGTCCCATAGGTAAAAACCTGGAGCAGAGTAGCAGAAAAAGACAGATGATTGTCAGGTGTTTGGCACATGTGCGTGTGCTGGGTCTGCAGGTGGGTATAAGAGCTGAAAATGTGTTTCATTCCTTGCAAAAAGATATTCTTAAAACTAAATTTTTTTCAGGATAAATCTGATTGGTTTTTTTTTCTTTAATGATTTATTAACATCATTTTTCCATTTGCCTTCAAAATGGCTTGATTTTTCAACATTAGTATATGCATAGGAAAATATCAGTAATAAAAAGAGCACTGAAATATGCCATAGATTTCAAATAAAATATTGCATTTATTCATTGTTGACTCATAAACTTATTGCAATTTCTGGTTTTATTGTTCAGACAGGAACACTTTCAAAATGTAAAATATTTTCCAGATACATAAAAATTAATTGACCTCACAGCTTTAAAAGCCAAAAAGTGAGCCAACACTGATTTGTTGTCCCTGTTAAAAACTTCCTATGACAAACACTCATTCAAATACCCCCTAGAAATGTGTACTGTCTCCAATCCCTGTGGAGTTTATGCTATCCATTAACTTACTTTTGAGGTCAGAGTCTCCCTGTTACTGTTTACCTAAAGACCTCGTGCCTAAAGCTTGTCTGCTTTCCCAATACATCAATCAGGACAGTAAAATCTATTTCTTCCTCCTATATATATATCTTGCCCTACTCATATCTTTAAATGTTCATTACTTCATTAACACCACTATATTAAAAATATGAACCTTTATAGTGCAGTTTAAATTAAAAATAGTAGTAATAATTCATTGCAAACTTTTTCTAGGCAACAGTTTGTGCTCCTGAGGAAATCCCTGTGTTTTGTTGTTCATTTGGATATGTTTGTGTGCACATAAAGTTTCATCCAAACTTTCATGCTCATGACCCCTTCTCCTCCCACTCCATGGAGGAGAGAGATGGGGAACAGGAAGATGTGGCTGTTGTAACTGATCCTTGTACATTTTGTGAAAAATGATCCTTCAGTGAACAAAGATGTTTCTTCTACCTCATGGAATGAGGATGATCCACTGCTTGCTCCAGTCTACTCTACTTCTGCAGAAACTGCCTACATCACCTGTGTTCAAAGCTGGGTCTGTAACGGGCACTGGGAGTTTCTCATCTAATTAAACAGAGGGACACAAATGTGTGTATTACATATATTGTAATATAATGTGCATTTAAGTCACCCCAGGCTGAGGGTACAGTCAGTGAGAACCTCACAGGCTGCACATGTAGGAACCTTGGGTGTGATTCATGTAGTCCCAAAGTAAATGTCTATAACGAGCCAGGCAAATTGCACCTTAAAAGCAATTATTGCTCTTCCTTGACTATAAAGGGAACCCGGAGTGATTAGCACAGCAGTAGACGTCTACTTTGTAGATGTTGAAAGATAAATGACAGCAATCCCACCCTCTGCTGTACAAACATCTGAAGAATTTGCTGTAATGACACTGGTTTAGCTGTGGCCTGCAGAGCACATGGCAGGACTGTGTGAGGATGTTCCTGGCTGCTCTCAGCTTGCAGAGGTGTCTCAGGGCACCTGTTGATGCAATCACAAACAGCCTTCTGGTAGGAAGGGGCCCAAATCTCAAATCTTTAGAGATTCGTGGAAGGGATTTAATTCTTGGAACTATGGAGGACCAAGTTAGGACATTTCATTTCCAGGCATAGATCAGGAAACAAGCACTTTTCCTCTTGAGAAATCCCAGGCAATTTCTCAGGTGGAGGAACAAATTACTAATACCTTCAGGAGCTCCAGCTGATGAGATCAGTCTCAATCTTATCCTAAGAAACTACCTGAAGGATCTGATCAGAGATGCATCCTGTAGCTGTAGTTGAGGAGCTGGGGCCTGTGTGAATACAGTGGGTCAATCACACCAAATAAACAGCAAAAGAGAGAACCCTTCTCACTGAGTTCCCAGCTGCTGCCTTTCAAGCATATTTAGGTACTTTGCAATGACATTTTCCTTTTTCCTTTTAAGCCTACAGTCACAAGAGGCTCTGGGATCTATTCACCGACTCCTATTTTCATCAATTTATTTTTAATTTCTCCAAGAGTTTGTACCTGGACAATCTTCCCCCTAAAGAAGAGGCCTGCCTGTGACTCCCCATGGAGGCCCTGCAATGATGTCTCTTCATTTAGATGGGGCACTGGACAAAGAGAGACACAAGGCTCTCTCTGGGAAAGGCAGGCATTGCCTCTGGAGCATATCCCAGCTCTTGCCAGCACAATAGGTGAGAGATTTCCTCATAATAATTTTAATATCTTTCAAATGGCTGCATGGATGGATAGCAGTCCTGGAAGAATATACACTAGAGGGTAGTCAGGGAGCATGATTAGTATTGGGAACAAGTATTTTCCTTGGCAGAGGACGAGCGTGCCATTTGACAGAGAGTGAAACACAGCAAGAATGCTGTTCAGTAGCAGATGCCAAGCATTCTCTTGTGTGCACTGAAGAAAATTTGTTTGGTTTGGTTTGTTTTGACTTGATTTTGTTTTGTTTTAAAGCAGAGAGGAGGGGAGGGGGCTTCCCACTGTCTGCAAGAGCACACATGGCAGTACCTGGCTTTGTGCTGTGACCACAGGACCTGGGTCCATTTTCCATCTGTGATGCTGCTTCTCCCAGCCCTGTTTATCAGTGTTAATAAACCATTTGAAAACAGTGACCTGGCTCTGATTTTGTTCTGCATCTCCTTGAGAGGTACAAACCTCCAGCATCCTCATCCTTCACACATAAACATGCACAGCATCTTGTTTCCAGATTGGCATCTGTCAGACGGAAACATTTGCAAAGAAAAAGGGAGGGTATTTCTGAGCAGTTTGTGCTCTCCTTCAAATTAAAACAAACCTCTGTGTTGACATGGTATTCATTTGGTATGGTTTAATCCATTACCACATACTTTGGAATAAAATATTCAGGTATTTAAGGGGAGATAAAAAACATTAGTTATTTAATTTTAAAATAGTGTCCAGTGGGCATCCAAAGCAATGAGCTTTTGATAAATATTTCATAAGGCTTTTTAGTGGATGTGTATCATCTCCTTCAGACTACAGACCCAGATAACTTCTTGTCCAAGGTGTTGATGACTTTTAAACTAAGGCATCTCAGAGCACAATTTGACATGATGCTTGCAAATGCTCCTTTGGAGTAAGTGCAGCTTATGCCAAGAAGTTAATGGATTAGCTCTAGCATTATAAAACATACTAGATCTGCAATACTGTATTATTGCTATATATTTACCAGAAATATCCAATACACTTCTATTAAACTAGCCCAGGCTGTGGAGGATGGCTTCCTGAAATCACTGTGGAAAAAAAATTAAGGAACCACGTTACTTCCAAAACCATCACTGGGACTTTGCTATTATATTAGCTTGCTGACAGTATTATATTTCTTCAAAGAGAATCAAAAAAAAGCACTCTTGGCCCAGGAGAGGGATTGACTGAATGCCTACTCCAGTGCAGTGCAGCTGCTCTGAATCATCCAGGTGAAGCACTTCACTCCTGTCCTGAGTTGGCTTTCTCAGATGTGGCCTTCTCCTTGTGAGGGGATGGATAGCTTTCCTCTGAAACAGAGATTAGTGGACAAATCTGGAAAGCTAAACAAATCCTTCCTTTTGAACTAAGCCCAAGAGAAACATCTGTGTGAAAGAAGAGCCATCACAAAGCTTTTCCCCCAATTCATACTCTTTTAAAGTTTGGAAACAACACTTAATTCTTCATTCTTTTCTTCAGGCTTGTGAAAGTAGAAGTGTTTTCTCCTCCTCACGATTTTACACGTTCAATCATGCTACCTGCTATACTTGCAACACTCTTCCACATCCTTTCATGAAATCTCCTCCCACCTCTCTGCAAAAAGCCCTCTCAGCAGTGCTTCCCCTTCTTTTCCTCCGAGGTCACTGCTCTTCCAAGAATTTGCATCACCTGCGACCTGCTCTGGCATTCTTCATTTTCTCCCTATGAGCCTGTGTGCTCCTCAAGGATACCTCCCCTGCCACACATTTCATCACTGGAGAAGGAAGCCAAAGCCCAACTGAAATTAATGGCAAAATTCCCATCAACTTCAACAGAGCCAGGATTTTGCTTAAAGTATTCAAATGAGGCCTCAGTTTGGATGTCTGTGATGCAGATATTTCTGTGTGCAAGGGCAAATCACATCTGCTGTCTGCATTTAAAGCACATTGAACAGCTAATGTTTTCAGTGCTGTATTTCTTTCTAAAATAACCCGTTTCATCTGACAACAATGTAGATTTTTTTATATCATAAAAAAACAAATTAGGAAACAAACTAATTTATATAAGGGGATTGGTTTTTTTCTCTTCAGCTGGCATTTATATATATATATATATATATTTGCAGATATCTTATCTACATGATACTGTTTCCTTGAGTGCCTCAAACAATAAATCGAAACATGCCTCATGGTAACACAGTTGGGTATTTTTCTCTCACCCACGTACATACCTACAAAGGTTTAAAATACAACTCTTGAAAAGATTCAAGATTGAAGGGGGAAAATAATCTTATTATGCAACAATTTATTGTCCTGCCAAATGTGGGTGCCTTGGAAGCTTGAACAACCCGCCAACACACCTGTGTACATTGGCATTAAGTTAAATCAATAACAAAAAACAGGCCTGAAGCCAATTACCTGTCACATGGAGATTCATTTTAAGTGGAGATTTTACAAGCATAACTTGAATCGTATCTAAGTCATAAGATAGTTCACATAAGAGATTTACAAAGATGTTTGAATTTAGAGCAACGCTTACCAAAAAGCCATGTATAAAAGCACATGTTATTAAAAAGCACTCGATAGCCATAATAACAATTGATTTTCCTTCACAGCAGAGCAATTTGCAGTAATATAGATAGGAGGGAAAAAATGCATTTTCTTTACATTACTGTTTCTTTTGATCAACTTCTTATATCAGATATGTCAGAAAAATGTCATTCTCTGCTTCCAATGTTTCATTGCCTTGATGCACATCCATCGTGTACTAAACATTTATTGCTTTGTTATGATTTTCCAATTAGTCCTTCCAACTCAGTTACTGTAGGTTTTGAGCTGTTCTCTGCCATCCTGTATGCTAAATACTAATGGCTTAAGGTATATTCATTTATTAGTATGAATCATGGTGGATTTAAAAAGCAATGTTTTTCACATTAAAAATGTTACTCATAAAAGCTATAACTGATATTTCACTGTGCACCCATTTTCCTGGAATCCTGAAGGCTGGTATTAAACATGATGAATCAACAGCTCCTTTTGACAAACTGCTGTTTCTCCACAAGGTCACTGCACGTTGTCAGAGCAGAACTGGTTTGTGAATTTCAGGACATGCTGGGACTTGAAGCTTTGAAAGGAGGACATCATATTCTCTCCCCTGAAACATTCTCCCAGCTATCCTCCCACTCTTCCAAAGTTAGTTAATTTGATAAACCTGGTACCTAAGTCTTTTGGAAATTTATCTTATAATGAAAACACTTTTCCACTCTTATTGTAGGAGTTTGGGGCTGGCACAGTACCCATTAGATGCTGGTACTACTGCTTGCAAAGATGGAAAATCTTATTTTGCAGTTATTTTAGGTGCCATTTTACTTTTGTGAACTGGTAAAATTTTACTTTGCTTCACTAGGTATTTTTGTCAAGTTAAATTTAGATTAGATATAAGGAAGAAGTTCTTCACCATGAGGGTGGTGAGGCACTGGAACAGGTTACTCGGGGAAGTTGTGGCTGCCCCATCCCTGGAAGTGTTCAAGGCCAGATTGGTTGGGGCTTGGAGCAGCCTGGTCAGGTAGAATGTGTCCCTGACCATGGCAGGGGAGTTGGAAAAAGATGATCTTTAAGGTCTCTTCCAATCCAAACCATTCTATGATTTTAAGATTCACTAAGAAAAATAATGATAAGGCAATGTTGAAGATATATTAAACAGGGCCCCACTGCAGCAGTTTCTACTAAACTAAAATGTTGTTTTACCTTCTTCTACGCATCATTTATCGTTTGTACAGAAGCAAGGATAAAAGCACCCAGAGAAAATGGAAATGTCAATCAGAAAGTCTCTGTACACTGACATCCTAACTTCCATTTTACAAGCATCATTAAAAAGAGACCCTAATTCTCGAGATATATAAAAAAAAAATTTTTTGCAGGAGATGATAAGAATTTACTCCCAAGAATTAAAATTATCATAGGAAAATGGATCTCATTCAGAAAAGACAGGGAATAGAAATATGCAAAAGAGAAGTTACATTGTTTAAAGCTGAGTTTAGGAAAATTTTACCACAATATTTCTGATTGATACAAAGATAAGAGTTCCCATTTGTGGATGAGGGGATGGAGAAGGAAAGAGGAAAAAAAAATATATGAGGAAGAAATGGCCAGTCAGGACATGTATGGTCAGGGAACATGGGACAACAAGAGGATGTGTTGAGAAAGAGAAATCCTGGAAAGGCCTCTGGGATACACAGGAACTGGACAGAGAGTATACGAGCAAATTCCATACAGCTTCACCACCTTAACACTGGAAATATTGCCCCAGAGTTAAACAAACTGGCCATGGGCAAAAGGCAATTCATGGCTGGGGTGAACAAGAGCAGTTCCAAGACATCCTGGACGAGTGAGGAGAGTGAAGTTTTAGATGAAGACTGGGGGAAAAGAATGACCAGAGATGGTAGAAAGTGCAGAGGAATGAAAGTAAGAAGAACATTAAGGGCCAGAACAGTGGAGAGAAGGAGGGTGAAAAATACTCTATTATAAAATTTCACTTTTGTTCCAATGAGCAATTATTAAAAGTCCTATTTTTACTTTATTATGTATTTTATCTTATTTTCTTGTTAGTGTAGATATCCTCAGTAACTGTAGATTATCATAAAAAGTGACACTCAGGAGAATATTTCTGACTGTTTGCAAACAACTCTTTTCCCTGCCAAACCTGACTTCATACACTCTTTGCTTTTTATTTTTACTAGAAAGGCTGTGTTTTCTAAGACTGCCTGTATTTTTGAGATCTTCCCCTGAAAATTTTGTTATTCTTTAATCTTTAATCCTAATTTTGAGATAAAGGAAAACAAAAATATCTAGATCCTTCCTGTCATACTGACTGATTCTTCAATAAACATTTAGAATAGTGTATTTTATAAATATATATATAATTTGCAACTTGAAGTCACTGCTAATGAATAAATACATAGTTTAATTTTCTTGTGCTAATATACCGCAACCTCAACCCTAATAGAGCACTTACCCGAGTTACTTTTTCTTTTTTTTTCTATTTCAGACCATAGAGAGCTGAGGTGGCTCTGCTTTGCTGCCAGCCAAAGCATAAACCTAGAACACACAATAAAACTTTTTTCCAGAAGTTAAAGATTAAATAAAGATAAATATCTCAAAACTGATTATTGTCCAAGGGAAGGAAAAAAAAAAAAATAAGAAAACCCTTGCAGCTTCCTTTCACAGCTTTAACACTGGAAATAATTAAAGAGCCCACACCTCACTACCAGGTACGTTCTTTGAAGCCTCTATTTATTGAATGCAATAAATACTTAGGAGTTATCAGTATCTGTTGTAACCTGGCAGTATTCTCAGAGAGAGGATTACTAATTAATTAATGGAGAACTACTGATTCAGAACTACTTCAGAGAGTGTCCCAGCTACAGCACTGATAATGGTGCAAGCCAAGCAGGGGGCAGGAATTTATCCTTGAGATCCAGCTCAAAGATGGCACCGAAATGCCAACGGCTCCTTCTCCCCTGCTCCAAGGTGAAAGGGCTGAGAGCTTCTGCCTTGGAAAAAAAAGCCAAGAGATAAAGATGCTTCAGTTCAAATATGCCAAGTGCATATGTAACCTCCCCCAAGCTAGAAAGATTTCCTCGTTGTTAAACCAGACCTTGACCTCAGATATACCATAACACACACCAGCCAGGCACAAAATGGGTTTCAACTCTTAACCTAGAGATGGCTGCTGGGCAAATGCACCCAAAATTATGGTCATCATAATGCTTGCGGACCAGTCCACAACCCTATTTGAAATCCAAGTATTCTATTGCTTTCTGGAAAAGTTATCAAAATCATCTTCTTAGCCTTTTGTTTGATGCTCAAAAAGCGTGCAGGATTCGAAGTGTGATATCAGCTGCAATTAAAGACATTTGCAAACAGCAAATGCTCTGTGCCTGATTCCTTCTCTAAGAAGCAGGTGGTGTGGCAAAATTTTTGAGTGCAAAAACTATATGTTGACAAACACAACTCTGCACATAAGAGAGACTAAAAGAGGCAGAATATTTACAGTGCTGTGTTTAAAAACTTGGAGCTGTTTTCCAAGTCCTTCATCCCTCAAAGCATTATATATTTTAATATGTATTTATGTGTTTGTATTTATATTTGTGCGTGTGTATTGACACGCAGTAGAAAAACACCTGTTTTTTCAAAGTGAAACTGGTATATCATTATTCTTAGGCAGCTATTCTAGGCCCCAGTTTCCAGTGTGAAGTAGATATCACTAGGGCATGTAACATCCAGCAGTCAATGGTGAAACAGACACTTTCATATAAAATGCCATGGAGTAAGGTTATTGCATGCTTCAATATTCTTGTTTGAGGCCACTTCTGACTTTTATGATCACCCTAATTCAAACTAAAGCAATAGAGAATGTGTCAATACAACTTTCCCTGTAAGTATTGCTAAGGAGCATGCAGGAGCCCACGTTTGCTTAACTGGCCCTGCAACCAACACTGCTAACAATAAAACCAGAAGTTCAAACTCAGTTCCTTGCTTTCAAGTATGCCCTTCAAACAGCAAATACCAGTTTATCATCCCCCTAAAACAGGGTGCATGCTAACCAGGAGTAAATCCAGCCAAGGTGCTTAGCACATGAGATACCAATCATTTCACCGAAGTTTTTAACACGTAATTTCTACCAACAGTAACAGCTACTCACAGTATGTATGTGTGTGCATGTGCAAATGTGTCTCAGAGACACACAACCTCCCCCACCCTGTGTTTTCAAGGACCACAATACACTGCCTGCTTCCTAGTCCTGCAAATACCCTTGAAGTGGAATAATATTTAACAAAGGGCAATGCTGCGGGAAAACTGCCAACGAAAGGAAGGGTGGGGGAAGTCAGTCAAAGCACTCTGATGAATATTTTTGTACCTCCAAAGACACAACTATTATACAAACATTGACCTATTTGTCAAGCAATTACAGTTTACTATTGCTTAAAGGTCACAGAAGTTTCCAAGATTATTAAATAATGCATGGACCCAAAGACCAAGGATATTATTTAAACAGTGGAGGTAACTTTTGTTAGTGAAGGACAATATGATGACAATGTCCTTTTATTTTCCCTTGAAATTTTGTAGAGTTTGCAGTGTATTATAGTAATGGCCCATTTCAGCGGAAAGAGGGAACTCTGCTGCGGAAATGGGGCTCAACACTACAATAAGATATTACCTTGATTTTTTGTGTACTTTTCTCAGTACATGATTTTTATTTTTTACAGGCATTTCTGTGATGTTAGGGGGTAGCAGCTTGTCCCATACATAAATGAATGCAATGATCTGTCTGTCTTTACATTGAGGATTATGAGTCAGTGCAAAAACTGCTTTGCAACAATTCAGAGTATGTGTTGTGCACACACTGACAGGAATCAGTAGACGTTTGTAAAACTCAGTGTCTACTTAGGCTCCTGTTAAGAGATTCTTGCTCTAATAAATACTGCACCTACTGCTTCCCGGTGGCTGCAGCTCCTTTAGCTCTCAGTAGGTCTTCCAGATCACCTCTTCATTGACCTCCAGAGGTGTCCAGCTCTAGCTGTTCCCCAGACCCAGGGATTCAAGGAGAATTACAGCTGCCCACATACAGTCCAGCATGGTTTTACTCTTCTGACTCACGGTATGTTTCTGCTAAGTGACAGTCATTATCATTATCCTGAGACAGAGCCACAGCTCAGGGATGAATGTCTTCAGCAAAATCGTATCCCAAATAGTTCATGATCAAATTATTGTTGTTCCCAGCCCAGAAACACCTCCCAGTGTATTGCCCCTGTAGATGTGCCTTGTTGAAGGGCACTGAGATACTCCACAACAGCCTTCGAAGCAGGTAATCACCCAACCTCCACCAGTACCTCCCAGCACTGTAAAACAAAACCTAGCAAGGCTCCCACATCCTTGGTTCTTCACCAGCTACAAAACAGAAATCAATGTAGTCCCCAAGAGGCATATATTTGGAGAATAATGCCTTTCCTATATAATCCTCTGCCTTTCCACACCGCAGAAAACTGGTTAATCAGGGCCATCTTCAAGAATAAGACTAAGCAGTAGCAGAGTTTGTCCCTCTCACAAGAGCTGCCCCACCTGATGCAGAGGATTGTGCCCCACAAGCGTCAAGCTCCAGGCAGCTGCCTTTTTGGCTGAGATCAAGAAGGACATGTTTCCCCACCTCACTAAGTAGCCACAAGGTTGTTCTGAGACCTCCAGTGGGCTGGACCTGGGAACTTCACCAAAAACCACAAGCAAGATAACTTGAAAGGGTTTTTTTTCCAACACTGAAATAATCAATAGTTCTCTTTACATCTAAAATATGCAGCAATGCAAAACTGGAATATTGTGGAAGTGAATAACTACTGACATAATTTCTGATTTAAGCTGAGTACCAAGAAGAGCAGAGTCATGAATTGAGTTGGATTCTAGCACCCAGTGCAATATTTCTGCTTGATGTTAGTTCATTTTTATGAACATTTATTTTTGGAAGAGTCACCACTAATTTTCTGCTCAATTACAAAAGTGTCAGGGTCTTCAGTGACAGATTCAAGAAGGGAAAGTAAAAGAGGAAACTTCAGAGGACTAGTGAGAATTAGAAAAATTCTAGTGTTATTCCTCTGCAAACCATAACTGTGAGTCTGCTCTGTTATGAAAATGTCTGTAGGTCACTTAAAATAAGATGAATGAAAATATGATCTCTTCTACATGAAAGACAGACACCTGCCAAGAAGTGTTTGGTCACATGACAAGGCAATTGAATTTAACATAAAAAACCAAAATATTATGTTACAAAAAACACCAATAAAAAGACAGTTATTGTCTTTGGACAATAATTTCACATTGCACAGGTAACTAGATTGTAGGATGACTCTGTCATTCCAAGAGACTCAATTTCAATCATTTTCTCAAGTGATCAGTGGAGCACGTAGGTACCTAATGAATGGTGAAAGTTTAGCCAGAACGAGAACCTCACGTCTGACCTCAGGGCTGAAGCAAGATGCTTCAGGGTTAGGAGAAGAAAGAATTCATTATTAATGGGGCTGACAGATAGAGAATTATGCCTGGTAAATCCTAAATACAGTACTGAGAGTCACTTTGCTACTGAAAACTCAGTGGCATTTGAAAGGGCGTGCAGTAGCTTTATTATTCCTTATCCCAGTATAGCACAAGAGGCGTATTCATTTGTACACCCTGCAGACTCCTCAAATAAGCCATTGCCCAGGGCACTGTCTGCCAGACCCACCCTTGACTTCCCTATGATCTAGGGGAGAAAAGAATGAAATGAAAGCCAGGAAGTTCATCTATCTGGATGCACCCTGATGGCACTACTGTGGGCATGTCTATTCTGGCAGCACCATCCCCACACCCGCTCCCGGTGCAGGGCAATGCCAGGAGGAGATTCCATATCAGGTCATGAAGGCAGGAGGTCCAAATTCACAAGCTCTAGCACCCAAATCCTTTGTCAGCACCCAGCAGCAGCATGTGGCACTGGTCCCATGCAGAACTAAGCTCCAGTGGGTCCTGCAGCTATCATGGTACCTAAACCTCACTGCCGACAGCTCTCCTCACTGACTCATCTCAGCACAGACAGGAACACCTAGGAATGTAAACTGATGCAGGGGAATTTAATAAACCTTGAACCTACATGTAAATAAGACTAGGCTTCCCTTTCTTTCTTATCCTCCGTGTTCAATAAAAAATATTTTTAAAAAACGTAAAAACCCAAGCAATCTGTGGATTATAAATCATGACTTGATAAATGTAGGTCCTTAGAAGCCAGTTGTGTAAATACAGATACACCTGCAGGCCCTGATAACCAGATTAGCAGCAACAGCTGCCAGACCACGCATCAACAACCAAGAGATATTGTTGTGTCCTGGCCAAAGAAGTTTCCAGATTGACTCTCAGGTGCTTCCCGTACATCACTGTTAGTGAGAACAATGCATCATGAAAGTAGATGATCTTCATTGATCTTGAAAACTTAACATTTTTTTCCTTGGATAGAGAATGGTAGACAATGAGGTTTGACACTAATACTAGTTTACAGCACCTCTGCTGTACAAAGGGATTGGACTTCGTCTGCTGGCAGCTGGGAAGGATTTCTGTAAAAAAAAAAAAAAAAAAAAAAGGGTGGCTGTATTTGGTATGACATCATATTAAAAAGCACATCCTTACTGGATATAAACCCAGATCAATTGATTCTTAGGTGTCCTGCCACACCTGTTCTTATTGATGATTAGAAACTAAAATTAACATCTCTTCTTGGCAAAACTCCACTTGAATGACACAACAAAATCTGATGAGTCTTAGCGCTCCTAGAAATAGAAGCCAGACTCAAAAGTACACAAAGAAGGCACAGACCTGGGAGGGGCTGGGGGAAAGGTAGCTGTTTCTGTTTGGGAAAGAAGCTCTGTGTCCCTAAAAAGCTTGGAAAACAAGTCTAATGTTACTGACTACACTTCAGCACTTCAGCACTATGCTTGCTGTTCTTTCTAGAAAATACCACAAAATCTGGATGCTTCTGCACTGTTGGGGCTGTGGAACTGAGCAGGACCTAACACAGCCCCATTCCTCCTCAGTGGTGCCACTCCCAGCAGGGTCCATTAGCATCCTCCAACACACCAAGGCATGGAGCAGGGCCTGGGATCATCCAAGGCATCCATCCAGGAGCAGAAGGACACGAGGCCAGAGAAAGAGTTGGAGATTTCACTCCTATGGCATTGTTGGGAAAAGGTCTGACAGCCCCAGCTGAGCTGAAGTGGAGCTCCTGGGCCATGGGCAGGGGTGGGTGGAGACCAGGCTGGACCAGTAAATGCCCTCAGGCTCCCAACTTCCTTTATAGGAAAATACTTGAAAAACTTTATAACCTGATACACCTGACACATGGGATAATTCTCCCCCAAAAGACCCAGGCATGAACTAATCATCTGAGAACTAATCTTCCATGATGGATGTGAGGACATAGGCCAAAAAATGTGTCTCAGATCAGCTCTAGTGAGCCAGGTGACTGCTTTCTTGGCAAGAACATCTATTTCAACCTAAAACAAGGCACAAAAATAATGCCTTGTTAGAATGATAATGGGGTAGGGAAAACAGAGTGGGCATCTGTTCAGAACAAAATATCTGAAAGAATCCAGGATTGTTGCATGCTGAATGTCTGCTCTCTTCGCTTACAAATTCTGGAATGGTGATGCAGAAATATGGGCTCTCTTCTTTGGGTGAACTTGTGTGAGGCCAATTCAGGCCTCACATTCCCAGTCAAGTGTCACTGCCTTGTAGATACAGTTGGAAAATAATCATTAATATTCACCAGAGAAATTGCTTTATTATAAGATGCATTATGACATGTTGTAAAGACATGTAAAAATAATTTTAAAATACTTAAAAGCTGATGCTAGCTTGTTGTGGCCTGTTGTGAAGCATTTATAAATTGGAGCACTTACAATAGTTCATGCATGTCTCTGCATGTTGGAGCAGCTCATCAGAGAATTTATTTATCAGGGGAAAAAAAAACCAAACTCTGCTAAGTCATTTTAATTCTCATAAAGGTTACTGTCATTTACAATTTTGCCAGATTTTATAAAGCACAATACCAGATTGTCACATGGGAAAGGCTTGCAGATTCAAGTCCTTATTCTTCCCTCTAGCGAGTGCTGGAACCAGCACATTTGGGACACAGAGGTTACGTCAAAGCCTTCCAACTCTTTGAAGGATAATTACCATACCTGCATAATCACATGGTCTACCTTCTATGCATTCATGTTAAGGAGAGGACATTAATCTAACAAACACCCAGCGGCTGACAATTTATATATATAAATATATCTCTAACAGTTCTCTATAAGGTTCAGTACTCCACCTAAGAGCTGCAGAAAACTCCTTGCCACACTCCCAATCCCTCCATGGAAAGAACTGTACAATGATTTTCCAACCTGCCATACTAGGAAGGAATTTTCTGCTGCAGGATATGGTGTTGTTGATTGTCACTTTCTGTTGTTTCATTAGACAATGTAAATCACTAGTTTATTGTAGGTTATATAAGAATTACAAGAGGTAGCCAATAAATAATACCCTAATCTCATGACTTATGCTCCAGAACATTTGAAAGTACTTGTAAATATGCCTAGAGGTCATCTAAAACAGATAGCTGGTTCAAGGGGAGGGTGTGCAAAGACATTTATGATCCATGCAAGGTTCTCAAAAAACAAGCCACAAAGACAATAGTGGATGTATGATTACCTGCAGGTCTTGGTGTAGACTTAGCAGAGCTGTCTCTCTGTTCACTGCCAGGTTTAGTATCCAGAGACTGCACTGCCATGAATCAGCAAGGTTCCTCTCTTTGGTACCTGTAAAAAGGCAGGGAAATGATCCAACCCAATGGCACCTACCAACTGGCCTTTTCCTGAGAGCTGTCAGTCCATGTCTTCAAAACTGGAAACATACAGAAATACCAGCAATACCAAAAAGTTATGAATTTCCCAACAAACACGGTGAGCCCTGTGCTCTCTCTCTGTCCAGTACAGAGTGGACATGAAGACAGGGCCTCTCATATGTGACCTCTGCTGTCTGTGCCCTTGGCTCCTTCCATCTGGGTTACCAAGGTCTGCTCTGCTGCAGCCCTTAGGAGCCCGCACCTGCTTTCAATCCCTTTCTGCATGTAATTCCAAATATAAGCTTTTATCTCTAAACTCCTCACTTGCCTCGTGTGTGAGATCTCTCACAGTGCTGTGCTGCCAGGCTGCCGAGCCGTGGCTGCTGGAAGGAGGAGTCCACAGGAAGAGAGCACTCCTGGGTACAGCTCCAAGCATGTCCACATTCCCCAGAAGATGGAGAGACAAAAGTGTCCTGATGGAGGAATTAGGGAAATTAGGGTGCAGAAACACATAAATACAAGCCACAATTCTTGGTCTGCAGCTAAAATCAATAGCCATGTATCCTGGATTGAGGTTGATGTACGTTCCCATGTTTCAGAGAACTATTGACAAAGCCAGTGTTATTGCTGTGTTTTCTTAACCTGTGTCCAGAAGAGCTAAGACTTCATTAAAAATCCATTGTCAAACAGATTGTATAAATGCATAATAGCCCTAATAAATTTTATTACTTACTGTAAAAACAGTAACATAAACAAAGCACATTAACAAAGTCCTTTTACCTACAGAAAACTCATCAGAACTATTTTCCTCCAAGATCTAATGAGATAAAAATTTCATTTCAAAACAGAAGAAAATAGTTCTTTTACGTGGGGGAGATCTGACTATAAGTCAGCAACATGTTTGTTGTGGTTTTTGTTTGCTAATTTTGTTTATTTGTTTTTTCTTCTATAAAGTGGCAAATTTGCCCCAGTAATACACAAATGAAGCACACTAGTTTTAGTACCTACTTAAAAGTAAGGCTCAACTACACACTAAAACATCATAAGATCAATTGTTGTATTTTTAAAACAATTAAATTATTTTCTTTAATCTTTCATACTGCACAAATATTTTTGAAAACAGTAAGATGCATATATTCATGCAAAATTTAAGGAGCCATAGATCCTACTGTTAGCCTCTTTATTTCATATACTTATAAATATGACACCTAAACAAGTTCTAAATTCAGAACCAGTCTATGCAATCCTTGAAACAGCATTTTCATGGGGGAAAAGAGAGCTTTGGACTCTGCTGAATGAAGGCATGAAGTCACACAAGTTCTTTGAGATTCAGTTTGATATCTGCAAAATGGGAGATTAATCCCTTCCAACTGCTGAGCATATTACTGATGTAAGAGACCATTGAAACCAAGGAGAATTCCCACTGTGTTTGGCAGGACTTGAGCCCCCCCTGTTTAAGCAGGACAAGAAGTGGAATTCCCTGGCAATAATTGTGCTGCCACTGCAGCAGCAGACTGAGGTGGCGGCGTGAAGGATGTCAGTGTGAGTCTGATCCAAAGGTGGACCTGTGGCCACTCTCTGGGCTTCATGGTGAAAGCACACATTGCCTTGGATTGTGCTGCTGCTGGGAGCCTGCCATGCCTGACCCCAGGCACTGAACTCTCAGGAGCTCGTGCTCTGCCTGTCCCTGCAGATCACCCTGGGAGGGTCTAGAAGGCTAAACTCGCTGGCTGCCCATTTTTACGAAGGGGTCAATTGCAACATGCAACGTTGCACCTTTGTGCATTTGAGTGGCTGCTTTAACCTTCCCTGTGAAGAGCAGAACTTCCAACCACCCTTGCCATGAGAAGGCAGCAATAAGGGATTGTATTGGTTTTCTGGTGGGACCCATCCTTTGTGTCCACAGATCCAAGCTTCAGCAAACCTAGGAACGTTGTAGCTCGTCGCTGAGACTGCACTTACACAACTTGTGGAGACTATTTGTCAGAGTGCAGCTACTCCCTGCAGCTCCAGTCCCAAGCTACCCTGAATCCCACTAACCTGAATCACGGGAAGAGCCATGGTGAAGTGGTCAGCAACATCTGTCTAAACAGGCTTAGAACACTCTCAGATGCGTCAAATTCCTATCCAGTGTGCCCAGTTTATTTTTGATGAGGTGCTCTATGTTGTTTCACCAGCTTCTTTTATCATTACTGAGATAAAGTCTGCTTAAAATAAAGCAGTTCTTCAGCTGTGGGAGAAGAGTGTTGTCTTCCTAGCTGGGAACTGCTGTCCCTCATGGAGCCAGAAGCAGGGTGGTAAATGCACAATCCTCTGCAACAGCACAGGAGGGACTCATGCTTGGGACAGCAGTGAAGTACAGGCTGAGTTTACTCAGCTTCCAGATTTCCCCATAATTCCTGTGTTATCGTTAATATTCCAGATCTCCTCAAATTCAAAACATCAGAACATCTTTGTCCTAGAGACAAAACCCAATAGCCCATAGGGGATATTCACCGACTGGGGAGAAATCCAAACCTGAGGTCTTTAGATGAGAATACACTCCCCTTTCATTTTAATTTACACATCTCATAATTGGAAGGGAATTGTTGGTAAAGAAAAAGGAATGAAGGCAAATTCTGTATTCTGCTGACTGAAGGAAAGGATGGCATGAAGGGAGCAGAATTTCCCTGAATTACAGCTTGTAAGGGAAGAAAAAGTGTTTCATTCTAGATGATATTTAGGGGGAAAAAGTCTTTTTTAACTTTCAGAAGACAATCATATTTTGAAGTGCATATAAACAAAAATATTTGATTTTTGATCTCCAAATTTTAGAAAAAGGGTAATAAGAGGAGGAAGTGATGGAGTGAGGGAGATGGATGAGGGAGAAATGCACGTTAATGTTCCAGACTTCCTAAGAATAAGATTGAGAGAAGAACCTTGGTCTTATGAAAAGCCTAATGGGTGGCAGTAGAGGACATTTCAGCAGAAAACAAATCAGCCAACTGTAAGAGAATACTATATGGGGATGAATTATCCCCTCAGGATACTAGACAGCCAAGAACTTAACATTTTTTTTATTCTTGCTGAAGATGTGTTAAAGCAGAGGTCCAAACCTTACCAAAAAAAAGAAGAATGGTTTTGGAGGAGGTCTCTGCTACTTCAGTTTCTGCCTTTATCTGACCCAATCCAGAATCTACGCTTTGCAAAATCAGTGTATATCCAGCTTTGATTTCAGGGTTCCAGACCAACTCCTCCATCCATTCCTGTGCCCATCAGACAGGCATTTCTCTAAAACAAACTACACAGCTATGTTGCAATCTCAGCTTTCCCCCAGTACTGTACTTCAGGCTGTAAATCACATCCACTATCAAACTCTCCATAAAAAGGGTTTTCAACCCAGAATGTGAACTGGTCTGCTGCTTTACTGAAACGCAAGGATAAAATTAACATTTGGAAATTGTCCACAACATGCTTGCAGGGTTGCAAGAGGTCTGCTCCTGCCCTTGCCCTTGCTTTGCATGAGCCCCCTCCAGACCCACACCCCGTATGCCCTCCCTTGAAGTTCCCTCTCCAAAGGAGAGGAGCCAGCATCACACAGTGGGGCTGGAAGGAGCCCTGTGACATCACCTGCACTATCTCCCTTCCCCAAGGTATCAAAAGAAGTAATTTAAGGGCACTCTGATAGATCAGAGATAGCCACCCAATTTGTTTGGAGAAAGTATATGAAGCTTTCCTGCTTCAGAAGACCAAAGAGCCAGGCTAAACCTTTCAGGGTGATACTCCTCTTATTTCTTGGCACTTCATTTTTTTTTTCCAAACTCAAAAATACAAGACCCCTTTTTTCCATAATTTTTTGTCTCTTGTTTATTGGGGAATTGTGTAAGAAGAGAGAGGCATTGAAACATTTCAAACTTACAGAAACCATCTGTGGGAGACTGAACTTAAGTGAAGATGAAAAATCAAAAGCGGGCAGTTGTGTTCTTGTTTATCCCAATCTCACCCACCCACATGGTAGCAAAATAGGCACCATGCCGAAAATTTGTGGCAAGAGGCTATTGTGTGGGCTTAGAATAATTTAAGAATTGATTGTCAGCCTCTTTCTTGGCTTCCAGCTATGAAATAATGCTCTAACTAGAGCACGGTACACTGAAGGACTCATTACAGACTTTAAAGTCGTCTCATTTTCAATTATGAATATTAAAAAGAAATGCTTTGAGTCACTCCTGTGTTATAACTAACACTCTAGGTTTTGGGTTGGTTTGTTGGTTTTTTGAGGTCTGTTTTAAAGACACTTTCATAGGTTATTCCTGAGTTAGTTCCCAAAAACCAAACACTGTTCCTGTTTATATCAGTGGGGAAATTCCCAGTGAAAAAACTAATCAGACCCAAGTTAATGAAAACAACACCCCCATGTAAAACAAAGCTCTAGCCTTAATCTTCTAGCATTGCCTACTTGTGTACATCCAAGACAAAATTTTATAGCCTGCATGTTCCAACCTTAAAAAAAAATCCAGATTATTTATTTATGCCCTTTTTGTTTAAGAAGTTAAATCCCCAGAGCATCTCAATTTAGATCAAAAGCAAGCTACCAAACTTCACCTGGCACACCTGTGCTGTGTGATTTCTTAATTACCTGCCTAACATTCTGAGAGCTACGAGGCAGGGATGCAGGACTCGTTTAGCACACAGTCAGATCTCTGAAATGCACCTCGTGTAGCAGAGCCTTTCCAGAACGCCCGAGGTGGTAACCAGCACTAAATGATCCTCCATCCCCACAGACACTTGCCTTTCAGCAAATTGCTTTCTCACAGGTTTCAGAAGTCAGGGACCTACGGTGGGGCAAGAAACATAGGGAAAATGAGGGATTTATGAGCTTCTTGAGGAAGGCTTTCCCCTGTCTAGCAAAAGACACGAAGTGGTTTTATGTCGCTAGATTTTAGCTGCGTTCCACTAAGACCAAAGATCAGGACTAGGCCTGTTACAGGTTTTTATTACTGATGCTTGATATTCAGCTTGCTAGGGACCAGAGCAGAGTGTGGCCACCTGTGTCAGATGCCAGGGAAGCCTCCAGCTGAAAGCCCTGGGCATGGAGAGCATTAAATCTAAAGAGCCATAGCCAAAGCAGGAGAATGTAGCAGGACAAGGACAAGGCTGATTTGAGAGACACACACCAAGCTTTTGCTGAGACAATTCTGCTTGGCTACAGGATGCTTCTGCATAAAAAAACCCTCTCTCATGTCAGATGTGACTGTCACTTTGCTCTAGTGCTGACTGGTTGTTGGCATGCCCCTTGTCTAGAGAAGGAACATGCACACTTTGTCACAGATGAGCTCAAATCACCCGTAATGTTCATTTTGCACAGGCTCTGATAATGAGGTGCATGCAGGAGAAGTTCAGTCATGTCTTCAACCTCTCTAACACTGAGCACTTGCAGTGCTATGTCCTCAGAGTGTATGTCCTGTGTGAATATTTTTGTACTTTAATAGGGGATTCACTATCATTTCTCATTTATGGTGGCTTGGACAGTATTTTAGGTATCAAACCTTACAGTTTCTTTGGCCATTTCAATAGTGTAATTTTATTAATTAGCCAAAGCACTGACTCTGTTACCCTGAATGTAATTTAAACTGCCAAGAGCTGATGGCATTTCTATTGGTACAGTGAAAATATACAGCTCTGGAAGGAAGTTAAAGGTAAGTATTAGCATTTATAGTTTATATGTCTCCATAACACACAGAAGACCCAGAACCATCAGGATTCTTTCTCATCTCCATGTAGGAGATGAGACAGAATCACAACACCCAAGTTAAATAGATGCAATAAGTGTGACAGCAGCCTTTCATCTACTAGCAGGACATTCATTGTGGCTCAACATTAACTGAGACAGAAAGAAAACATTAAATTTTATTACAAAAATGTTTATCTTATGGAAGATTGCAGGGGAAAACATTTTTAGTTATCTCCTTCAAAATTAAATTTTTGGTTAAGAAGCATTTTTATTGCCAAGAAATTTCCAAAAAATGCAAAGTTACAGCTGGGATCAGAGATACACTGAGAAGATTCTGTGAAGGATTTGTTTCAAGAAAAAAAATCTCTAGTGGTAACACCCTCCTTATATGATGCAGGAACACATGAGCCAGTAAATTTTATTTTGCAAAATCCTCCAGCATTAAAATTTCAAATAATTTTAATAAAACTATAATTGATAATAAAATCAAGGAGGGGTTCAGACACATGAAGTTTTGGTTAATCAGAAAACTACTTCATATTCTACATTTAATTTTAGAACTTCAATATACTCTTGAAGACCCAACCAACAAGACTTATCACTGTGCTTTGAAATTACAATATTTTTCAAAAATTCTGTGAGAAGTGCTAGGGCATGGAAATGTGTTTTAAAAGCAAGGCACTTCCCATCTTCCTACGTGCAATAAAAAAATAACCAGAGTTATCAACAAGAAATCTATCTCCTGAAAGTTAATGAGGAACATCTGTTGGTCTACTGGGAGAAACAGTGGAAAAATGGGTGGGAAATTCCAACTTTAACTATGCTGCCACTCCCACGATATTCAAGTCAACAGAAAAAAAACTGTCAGCAAAAGGTGAAAGTCATTAGTAGACATTTTTTCATCTACAGAGAGATAGATAAGACACCTATAATTTCAGAGAAATTATTTAGGATTTTCCAAAGTTCTCACGTTAATTTATTCTATAAAGCAGCCTATCTTTTGGAGAAATGTTTTAAAGACTTGTGAGACTACCATGTACCCAAGACTGCAACTGAGCAAAGGGCTCAGATTCACAAAGTACTTTAAGCTTTCAGTTTAGAAAACCTCTTAACATCAGCCAAGTCAAAATAATTGGCAGTGTCCCATAGGTTCATGATCCAGTTGCAAGGCATATTATCTCAGGTAACACTCAGAGTGGGAAAAATCCTTATATTTGCCACTGGCTAAGGCCATACACATGAGCCATTGTTGCTGCTTAGCAGATGCACAGAAGTTTGTGAGATTACCATAACTTGACTGTGACTATGAATCCTCAGATCATTCATGATCTAAGGCAAATAGGTGAATGGTAATGCAAAATGCTCCCAGCATGCAGAGAATCAAGAGATGGGTTTATGTGAAGTTCTTCAAATACATTCAGCATGTTTGTCCTGAAAGACATCTTAGAGTAAGTGTTTTAATGAGAGAGGATGAGAAATGCTGACATGCTGTGCTTCATGATCTTAATAACTTTGTTCAATTGAAAAGCTTTTTTTTATCCACACATTATACAAAATTTAGCTCTTCCAATTTTAAGCCAGGTTTCCATCTCAATTTTAAGTAGTATTGACTACAGTGGGACTGAGACTAAAAATTGAGAAAAATCCATTACTAGGCTTATGGTTTTCTTTCTTACCAAACTACTTATTCAGGAAACAAATAGCATCAGCAGATACTATTTACAGGCATGACAATAGGTTTTCCTAGCTCTGGGATGATTATTGAAATTTGCATCTGTAAAGGTTAGTCTAGGTTTAAAACTCCTCTTAAAAATGTTTACAGGATTCAAATAAATAACTCAGGGATTTTTTTAAGCAGACAAACCATTCCCAATAATGAACATTTTTCCATAAATATCGTTTGTCATCTTTGGCTGATATCTCTACCTATCAATTATAATGGCTATTCCACAGTTCCCATCATCCCATTTTTCTGTTGATTTAGATTATTATAAAACTGGATAAATGCAAAATTGAATTATCATGGAATCAATGGAATATGTTGAGTTGGAGGGGACCCATCAGGATCACTGAGTCCAACTCCTGGCCCTGAGAAGGACACCCCAAGAATGACACCATGTGCCTGAACTCAGGCTTAGCTGAGACAGGTTTGATGCTGTGACCACTTCCCTGAGCAGTGTAATTAGGCCCAATGCATAGGAGTTTCATAGGCAGTGCTGGAAACACCAACTATTATTGAGATTACTCAATTATTCCCATTTTAGGGTCCCAGTGCTGATGATTAGGCTGAACATTGACGCATCAGATTCTTGTCTAAACTTGAAAAATCTTCTTCAGAAAACTTCAGCCAAAAGACTTTACCTACTGCCAATAGCAAGACCATGGAAAAATCCCATGTTAAAACCATTTGGTAACCCTCTTTTTTCAGATCTTTAATGCTTTGGAAAACATACTTGGATTTTGGCATTCAGATGTGGGTTATCCCTGAAACACATCCTTTACTACCTCTGTACCTATCTACAAAAACTACACCAAGGAATTATTGCAACCTTTAGAAAACCACAGGTCACGCAAGAACCATGGACTTCTGAGACCTCAGTCATTCCCTGAAGGTACATCCACAACATCAGTACTTTGGGTTGGAGATAAAGAGATCTGACACTGTCTTGCTGCTCTGAGCAGCTACAAGCTGTTTCCATCCATTTTGGGGTATTCTAAAGGACAGGGTTACCCATGCTTCCAACCTTCTTGGTGAAGAATACGGAAATTGGTCTCTGAGTTGGAAGTGGGGGAGGAACTGGGAGAAGACAGAAACAAATGAAGAAACTAAATTGAGGAACTGGCTGGAAATCTAAGGGCAGCCTGGTGTTTGTTTCAGAAGACAGACATGGGGAGGCCAGAGCTTAATGCCAGTAGTGTGTGAGGAAGCACAGTGTGGGAGCCAGTGAGGAAGGGAACCTTGAATTATGGCTGAGAAAGACCATTAAAACTAGAAGATCTGAGGGACTAAAGATGACAGAGAAAGAAGGCTGGGACTTTCCCAGCAATAGGGAAATCTGAAGGAAACTGTGTGGCTGGGCAAAGTTAGGAGTAGTTAAATACTCCTGTCCCAGTCTCGTTTGGCACAGTAAAAGTGGGAAATCTAGAAAAATAGTACATCAAACTTCCCTCCTGAACTTGGAGTGAAAAACACAGTTTAGGGGCTTTGCACATCCCCTGCTGTCCTGAAATACCTGCAAGATCCACTGACAATTGTCCAGCCTGCCCTACAGGAAGCAAGCCTCCCAGTGCTTTCAGCAGGACACTGGTATCTGGTAATTATTAATGTTGCTACTCTATTAACTGAAGTAGAAGAGCTTTCAGTGGCCAACACAGACTCCAGCCCTGCTGTCTCGCCTGGGACTCACTGTGACCTTGCATAATGAAATGCTTGTTTTGGCAGTCTACTTTTTTTCCTCCCCCCCTCAAGTATGTGAAATTACACACCTCAAACTGTGTGAAAAGAATCTTGCAGTTGCAATCAGATGTGAGGAAGTGCCAGAATCAAATTGCCTCTCCAGCCCTAATTCAATCCCTTTTTTGCATAGGCATTATCTTTAATAGCATGATCATATACTTCTCCCTCCTGCCGGGCACAAATGGATGGCACTGATGATGGATGGGAGGATGTAACAAAGGGAGACTGCTGCCCATGGGGTGTGGAAGTCTTATAACAGCACAAAAGAAGAGAGGATTCAGGCGCAGTGATAATGCACTGCAGCACGGCCGTTCTCCAGGAATGACCTCCACTGCAGGTATCCCATCAGGGAACGTAACAGGAGATGGTCACAGCTCACAGCTTCTCCCACTAAATCTGCTCCTAGGGCTTCACCAGAAGAGGTGAGGATGGTTTCACCGCTGTCCTTGAGAGCTGGTTGTATTTCTGCTGCTCATCTCCTATGCAAAGCAAGGCAAGCAATTTCAACCAGCTTCTTCTCTCCCTGTTAAAAATTGTGCAGCTTCACTTGCTGGGTCCCTGGCTAGATTCTGTGGGGTCTCTGAGCTGCAGAAGTGCTGAGCACTCACAGTCAACTACCACATAAAATATGGCTTCATGCTGGGCAAAGTCAAACTCTAACTAGCAGAAACTGGGCACTTAAATCCAGCAAATATTTCTGGCCTGCCATGTGCCTCACCTGTGGAGTCAGGTTAAGGCTATATGTCATCTCTTGGACTGCTGCAGAAAAAAAATCCATTCTTTCTTGTGAAACTCCCAGACAGCAGAGAGCTGAAAGCTACAGGAAAGCCTCAAGAAAAATAATTATGCTGAATTCAGTACAGGAACTGGTAGGAGGGAGCAAAGAGAACCCTTAAGATCACATGATGAATACCAAAAAGAAAATTATATTGCTTATTATCAGAACATGGCCCAGTCTGTGTACTGGAAGAGGAAGAGAAGAAGCAATGGGAGCAACACACAGATCTGTAATTAAGAACTGTGACCCAGTCATTACACCCAAAATAACCAAGCTGAGATTGCAAAGGTAACCTTAATTCTGCTATTTTTTTACTTCCATGCTTGATTTCAGAAATTAGATTATGTGCTTTTGATGAAGGCTGGTGTTTGGCTTTTAACTCTTTGTGTTTTACCTACAATACTAGTTTAAATAATTTAATGTTTTAAAGTCACTGAAGTTTATCATTTGAATTATGATACCAAGAAAAAATATATAAATTCTTTGAATCCAGCCATCAGCCACAATTGTAGCTAAAACTTTTGTTTTATTATTTGTCCTAATAGCAGAGCTTGCATTGTCACATGGGACACTTGAGGAACAGGACTTAAGTGAAACAGAAATCAGGTTTTGATAAAATAAAATCATTTGTACTTAGGAAGAACGTGTAAAACTCAAAAAAAATGTTTTATTTGATTAAGAAAATCATTAGCTACAATAATTAGAGAGAACTTCACATCCTAACCTAGTTTTTAAAAGTTGAGTAGATTAACAGATTTATTGCTTTTCCTGTTTTCTATTTTTACAGAAAAAATCTGTATTATTACGTTCCTTGCAGCTACTTTTGGCATCTAGCTTGTTAGTACACGACTTTAACTGTTGATCCTATTGAAAGAAGTACTTTTTCAGGATTTTTTTGTCACATCATTAATATCTTCATTCAAAGATCATACATCTTTTCTTCAAATAAACCATTCAACCATACAGTAAACATCTTGTTGACCTCACTTACAAACAGGCATTGACAGCTAGTAAAAGACTGAATGATTGCACAGCACCTGCCCTAACCTTCAAGAACATTTAGTTATATTTCATGTGCTATCACTTGTGGCGATCAGGAGAGGTGCCTGAGGACTGCCAGAAACCAAAAGTCACTCCAGTCTTCAAAAAGGCCAAGAAGGACCCACAGAGCTACTGGCCAGTCAGCCTCAATCCCTGATAAGGTGGTGGAGCACCTCATTCTGGAGGCCATCTCTGTCCACATGGATGACAAGAAGGTGATCACGAGCAGTCAGCATGGATTAACTAAAGGTAAATCATGCCTGACCAACTTGATTGCTTTCTATGATGAAATGAGCACCTGGATGGATGAGGGAAGAGCAGTGGGTGCTGTCTGCCTCAGCTTCAGCAAGGCTTTGACACTGTCTCTCACAGCATCCTTGTTCACAAGCTCAGGAAGCGTGGACAGGATGAGTGGACAGTGGGGGGGACTGAGAGCTGGCTGAAGGGCAGATCCCAGAGGATCATGACCCGTGGCACAGGGTCCAGTTGGAGGCCTCTCACTGGTGGAGCCCCCAGGGTTCAATACTGGGTCCAGTGTTGTTTAACTTGTTCACCAATAACTGGGGTGAAGGGGCAGGTGCCTCCTCAGCATGTTTGCTGATGACACAAACCTGGGACATGACACCTGTGTCACAAGGTGGGAACAATCCCCTGAGCCAGGCACTGTGCCACCCCTGTTCTTCCTCACCAGTCCGTTGTGCCAGCCTGGGGAGAGCCACCTGGCTCAGGCCGGGGCCTGGGGACACAGGTGCTGGCTGGGAGGACCAGGTGAGCCTGGGCTGGCCACAGGCATCCTCTGCCTCACCAACCCCGGCACAGTAGTTGGTGGTGGTGTGGCTGCTGTAGGTCAGGTACCCTGAGGCCACTGTGCTCAGCAGCTTCAGCAGGTCCAGAATGTCCTCTGGTGCCACATCTGTCGGTAGGGTGGGGATGACAGAGACAAAAAAAAAAGTTTTAACTCCTTTCCTCCTTTCCTATACACAAAGTGTAACTGCCCAGACTCAGCAGAAGTGGTTTTCTGCAGACCTGTTAGATGTCATCACCCTTCACTGCTCAGATTTGTTTGGGCTTTTAAGCATTTCTCTAATTCTTTTTACAAGGAAACAAAATCTGATCCTTCATAAAACATCAGCTGTTGGGATGAAGCTGCATCTGCACTAAGAGGAAATTAGTAGCAAATGTTTATCCAGGCTACTGGAGAGTGTGTGGTGGTTTCCTTCCTGTAGCCAGTCCAGGATTTCAGTTTTTATGGCCTGTGGCTGTTAAAACTTGGCTCTTCAGATGACATATACATAAGTATGTATATTCCTTTAGCCCACTCCAGTTACTAGGATAAAAGATGTACCTTAATCCTCTCGACCATGGCCAGACCTTCTCTGAGGAAATGGTGGTGACAGCTGTTACCAGCTCTGCAGCTGCTGGTGCCTACTTTGCTCATCATTATCACCTCCTGAACAGTTCTGCAAGGCAGAATGAGGGAAGACATCTTTCATCATTTTAGACAGACGTAAACTGCACATCAGGAGCACTTCAGGCTTCTCCAAAACTCTTTAGAGCAAGAGTTCAGGTAGATGAAGTCCATTCCTGACATCTCATAACAGACTATCACAATAAAAGCAAGTCACACAAACCCACCCACTACTTCTTTAAACTGTACATGTGGGTTTGTCAACCTGAATTAGGGTTTTACTCTTAGTGAAGTCAGCACTGGTTTGGGGTTAGAATTGAAACTGTTTGCTAAAAAGGAGATACCTGTTGGAGGGAGGGATTAGATAATTCTGTATATTTTAAAAGCACAGGGATTAATTCAGGACCTTATTTTGAACACAGATAACGGCAATGAAAGGTAGCAAACGTAACAGAGAAATGAAATTAATCAGTTTTGTGTATGACATGAAATGCTGTTGGCTCCACCTTCTTCCTCCCAACAAGCTACTTCTTTGTATGCTGAGGTACTTGAATCATTAGCTAACACTCCTTTCTGCCACAATTTTTCACATCGATGAAAATGTCTAGCAACAAAGTATCTTAAAAGGATCCACAATAGAGAAAAGACAGCACCAGCAGGGTATTTGCATCCTTTGAATAAGGCAATCAAACTTCATCCCCCTGTATTCTCTCTTACCCCTGCTCAGTTGGCATGGTTGAAATATTAGAGCCAATCTCATCAAAACAATCTGAAAGGAGAGTCAGGATCCTTTCAAAGCCCAGAAATATTACTGGAAGCATAGAAAGCTCATCTTTAAAAAAAATTATTAGATCTCAAGTTTGCTTCCTGCAAAAAGGTTAAAGGGCCTACATCCAATTAATACTATGTATCTACTTCAGTCCAAGACATAATTTAGTTGTGACTATACTTTATTGTACCCCAGTCACTTCTAGACTATAACTACTGTGGCCATGTTTTGATTTTATCCTAAGTATGTCTTTGGCCTAAGTGTGATTATCTTTGAGTTTATTTTGGAGCTTCTTAAATAAACTTTGGAAAAGCAGTGCTTGTATTGCCACATATATGAATGTTTGTGGATTGTATTGTTATGTGAGGTGTGTATTTAGAAACAGCAAAAAAATCAAACTTTTTTTTATTGATTTAAGAATAAATTTGAAAGGAGAACTGCCTTGAACAAGAATTTATCTCCCCTTTAAAAAATTAATTCTCTCTTTTATAGCAAACAATGTAGTGGTTGTAACTGCAGCTTCCACCAGTCCTTGGCTGCTTCTAAATGCAGGACAGGCTTCTCTTGGTGTGAGTTTTACCATTAGCTTCATCAGGAGTAAGGACAGACTTGTATAATGAGCTGGAGTATAACACCTCACCTTGAAAAAAAAAGATGATTAGGTGCAGAGAAATTACAAGGCAGTTTGATTTGGCACTGGCAATCAGCCTTTGTACAACATGCTCAGAGTCCCAATTTCCCATTTCCATGTCTCTCCATTCTCGGGGGGCTGAGCAGTGCCACGGCCCATGCCAGCAGCAGAGAAGAGCCCCTCCAAACCCTGTCTGAGGGACCAAATATTGACCAAATGTTGGCCAGGATGCAGCAGCTCGGCCGCCCCCAGCCCGCGCCCGCCCCTTCAGCCAGCGGGAAGGAACGAGGGGGGCTGACCTGGGCCCTGGGTAAGATAGCATCTGTGAGGAGGAGTGAGAGTCACGGCCTTGACTCACCTCCTCATCCAAAGGGACTCACTCAAAGAGGGTTTATGTCCCCAAGCCTCAGCTTCCACCCTACACAGCTCCCACAGCTTTGTCCTGAACCCTTTTCTTTCCAGAGGAGCATTCACAGGCTGCCAACCACGGGACCGAGTCTTGGAACATCCAGTCTCACCAAACATTTAATTCCAGCAACAAACCTGGTGACATTTGGCAAATCTTCAGAAAACGGGTGAAAGTCTAAATCTGTCTCTATCTGTTGCCACTGGCAGCTACATTTCCAGACAATAGGGTTATTTATTGCTTTTTCTGTGTCACCCCTGGGCACACGGGAGGCCTGGCCCTGCTCTCACCTGTAACCTTCAGGGCCAGCTTTCCAAGACCATGAGGAGAGAGGCCAAGTTATGGCATTTAGGTGAATGTGGGAAGCTGAGGTATTTTTCCTTTCCTAAAGCAGAGTGATTGTTTGTATCTATCTACATATTGCTTGTATCTGTCTATAAATTCCTATGCCCTTCTCCAGGCAAACTAGGGGAGAAGAAAAACCACAATTCCAAAAGCAAGCCCTTGATAGATTTCACTCTTCCCATGCAGCTCCACAGGCCACACTGGAGTTCAATGCAATGACACAGCCCTATGGCTTGTGCATACCAATATTCTGGATCTTTTCATGCATTCTCTGTGATGTCTCAATAACATAACGGGGTTTCTAAAACCTACCTACACTGAAAAAAATACAGTGCATACAATTCATTCCTTTGACAGTTCCCCAGCTCCAACACCAAAAGGAGAGATATAAAAAGCGGGTGTTCATAAACCCTGGAATTGAAAATATTGTGTGGAAAAGGATATGTGTTAATCTCTAAATAAGGTGCCATAGGGATGAATATTTTTATAACCCAAGAAAATGTTAAAGTAAGTTTAAACTTTACCACAAAGTTCACCTTGCCTGTTTACTGTGCAAGGTGATATATCACTTCTATTTGAGCCATAAAGATAAATTGTGTTTTAAGGCAGGACTGTGAAAATTACAATGTGGAGGGAACAGTCCCTTCCCCTTGAAGTGTTCCCTTTTTTCTCATCATTCCACATATAATCTAGAAATGGGAGTATTGAAAGCAAAATAGACTTGTAAGAGGTTGAGGCTGAAGAAAATAAAGGTCTTTTACTCTCCCACATGATACATGTCCTGCTTGTATTTGAGCAAATTGTTTAACAGTTCCCATTGTTCCCTGGAGACAGTACATAAATAATTATAATCTTATTAATACCTTCAAAAAAGTGCACTTTGATTACCCCAAATTAACCGTGTCATTCCTGGGATTTATTATTATGTTCATGTACTATATGTACTGTGTAGTTATGGTTAAGAAAAAAAAAAAAAAAAACAAAAAAAACAAATCAAGCTGGAATTTTTGGCATGGTACTTTTCAGTCTGCATGGTCTTGGTGGGTTTTGGAGACCTTCTCTCATTTGCGGAAAGGGAGATATGTTAAAACTTTGGGGGGGAAAAAAATAGGTAAATGTAGTAAAATGCAACATAAGGCAGTTTTCTATTTTCCCAGGGTTTTGTCAATGCAGCGGAGGAGGCGGAATTAAAGGCAGGAATTAAAGGCGCAGCGCCATCTGCTGCGCGCGCCGGGACGCCGCTCCCGCCGGGAGCCGCGGCCCGCTCCCGAAAAATAACCCTTCCATCTGCACAGCCATTCCCAGCGCTTCACCGCCTCATGAGCTAAATCACCCCGCCGCAGCCTCGTCAGACGAGAACCGGCATCTCCTGCGCAAGCAGCGAACTCAGGCAGTCGGAGTTACTGGGATGGCTGCAGGGGAAGCCAGGATCGCGTCCAGGATCCTTGATTTATAACGCTGCCCAGCAGCCACCCGCCAAGAGGCAGGAGCTCGGGTCTCGCGGTTCAACAGCAGTGCGGGAGCTGGGGAAACTTATTATTGCTGCCAGAAACCCTAAGGAATAGGGAGTGTCCAGTGAAATTAAGACATGGCAAAATCAAAACTGGTAAGACGGGAGAGAATTTTTCACCTATTCTACCTGCAGAACTGACTGTGAAAGGACATCCCCAAGGATGACAACTTAACAAAATTCATTAAATTTTCAGACAGTTCTAGGGTCAGAACTTTTCAGAGCAACCATTTTTACTGTCAAATTTGGAAAGGTCTAATAATCCCATGCTTTCAAGTTTAAAACATTCTCTGATGTGTAGAAGGTAGGATGTGCTGAAATGCTGAATGAAGTAGATTATCCTACATCTGTGAGGAACCATCCCTTTCCTTTATACCACCTAACCCTACCTGGAGCAGCAGCAAGATCCTGCGATGTTGGGGGTATGGCAATTTTCTTGCTGTTACAAGAGAGAGGGCCAGCTTTCCATTCTGCCACAGATTTCTCACGTGATCTTGGGCAAGACACTTGGGGTGCAGTTAGATGTTTGGCTGATCTGGTGTGGCACATCGCCACAAGGACACCTCCTTCTCCTTTCTCCCCAGACACATTGTGTCAGAAAGTCTCACTTTCTGAGGAGCAGTTACATTTCACCAAACTAGAAGAAATCTGCCAGGAATCCAGAGTGCAGAAGAAATCAGAAGTGACTTTTCCAGCAGAAATTAACTTGCATATTTGAGCTACAATTTAAAAACACAGGATGAGCCACTGTGACTGCTCATTGCCACCAAAATAGAGAGGTTCCTTCTCTTCCTCAGCCAGTCCCTCATCCTCCATCACTCCTGTTATTAATTTGGCTCTACTTTTGGTGTCACTGACCCCTTTGAGTCAGCTCAACTCATGGCAGAATATAGACTCCACAAGAAAACAAAAAGAACTTCTGCAGGGTTAGTGAGTTTTAACTTGTTTATAGCAAAATCCAACTGTCTCAGGGCTGGAGCCAAAGCAGTGGGACTTTGCACCTGGGAAAGGGAAGGAAGGAAGGAAGGAAGGAAGGAAGGAAGGAAGGAAGGAAGGAAGGAAGGAAGGAAGGAAGGACAAAAAAGGGCAGTAGGGAAAAAATTAGTAAAGATAGAGAGTGTTGGGAAATTGCCTCTCCTTTTGATCAGTTCATCAGTTCTGTTCAGTTGCTCACAAAACGGAGCCCAAGCTGTCATCTCACAGTTAACAATCATCAGATGGCCACATGCCATAGAAATAGGAGCATAAAAATCACTCATATCAGTTTCCTGATTCCTTCTCTCCTCTACTTTTGACTTGTCTCATTTGCTTTGTAATTATACTATATTAAGTTTAAATATATCAGAAAAGTGTTCTGGAAAATGCAATTGTTTTTATGAGTATTAATAAGGTTAATTTAATCAAATTCACTTATAACTGAAGGATTAAGCCTTGTCACTGTGTTGAGACATAACCAAATTCAGATTTATTCTAACGATCTGCTGATGGAGCCTACATCTTCATCTTGATCAGACAGACAGATGAGATGAGTCTGTGGAATATATTGTAATGAACTGTTAAAAATGAGCATGAGTGAATAGAAGTTTCATCATCTTTCTCCCTAGCAATATTAGATAGTTGGTAGGAGAAAGAGACATGGACAAAGGTGTAAGAAGGTGTAAGGAAAAAAATCCCTCTGGCAACTGTCCTATATTATGGAAGCTACCTAATATATATCCACCTGTGCCTCTTAACCCCAGATATCATTTATATCTCTATTTATACTGTGATTGCCTTTGTCCTACAATTTCATTAGGATTATTGCCCACTCTAACAAGGCTGTGGGGCAAACTCTAAGGAGGAGACACCAGTGGCAAAACTGCTGACTTCAGTGAAATCAAGATGTCAGCCTGGACACTTGGATGCCCAAGCTCCTGTAGCTCCTCTGGGGGTAAGGTTCTACTAAATAAAAAATTGGTCATGAACTGGGGAGAAAGGTAATCTTGTTTTTCACAAAAAACACAAATTCTCAGGTCTCAAAACTGACCTTCCCCTACTCTAGAGCTTAATCATCTCATTTAGTGGATCTCAATATTTTTCATGAAGAATGTATTCCTGCCCATTTTAATAAAAAAAAACCACAATAAAACTCCAAAATAAAGGGTATAACATTATGAGTTACCTGCTGGTTTAGCCAGTATGTCCTGCACGTGGGCTGCCCCACTGAAATGTAAAGTACAGCCATGGGCAAAGTCTTCACATGCTGTAACAACTCTCATGATGGACAAAAAAGACTGACTGGAGAAGACTGGTGGGTTCCAGGGTGTTAACCTGTAGTTGTCCGGAGGTTATGTGGACTTTGGGGTCTCTGAAATAATGTGAGAAATCTCAAAGAAAGTTTCTTTGGTGTTTTTTATCTGCTTCCTCTCCCAGTTTGAACCAGCATCAGCAGCTGAACACCAAATCTTGGAGTTTTGGGGAAAAACGCTAGGTTGGTTTTTATTATGAGTAATAATATTTACAGTACAATAGAGCCTGGAGGCCAACAAGATTGAGATCCATTGTAGTAAATGAAAACCACTTGTCTCCATGTAATTAAATAATTAAATTATTAAATCACATTTAGATCTTCTGAAAAAGTCCTTATTTTTATCTACACATGACACAACCAAAACTCCTCCAGTACTGGGGCAAGTGAGAGGGAAACATTTTCTGCAGACAATTCCATGGTTGCCCTCAGGGCCTTCGCCACTGTCACGTGGCTCCCTCATGGCAACCTACTCATCCTCCCAGTCCCTTAGAAAAACACTTTCCTGGCCAAGCCAGTCATACTGATAGAAACCCGGGGTGTAGACCAGACCAGAGATAGGGAAACTTTGCTAAACAGGTGTGGCTCATTATTAGGCACTTCATGCTTTCTATTTTTACCTTAATCTCTTTGCTCTTCCCTCAGGGCTTGTGTAGTCTAGAAAAGATTTATTTTGAAACTTATTAGCTCAAGCATTTGAGCTAATATATTTAAAATCCCTGGTTTCTGATCCTGGCTCAAAGGGTGGCCACTTTCATCTTCCCAGGAAGGATGCAGGACTCCCCTTTTCACCACTTGGTCCTCTCAGCAGACCGGGGTGTCCTAACTCTTCCCTGGACTCCTCCACCTAATTAATCCACTTTTCCATCAGGTGATAGAAAATACCTTGTGCTGCTTATTCCAGGGCTTCAACAGGTGTTAATTAAAAACTTTTAGCTAGCACACTTTAAAAATACACCTTTTATCCTAGAGCTCAGATATGGGAGCAAGTTCCTGCAAGGCAGCTGAGCCCCACTGCTGCGCAGGCGCCGTCAGCTGCCTCCAACCTCTGCTTTCCTCTCTGGCCCTAACCTCTGCAATCTCCTCACACACACCATCCACAAACCAACAGCCAGACTGTATTTGCTCAGCAAAGCAATTATTTAAAGGTCCCCCAATAAATTCTCAATCCCATTTCAATTAGCACATGTGAAACTCGCTGTAATGTTCCCTGTGTAGCCCCTGCACTGCTCTAACACGGCGTAGCCCCAGTTTGGAGAATTAGTTATTTGCCATTAAGAGAATAACGGCACATCTGCCACCTTGATCACCGTGTTTGTATTATTATCAACTTCTGTCTGAGTGCCAAGTAATTTAATCAAACTTGAGAGAAGAAATAATAGCATTTCAGTTGAACAATGGCGTGTCCCTTTGAAAAGGCAGAGATTTGCTCTAGGGTATGCTAAAAGGAGAGAAGGTCTATAAACAAAGGGTAACACTGTGAAAAATTTATCTGTCAAATCTAGCTACTTTTTTTTCCCCTACTTGCAAAAAATTCTCCAGCAGATTGCAAGTACTATAAATGTATCAGCCTTCACAGATATGCTGTGTAACACATTGCTTGTTTAGAAATTGCTGGCAGTTTGTTCACTTGAGCATTTATGGTTTCCTTTTCAAGCTCTGTGATAGGTTCCCCATATATTACTTTGTTTCTCTGCTCTAACTGGACAGTCCAAAGGAAAATGCAGGGTTGTCTGTGATAAAGTAACAAATAATCATAAGAAGAAAGAAATAGAAGGACAGAAAAGTAAGCAAGCAAGCTGAGGACATGTTAAAATGTCTGAAATCTTTCCTTGTCTTTTAGAGTGTCAGGAAAATCATTGTATCTCATTTTGCTCCCAGATTGTTTAAACTATTGATGGAGGAAGAGAAGGCATAAGTCATATTTACTGACTGCCTGGAAAATTGTTCAGCCGGTGTAAATTCTTTGCATGTGAGTGCATGTCCATGTGCCGTGTTGTTTGCAAAGGGTGCAGTCCCTTATCCTTGGCCCTTTTGTTTGAGCAAATGCTTAAGTGCCAAGCCTTTGGCCAGAGACATCTGGAAACTGCTGCCTGTCCTCCTTGCAGCACACTTCTGTAGCTAAAGCCAGTTGTCTTTCTTTTGTCTGCTGCTATCAGTGGACAAGCATGGCTAAACCAGAGTGGATTCCTTTTTTTGCCTCCTAGGCCTCCTCTCTTTCTGTAATTCTCCAGTGCCAGCTGTGTGATACAGAACTCAAGCCCCCAGAAAATATTACCACAGATCGTAGTTCCAGGCAAGCAGAGGATGACAGTGTATTGATAAAAATGGAGAAAGCATAAGCTGATAATCAATAAAGAGTAGGAACTAACATCCAGGCAGGATGTGTTCACAGCAGAGTTTCCTCTGAAAGAGAATGGAAACCCCAATAGCTCTAAACAAGGGATTTATAGAAGCAATATTTGCAAAAGAATTTCAGCCTTCACAGGATGTCATGGCTGCCCTGAGCAAGTGACCAAGCAGTAGTCAAGCTGTGCATCCCTATTTTTACCCCCTGCTTCTTTGATGGTGTGGGATATGATTTATGGGGGTGAGAAAGCCAAATCCTGATGTGAAAATGCTTTCAGATCATCTGATGAGAGCAATATGAAGGTTAGAGTTTATATGACTGTTTACAAGAATGTTGTTATTACCATGCTATAAAACAGAAAGGAATGTGACCAGACTAGTACAGAACATCAAAAGAAATGTAGAGTCATTTTAATGAGTTACTAGAAACCAAGTCAGGTTCTGCTGTTTTGAGGCTATATGGTTCTATTCTGTGCAGTGGATTTAAGTCACTTAGCAACCTTAGCACAACTTGCAGCATGTTGAGGCATGCTCCCAGCTGGGGTTTAATGCTCCCAGCATCCCCAGGTGGACAGCCTGTCCTGTCCCTTTTTACTCTGCAGGAAAAGACAATCAGAGCCAAGAGCTCTGCCACTCTGCTGCCTCTGGCCTTGTGTGGACAGTGACAGCTGAGCAAGAAAGGTGTGAAGTGAGGTCTATGGATGTTTGTTCAGACCAACAGTTTTTAAAATTCACTGTGTACGTGTGAAAATAGCAGCACAATCAAGGCAGGAAAATCAATTCTATGTGGATTTCATATGGATCACGTATGAAACTACAAGGAAAGGGAGGCTTAAGGAGGCCGTGTATAACCCATCTCTAGGGAGAAATTTTAAAAAATTTTCAAAGTTAATACTGGTTCATTCAACAGTTATTTTTGCCTTAGAAAAAGCTCTGACATGTTTGAAGCATGTTTTTTGCCAGTATTTTCTGATACATTTTGTTTCCTAGGGATAATTCTTTTTTATACCAAAATGTCACCTACATACCAAGCACACAGTGCACCTCAGAAGCTCCAGAGTTCTTTTATTTTATGTAAAATATCCACAGTGGCATTCAATTCAAAATGCACAAGTTCAGAGAAGTCTTGGGCTGGACCATGAGATAGGCTGTAGAGTCCTTTAAAGTACAGATAAAAGTACAGATATTGTTGTATAAAGGGTCCATGACAGGGGAGCTGGAACTAGATCATCTTCAAGGTTCCTTCAAACCAAACTACTCTATGTTTGTAGGGTTCTCTGATACTGAAATGTGATATCAGTGAGATATTTATTGGCCTTTGTTATAAAATAAAACATTTTGTTTCACTGAAGATAGTGTTCCGTTACACTAATGCACATTGTATGAATCTTAGATTGCAAAATTACTCTTTGGAAATTTAGGACTACTCTATTCTTACATAGCTATTATGTCCTTTTTAACCTCCAGGCAGCATCCAGATTTGCATCCATCATGTGCTGTTAAATAATCTGGAGAGATTTTAGCACCTGTGGGGTTGAAGCTGATGGGCTTCTGAAGGAGGTCACTACCCTCCCTGGGATACAGAGCTTCACCAGCCTGTGAGGGATCCCTCCTGGAAAGGGATTTATGTGATTTGTCAAGAATTTGCATGAGATAACACTGACTCACCTGCTGGGTCTTCTACAGGGGATGTGAAAATCTCCTGTTCCAAAGGAACCTGAGAGCTTACAAACACAAGCCACCAACTCCTTCCACTTAGGCTGTCATGCCCTGAAGAAAATTTGTGGCAATTCAACTTGCCCAAGCTGCTTCACTGTAAGTATAAAACATTAAGGAAGTGAAGTCAACTGTGAAAGAAGAGGTGGTCACGTTACCATTGCTGCCTTTTGCCACCTACTTATGCCAACATTTTAATTCCCCAGTAAAATTGCAAGGGAGTCTCATTCCCATCCTCTGGACTTTTAAAAGTAAAAAATGAAGGTGTTAGTCATCAGAAAAATGGGCCATATTTGTGCAGTTTCTCCACCCCCTGGTTCTTGCAGACGTAAGAACTTACCCACTCTTCCCTTCGAAGGCAGCTGGCTGGGTTATTGCTCAGATAAACACACATCTGCCCTCCTGAGGTGCTGCAACAAGAGAAAATACCAGTTAAGGTGTCTCTGAAACAAAATACGGAATTAAAAGATTCCCTGGTGCTACTTTAAGCTTTCTATTCTGCATTATGCCACCAGCTATTTTCTAGCTGCTAACGTTGGGTGGGATGGGCTGTGGTGGGGAGCAGGGGTACCCAGACAGATCATCCTAGTGGAAACTTGCTGGTATTGAAACATCTCAGTCTGGCTCTTGTTTATGAATCTGTTGCATTTGTTCTGAGATTTCAAGTTATCAACAACATCTTGTGGAGATTGTCACTGTTCTTTCCATTTAAAAGCATCTGAAACAATTCAAAAGTCTCCAGTCAGTTCTCTGGGATAGACCATCTGTGAACACCTCAAAAATACATAACAAATGCAGCACATCAGCTGCTTAAGCACTTTATCAAATGGATACTGCTTTGTGTTTGGTGTGCTGTGGAATATATGTGTCACGTTATTATACACCTGGGTTACACGGCTTACAGCAAATTAGATTTGATATTGTCATAAATAAATAGTCATGTTATTAATAGTCATATTTAGGACCATGGCATTATCACAAATGTCACACAAACATTTCAAATTTCCAGTCTTCTGCTTTTAAATAAGCATGTGTTTGGTCAGTGCCTGCTTTGGGTGTTCTTTTCATTAACACACCAAATATAACTGAAATGAAAATATTCCTTGTACTCCCTTGCTTATATATCTCTGAATTCATCCCCAAAATCAACTCAAACTCAAAATTATATCCAGGTTTCTTTTATTATGGTGTTCCAACAGTACACAAGAAATTAATGATTCTGACTGTGAAAATCTGTCCTGGGAAGCTGCTGGAAAAGCAATTCTCCCTGACATTTGCAGCTGCCACCACTGGGAAAAGTTCCCACACTGATTTTGACCTTCTGAAGTCCAGAAGAAAAAATCTCATCTCTCTCTCAGCTTGACATTATACCGTGCAAGTGTTCACAGTCCTCCCCTTGCCTTGCTGCCTGAGAAATATCAGTTGACTGGTTTAAAAAATCATTATTTAAATAAATAAATTCTGTACACATCAAGTGTATAATTTAAAATATTATATAAAGATTCATTTATACATTCATAAAGGCAAGGATTTAAGTAGTTCTAGGAAATGTTGCATGCCTTAGTGCATATATGACTTTGTGCAGGAGGGTCTTCACACAAATTGTCACCATATTGCAGATCCAAGACCCAGAGCAAAGTGACAGGATCTATGATTTCAGGTGTCCAGAAACCCTTGCTGTAATGGCAAGAGATGAGACAGCACAGCAGCAGGTATTTTGGGGTGGGATGTGGGATCTCACAGTAATCCCAGAAGGTGTTAGCATGAAGCTCAAGGGACACCTGTAAGTCCATTAAGAGTGAATTTCAAACCCTACAGATTCTTTGATGTGAACATCCAAATGGCAGAGTCCGTTAGCAACGAGCAAAAATCACATGAAATCTCTCCTGAGAAGTCTATTACAATAATTTGGATTAAATTCCCAGTTTCCTGAGGAGGCAATATCAAATCCTAGACATTACCTAATTTGAAGGTATTACACCTGGTCTGTTCCCCCCAGATAGCTGTGAGCAATACTCAGTGGAGTACCTGGACAGATTTACTTTTTTTCCAGCTGACAAATGTCCAGGATCCACCTCTGTGCCTGCAAGCAGAGCTCAGCATGTTCATTATGCAAGGAGCCACACGAGGCTCCTGGAGAGTTTATCAGGTCATGCAGACCTACACCACAGCTCATGTTTGAACACCAGTCCCAAAGACCTAGTCTTGACCCATTCCATGCTTGAGTCTGGGGGAGGGTGGAACAAAATGATGCCTAGAGCCCCAAATGAGAGAGAAGATGTGGGACCCCTGGGCAATGCAGGAGGCAGCTGGAATTCCAGGACAGGCTGGCCTGCAACACTCAACAGAAGACCAAACCAGCTCTAGGTTTCTGGAGGCTGAAAAGGCTGGCAAAGGCCTCTCCATGCCTGAAACCAGCTCTTCTGCTTGTTCCCTGGGGTTTGCAGCAAAGGTTCCAGATGAATAAAGAAATCTCAGGCAAAGAAACTCACACATCTTTTTTTATTTACTACAGATATTTTGCTCAGCTCTGCGTGAAACCACCTGCCCCACACAACCACAAATATTGAAGCAGGAGAGCAATTTTTCTACCACCCACATAAGATAAGGAATCAGGAGACACAAAGCCTCATTATAACCAAACAAAAAACTTACAAGTAAAAACAAAAGTGTTAAGAGGAAGCTGAAAAAGTAGCTGAAGAAATTAACCTATTGTGCAATCAAATACAAATTGAATTCCAGGGTGTATTTTGTTATTTAACACATCTGCTAAGTGAAATCCATGTTAGAGTTACATTTTGAAACTCATAAAACCACCATCACCATCATAACTATGATCTCAGTTAAATTCTACCCCAGTTATTTTAAAGCAGCTTCCCAGCAGAGACTTGTGAGGTGAGAGGTGGAGGTGCAGATGCACATGGCTCTACATGCTTTCCAGGTATAATTTAGAGAGCCTCAAAAGCAAATCTCAGGGATGGATGTCCCAGGGTGAACACAGAGACAGCAGAGGTTTGCACAACCTGCAGGGTTGCAGGCCACAGTGCTTTCTTGGGGGTTTTGCAGCAGTACTCTAATAACAAATTAATCTCTGCACCAACCAAGGACAGCATCCTCTGCTTGTGCTCTGGAGGATGGCTGACACCTTCAGACTGGCCCTGAGGTGAGATGCTATGGGACCACTTCTGCACTTCCCAGCAAAGAGGTTTCAGGGAAAGAAAGAGTTGACAGCAGGGAAAAGTAGAGTGTGGCAGTCTTTTGACATCTCACACTTTTCCTACACTTGTCCTGTAACCACCAAAACCTCTGAGGCTGTACTGAAATACTTTTTGACTTGAGGCAGCCAGAAGACCAAACAACTGCTTTCCTAGCTGCAAAACATTCCCAGAATATTCCAATGCCTCTTTCTTGAGGAGAACAAATGTGTGCCTGTCCCTGGATGCCTATTCATTGCTTAGAACCCAGTGTCATCAATTGAGGATGCTGACAATCAAGACTCTTGCTCAGTAGTTCTTGTTCAAAAACAAAACTTGATCTATCCTTCAAATCCATCTTTTTTTATCTCAAATGAAAAAAAACACTTCTATTTTTCACTTATTTTTATGCAGAATCATAGAAAACAAGTCTAGCTGTGAATTTTAAAACCAACTAATGCACCCAGCTCACCTGCTTTCCAAGCAAAGCTGGAGTCAGAGACACTGAGCTGCTACCTGGAAGGAGCAGCAGCCACTAGAGCCAGTGGTGTGCTCAGAAAAGTCTGCCCCAGAGGAACATGGATTCTTCCTCTCGCCCTTTCTAATTTGTAGTTCACTCCCCTTTTGCTGCAAATTACGACCTTAAATTGCTGAATCATGCAAAATGTCATCTGAAGGCACCATTTATTTTGAGCATGAGCTCTGTAAGAGTTTGACAGGGAAACACCACAGTGCCATTCCCAGGATTAATGTGAGATGCTGAAATACAGGGGGCAGGCAAAGGGGGACTTCAGCTCGGCAGCTCTGCCTCTGGATAATCCTCTCCAGGGAGTCTTGAAAGGCAGCAGAGAGCTCTGCATCATGCTGTGAGCTTGGGCCCATGATGAAAGGTGCTCTAAAAAAGTCAACGGCAAGGTCAATGTGCTTTACACCCACGTGTTGAAAAATAAGTAAGCATCAATGTCCAATTTAGTTGTCATCACAGAGCGGGACTCCAAGGCAGAGGAATGCTCTAAGCTTGTAAGGACCACACTTCTCTCCTTCCCTTTGATGTGAGCCAAGGTAATGGAGATTCTGCCAAGGTGTGACTAATTCCTTGTAACTATATTGCATAATTTTCATATACTTTTGAAAAAAAAAAAAAAAAAAAAGGCAGCCTTTAAGAATAGGAGGGAAAGAGAAACTCACCTCTGACACATTCCACAGAACACAACCAGCAGTACAAAGCAGGTTTTATTAACAGATGGTGAAAGCTCAATTTAAAAAGTACTGTGGGCATTAAAGGAGATTGTTTTATGTCTTTGACATGAATACTCAGGCTAGATGAACTATCAGGGCTTTGGTTTAAGTGAGATTAATGCTTAGTATTTGGAATCCATCCAAACTGATTAGATCTGATTGAGTAAGAGAGCACAACTTTCTATATCACTTTCAAAGTGATATGATTAGACTGTATATGTACTATCTGAAAATGTAAATATAAACAGAAGAGAAGGGAAAAATACCCTTCCCAAGTTTTAAATGCAAAAAAATAATAATGATCCAACTGTATATAAACACTTACAATTTAGTTGACTATTAGAAGAGTTAGATAAGAAAAAGTGTGTTAATGACATATAGAAAGTGTTGCAGGAATAAAAAGCCTGTAGTCTGCCCTGCTGAGAGACTCATTTATCTCCTTTGAAGTCAGTTAAAGGATATAAGTTTTGGTGAGGAGAACTTGACTCCAAATAATTTAATCTAGGAAGGTCAGGAAAACATGTCATTTTTCATCTTGTTCATAGATTTGCAGCCACTAGTCCTAAACAGGAACAGTTTGTAATTATTTCAAAGTACACTTTTTACATCATAAATAATTTACTGATTTATATATGTATTCAACAGTTTTGCCAAGTATACATTTACATATGAACCAGAAGGAAACTCAGGTCCAAATTCGTGTACCGGTATGTTGGTGCCTGGCTGGAAACTTTGTGCCCCAGACCCCCACCAGCTGAGCTCTTCTGGGTGCTAGCTGGTCAGTCAAATTCACTTACTGACAGGTCCATCTAATTGCTTATATGCAGACAAAAAAGGACCATATCCTAGAAAATACTCACTCTGACACAAAATTTAGGGAGACAATCTCTTGACTTTCCTCTTTGATGGGGTAGGTAAGGGGGCACTGAGAAAGACCACTGCTGAAATGCTGAAACCACTTCTACAGTCCACACACAGACAGCTGGAGAAGGTTCAGAGCAAGCCTACAAAAATAATTTAAGAGATCAATAAGGAAGCCCAGAGGGCTTCACTTTGCAAAGAAGTTAAGAAATTAAGCAGGGTCTACAAATCTACAGCCTTAGAAGGTGGACGTTGTTTCAGAAGACAATAACAAAATACAAATACACATCAATATCTAATATAAAAAGCAATGTAACATCTACCCTTAGTATCTGGGTCTTAAGTTTAGGTAGTTGAAAATAAACAGTTCTGAAGCTGGCACAGACAGGAGCTCTACCCTAGTGGCCATGCCTAAAGCAACCAGTGTCACCAGGTAGCCATCAGGTGGCCAGAATCTGTGTGGCAGCTCAGCGAAGAGGGGCTTTTGCCTTCCTCCTGGAATGTTACACCTGTCCCAAACTGATGGCTGCATGTTGACATGAGGGACAAATGACAAAGCCAGACAGTGCTTCTACTGTTGTCACCAGCAGAGCTAACACATTGTCCTTTCTTGCACCTACATCTGCCCTGATTTCCAGTTTACTCCCTGTTGACAATACTGTTTTTCCTTTCATGTGTATACACGGACAAATCTCACAGTCCTGCCCTTACTGCTGGAATGAAGAGAAAGTTGCTACTGGGTTACTGAAGCTTCACAAGTTTTCACCAATCAGCTAAGACAGAAAAACTGTGGACGTATATACAAATATATGTGTACCAATGCCTGTTTTTAACCACTAATGTATTAGTAGTATTAAATAACACATATTCTTTTAAGACTCTATGAAACCAAGCCCATATAGTAACTTATTCTCTGAGTTTATTTCACATTTGCTGTGGGTGAACAACAGGAATGCATTAAACTGCAATAACTTGTCTGTTCAACCATGTTTCACAAAAGCTTTCCTGGGCCTTGATATCAGAGAACTGCATGTGAAGATGTGGCAGAGTTTGGAATGGGCACATTACCCATGGTACACTGTGGAAGGCGTCCAAAACCTTTGGGAATTCCTAGAGGAAACTTTATATCAAATCTCATCTAAGAAAATAAGTAAATTCCCCTGAGTTGTAATATATACAAATTGGTGAGGAAAGAGAAAGAAAAAACAGTGAGAAAACACCATTTTACCAAGTTTCTCATCTCAGTTACAACTTTGCAAATTGTGCTGAAATTTTTTTCCACTAAAGCCACTCGTCATTCCCCCTAGTCAGGGGACAGCAATTTCCTTCACAAGGCCAGTCCTGCCACCAGGGCTTGTTGGGTTGGGGTGAATCATTTTACAGCAGAAGCAGCCAAGGGGCTGGGATCCCAGCCAGAAACCCAGGCACAGCATTTTTCAAGAAGCAGCAGCTTTCATCTTTAGCAGCAGTGGGCATCACACAGAAAAGCTCCTCAGCAATAGTCAAGGTCAGGGCATTATCTTCCACTCAGTCTCTGGTCAATTAATTCCCTACATTAAAATAAGAGGAGAACAAAGAAACAAACAAACAAAACAGGGTATTTGTGCACTGTTTGGCCTGTGCTATGCATTTTTCATGGGAGAGCTCTGAATTCCCACATGCTGAGATCCATAAGCAAAAAGACAGAACAGGAGGCAAAGTCCTTCTCTGTGGTCAGAAGCTGATGCATCTCCCAGCTCCACAGTGTACCAAGCACTTATTATCCAGAAGGAACTGCACAAATTAAACGTGGAGAAAAACAGGTACCCTGATCTGGTGCAGAGGCATTCCTGGACATCTCAAGTAAGTTGGAGACCTGGTGAGGACTGAAGGCAGTACAATGAATCACAAGTTTTATGCAAGTCGAAGAGGTCTCCATTTGACAGCACTCTTTAATAGGCAAGAGGCAGTTGAGGAATGCAGTGTAGTCCCATGGTTTTTTAATGAATAAAAGAATAACAAATGCTGAAAAACGCTGCCAAACAACAAAGCTTACATTTTATACATGCTCATCAATTTAACCCTAAAACCTTAAAAGCCTCAGGGTGATCCCAACGCCTTTAATACCAAAGGCCCTAACTATGCCACAGATCAAGCACCAAGCCCAAGCCTGCTTTGTCTAGAAAGATGAAAGCACACTCAAACAGGTGAAGGCTTCTTTGGAATCATCACCTGCAATTAAGCAAAGGAAAACTAAGAGGAGAAGAGGTAAGCTGAACTTGCTTTAAAAAGACACCACGGGAGCAGGTGGATGCTTGCTAAGGATAGCTGTGGTGTCTGCTGTCATTCTTTCACCAAATGATGTGCATTCATTGGGATTTCCTGCACATTAACAACAGATCACTTGGTGGGAAAGTTGGGTAGGTGCTGCAAAAGCAAAAAAAAAAAAATCCCTTTTCTTTTTTTCCCCCCCTTGTATATCATTCTGGGAAGACTGCTATTGCCAAGCTGCTATGGACAGCAATACCAGGTCTGTCTGAATAAAGCAGTGCCACAGAACATTTTGTTTTGGGATGTGAATAATAATTCATCATTCTTTTTTACCTTAAATAATTTCTGAATAACTAAACATTTAATTGAAAACAGAGTGTGTAAAAATGTAATGTTTTCCTTCAAAACCCAGCTCCTAAAGTAATACTCTCAATTATTATTTTTGGAAGACAGGGAGCTTTTAGCTATTGCTGCCAAGACAAAAATCTTGCAAATGGAAGTAAAGGAGTAAACACCAGAATTTAAATTTAAACAAGACTCTAGTTTCTTTACTACTGTTGCAAAAATACTCCAAGTCACAATAAAACAAGAATTACATGTAACAAGGGAGAAAGGAAAGAGGAAGACTGACACCAGCATGCAGATCTTTGTGGCTGTAATATTCTTCATGTTCTGCATTTGGAAGGCACTTTACACAGCCCCTGGGGACAGATAAGGGTAAACTGATAATACTGTGAATGCTATTAATAATAGTATTAATTAGGTTCATAATGAGCATCGTAAATCCATGATAACATTTTTGGTGTTGTGACTTGTTTTAAAGCTTTGCAGAATGACATTATCCATGTGACTTAATTAATTCCATGTATATGGAATATATATGTAGAGTCTACCTAAAATTCCAGGAATCACTGGCTCCTCTTCTAAAAGTGCTAAAAACTGCTATTCCCATCAACTTCTTCTTGACACACACCTTCCCCAAAATCCATAAAATCAGCATATAAGACTGAACAGTGAGAAAGTTTGTCTTTTCAACTCATCATTAGCAAAAACTTTGTTGTTCACCAACATTAAAATCTTCTCTCTTAGCCCTCTTTGCCTTCATATCTGTGCCCAAGGGGAGCTCGGGAAAAGTTTGGGAAAAGTGACAATCTGAGCAGCATCCCTGGAAATTCACCATTTCCTCCCTTCCAGGAGAAAGTCTAACTGTATCCAAGTCCCCCCACTGAACCAGCCAGCCCACCTGGATTATGGAATGGGGTTGCAATGATTATTCAGGCAGTCTGTGATTGTTCACAGCCCAAGACCTCTGCTCCCAGTCACAGTCTGGTAGAGCAGCAGGTACAGAAAAAACTCCCATACCCATGGTTCAACCTGAAATGGAAATGTTCCAAAAAATGGTGATCAGCAGAAAGGAGAGAGTAATGGCAACAACTGGCCTAAAACTTTTATGTGCAGCTTTTTCTTCCTCATGTGGGTTTGAGGAGGGTAGAAAGAGACAAGAGGAAGAGATTTGTTTAAATTACTGGCCATAAGGAACAAGACTGATTTGCACAGTGACAGCACAAAACAAACAACCTGAATAAAACTTTATTGTTATTATTATTATTTAATATTATTATTCTTTATTCTCTTATATAAAGAGAAAATCCATATGGTCAAAAAACATAAATAGACAATTAATGGAGAGGGCTTTTATAGAGTGCTCAGCTGCAAACTCACAGGAGTGGGCAAAATATGAGATGGCTTTATAATCTCTTTCTCTCCTTTGTATTTTTCAGGTCACCCTGGCTTACAAAAATCAAGTTGTATTTCTTCTGCTTTGCTTCCTGTAAAATCAATAACAACAATCAATTAAAACTTGTTTTGTGCCAGCAGGCTATTGTTTGTGATAGTAATGCAGGGAGCTGAAAGAAGATTGCTTTATTTCCTTGACCTCCTTGGTACACAGATAAATACCGTGTCTGTTCCATCTACAACCTGAAACCACAACCCTGTCCCTTTTTAAATTATATGAAAGAAGCTTAGATACTCTCACACACTGTTTGAAGTATCTGTTTTCGGTATCACTGTAACTGGCTGGAAGATAACATCTAATTTATGCCTAATTCAGCAAAAATTCCCAGTATCAGGCTCAGCCCAGGTTTTATTTTGATTTTAATCCTCTGTGATCCCACTGACTTTGGTCAGTTTTCATCAAATGAAAGATGTGAAGAATCAAGGAAAAGACCTGGCAATGAGAAATCTTTCACCATTCACATCAACATCAAGCTGTGTTCATGTCACAACACCCAGGATCTCTGCTGTCCTTCTGGTACCATGTACTGCTATTCAGAACTATACACACACAAACAGATGTGTAGACACAGATATAGGTGTATTACATGCAAGATGTACAAAGAGGCAGAGAGTGATCTGGCAGTGAAATTCTCTTACATCTCAAGTCAGTACAAAACCCAGTCCAGACTTTTTTCATTTGCTTTCCCAAAAGCCCTGAACACCAGGTCAGCCACCCAAAGCCCAGGCCCAGGGCAAATGCTGGAGCAGCCCTTTCCTCAACAGCTGGCATTTTAAAGATACACGGAAAGCAGGCAAATTGCAGGAAGAGCAAAAAAAGAGAATGAGATTAACAGCAAGATCAACTCCAGGCCAGCTATGCACACAGCTTGTCCACGGGTGGGGTTGCATCAGATCTGAAAACAAAGTTAGAAGGGTTTGTCAACTGAAGATGGGCAAGTTATGCAACTATTTGAACATGAGCATGCCTGCCTGCTCAGAAAGGAGATTAGGGACTTGAATACGCTTTTATACCTGCTAAATAATTAGTATCAAGTAACCACGTCCACTCTGCACTTTTCCTCTAAACAGCAAAATGCGAATGAATTGTTTGTTAATTTAGACACAAAGGCTGGGATTTTTAAAGGGCCCTAAGCAGTGTTAGACATGCAGCATCCAAAAACCTTACCCTGAGATTTGGCTATGTGTTACCAAAGTGGAGCCTCCCAGGGTTATGCTACTTCTACACATTCTCCAGAGGCCTTGCACCTATTCTGCCCAGGAGACTTCAATATTGCCCCTTGCAGCCTGGTGAAAAACAAATGGCCCAGCCCTTGCCAGCTCCTGATACTTCCTGTATGATGCCTTGCTGCTTTTCTTTTTGGTTTTGAGTGATGTTTTCAAAGAAAGTCACATCAGATCTTACTGATAATATTAGGGTAAAGAACAACCCCTGTGCTCTACCGAGTCCTGATGCACAAGGGGTTAAACTTAGGACTGGAAAAACTGGGAGAAGATACATGTACCCTCAAAATGCCTTTTCCATATTTTTTCACTCTTTTAGCACCAATAACACTTATTATTTCTTGTTTCACTGCCATGGCATCCCTGAGCCATTCAGTACTAGGGGTAGATTCTAGGATACACCACAATGTCCAAACACAGATGTGATCCAAAACAATCTCATTGCCCTTTACCTGCCTCACTCCATCCCTCCTCCCACCACTTACACAGGGTTATAATTCAGCACAAGTGAATTTCCAGGCCCTGGTTTCCATTTCTCAATTTTCCTAAACATTTTTTTAGCAAGTGTTGCTTTATTTGCTGTCCTGAGCACAGCAAAACTCTTCAGATCCCAGATTCACCCTCTTTGCTTTCCCACTTCAGACTGCCTGAAGCTGCTGCTAGGAGAACGAGCAATCCTTTCTGTCATGTGACTGCAATTTTCTATTCATTGATTTTACATTGCACAGTCTCTTTAGTTTTATAAACTTTGCAAATGTCACAAGAAAAAGAATGAATAATCAACACCTCCATAAGGCCACTGCAATCAGCTGGCCTCTAACAGAGGATGAGAACTCACCATGATCCATAGATGTAACAAACTGCAGAAAATGGACTGTTTATCACCATTTCCAGACACACTCTTAAACAGCCTGATTTTATTATACTTCCAGTGTTCATATGGTGAATCAAAGTGCTTTCAAAGAAATGAGAGTTGCCCAATTAACCAGAATGAGACAGCAGGAAAAAAACACTGTAGATAGGAAAACAGCCTTGCTTCCTGCTCCAGATCTATTTTAAAAGCCTGGGTGAACACATATTTTTCCCTGCTGCTTTTAACCTCCAAACTGAGGAAACTAGGGTTGGTATAAATTTTTGGAGCCAAAACCATCCTTTTTTCATAATTCCTTGACATTATATTCAAGCATCACCCTTGCTTTCCCACAAGGTTATTTTATATAGTTGCTGAAATTTCCAGGGTCTCCCTGTGTGAGCTTCCCCTGAGCAGAGCAGAGGCAGGGATAACCTGGAAGGAAAGTTTGTGAAACTTGGAAGTGGTAAACTTCAGCAGAAAGTGGTGGGCAAAAACTCCGGCGGCTCCTGGATGGTGTTCTCCAGAGCTGGAATTTACCCATCTGAGATCAGCAGAGCACAGGCCAGGCTGCCTGCCACCTTTAGGGGAGAGCTTTTTACAAAGACCAAAAAATATGCATTTTTCCCAATCTTTTCAGGCATCACAGACCTTGAAGAACTGGAAGTCCAAAATTGCTATACTCAACATAATCATTCCTAAAATCCCCTTGACTATTTCATCTACCCTTTTTATCTCCCTAATTCCTCCTTTTCTTTCAATTTTGCTTTCAGTTTGTAAAGTTCTGATGGAAATACTTTCTGCACAGATGAATAACAAATATCCTCATCCCCACTTCACTCATATGTTCTCCTGGCAGAAGTCCCAGGCTTGGGAATATTAAGCCGTCAAACAGGTAACAGTATTTGGCTTAAGACTCAGGGTCCTTGCAAGAACTTGTGCTGGTTGTATTTGAAACATAAAGAGAAGAATCAGTGGGATAAAACTTCCCGTAACTGAAACCCCAGATCACTCTCAAAAATCTGTCAGAGCCAGGACAAAACAGTGAGAGTGGATGACGGGATTTTTTCAGGTTTTTTCTTTCTTCCTTTCCATGTCTTTAACTGGAATATGCAAATATCTTGCTAAACTCTTTCTTTGCTCATATTTTCTAATCTTTTACATAGCCTGGGCACACTTCAAGCTTTGTTTTGTTAGGGTTATTGTATAACACTATTTCACTGAATTTTATTAATGATAATCACATTTCTAAATCATCCCTATTATATTTTTGAGAGCAAAGCTGCTCTGCAGAGATGTACAATTATAGTTCTGGGAATTTGAGTGTGTTTATATCTGTCAATATTTATTCCAGAAACATTTTCAAACAAATGTCTCTTCCTTGGAGTGGAAAATACAGACCCACCACCCATAGCTTCTGCAATCACAGCTCACCAGTCTCTCTCCATCTGATCTCAAAACAGGCATGGGGTGCTCTCAGTCTAACTGTGTTTGATAATAGCAGACTTACCAAAATAATACATGATTTGGGATGCTTTGTATTTGTTTCCACAGCTCATCTCCTGAAAACTGTGATGTATAGACGCCAGCATGTATAACATTCACCTGCTATTTTAGGGCATTCACTGGTATTGTTTCTCAGCACTTTGGAGGATATGCTTGTTTGCCTTGAAGAATTTTCAGTTGTAAGCCCAGCATGTGATGCATTTTTCCTTCCTCTGCCATTTCTTAAAGATGCTCTACTTGCACTTTTTTTCATCTCAAACATTTGTATTCCTGTGGCTTGGGTTTTTCTTCTTCTTTTACTGTACTCCAGTGTATGAAGGAAACAATGTTTTTCCAGTTCCTCATGACCACTAAAGCTACTGGAAAATTTCAATCTTATCTGAAAGAGCAGCAGAGCTTCAGTAAGGCCAGGTTCATAAATGCCTTCATGAAAGTGAGCAATCACCCTGAGGACAGGTACTTGAATGAATCTTCAGCTCTCACTGCGAGAAAGGATTCAGCACAATCATACTGGTGGAAAACCCAAAAAGGGAGGTATTTTAAATGCCCAGTGAAGAAAAAGCTCCAGTTTTGCTTGAGCGAGCTAAGAGATGGGACTGTTCATTGTACAAGATAAAAAATTATATAAATTAGACATTATAAATACTGCTGATGATGAACAACTTCTTTCCCATCACTGGCTCCTCATTAGCCCAATTATATGTGAATGGCAGAGTCTTTTCTGGAATATTGTGGAGCTGTATTCTCCAAGCATACTCAGACAATGAGAACTGAAATGCCCCTTTCTTGATCCACCCCCGAGGTTTTATACGCTGTCTTGTTGCAGTAGAGCAGGATTTATAATTTTACTGAAACAGTATTTGTAACGAGTCGAAGTAACAGGCATGATGTATTCATAAATTATAAAGGTCCAAAATAATACATGCATGTGTCTTTTCTGAGTTGAGATTTCTCTCTCTCTCTCTCTCTCTCTCTTTTTCTTTTTGGTCTATCATATAGATATATCATACAGAACTGACACTCTCTATATAGAAAGGCACAATTTACCATAAGTCCTGAAGAAATACCCAATCTACACTTGGCACATTCACAGACTGACAGTGGCATTAAACCTGATCCCATTCATATAAAAGTCTTGAACTCTGAATTTAAGAATTCCCACTATGAGTTCCCTTTTAGGGAAGAGCTCATTTGTTATTTACTCATGTCAGAAGCTGCTCCAAATATAAGCATAGGAAAGTCTGCATTATCTCAAGCTTTCCCCATCATGTCAACATATGTGAGTGTTCATATTTTTCAGAACTTTTGCCTATGAATTGCACATTTCAGTTCTGCCCAGAAACCTGGGACATTAATCCTGGGTCAGAATAGCCAATCCTCTGCTGTATGAGAAAGACTGGCATCCCGTGAAGTAAAGCATCACAGGATTATTGGCTGGGCTCCACACTCAGTTTTCACCTACATCACACTTTCAACACAGATATGGTGTCCCAAATAGTCCTCTGTTTAGGTTTTGTGAAAGAAAATGGAATCACACCTATAAGTTTACTGTTGCTTCTTTATATACATTTCTTTTTTTATAACATTTATAATTTTCTGGTATTTTTCCCTTGTCTTAACATCCATTATTTTGATGTATTACTTTTAGAATTTATGTGTTATCTTGTTAATCCTGTTTCATCATTTATTTCCTCCATCTCACAGGTTTCCTCCTTGGAAAAGGTTTGAAATTTCCAAACACACACACATACTTTAGTGCAGCGAAGGCAGTGGCAGACTTCTCCTTGATTACTTGCCTGAATGGTGTCAGCAAAGAAAAAACAGATGTCAGAGGCACAGCTTTTAAAGGCCAAACAGGCCAAATTAAAGGAAAATGAAAAGATGTTAGGTAAATTCACTCATTCTTCAAACAAACTCATATTCCCTACCTAGGTTTTTTTTAAAAATTGCCATTCCTCCAACTAAAATATTCCAGAGTGTTTATGGTCTGCCAGATGATTGGAGTGTAATAAATGTAATTTTGCAAGCTTGTAAAATATCCTGACATTGCCTTAAAGAAACCACAATAAACTCTCTGGTCAGATTGCTTTATTTCCATTTCTATGCCTTATTAAACAAGTATGCAGAAGATGTATCAGCAAAACAAGAAAAGATAATCTGTTGCAACACTAGAAATAACTGAAAATAGCTTAAAAATCAGTTCTGTTGTAGGCGACAGTCCATTAAAACCCAGTGTGTACCCCTTTAAGCCTTGCTACAAGCCAGATCCTTATCTCAGCTGCAGGCAGAGCGCCCATTTACTTCAATAGGAGCCGCACATGCATATTCCGAAGCAGAATTTGGTCTGGTGTGTTCATTAAGGGCTTCTGAACTCAAGATGTTACTTTGACGTTCCAGAAGAGGCCTGTAGTACAGATAAGCTTCTGTCGATTCTGAGGGAAGCTCCCTCTGTAGCTGTTTCAGGGCAAGTCCCAACACTGAGCCTGCTGGTGTTCCCCTCCAGCGTGACATGCACCTACAGAATAATGAAGACATTGAACTCCGTGATTGACAGAGCCTTGCAGAAACGAGGTACGGTAAAGAACAATTATTGCAACATCGTGGCAAACCCCATCTTGGGTTGGAATTCCCTTTTCATCTGCAGGCTGAGGAGCACGCCAGGATTATAAATTAATTATAAATGGCTGTTGCAGGTACACAAACACGCACGATGTTCTAGGAAGTTAAGTGTCACAGCTTCAGACTCAAGTGGCCCAGCAGTGCGCACATGATCTTGGCAGCTGCCCAGATGTTCAGGCAGTGGCTGGAACTGTGGCAAGAGCTGCCTGCACCCCTCACTCACCTCCACCCACCCAAGGATGGGCTCTGTCATCGGGCAGATCCCAGACATGACTCTCCAGCTGGGGGCCAGCCCACAGCCTTTTCATGGCTCGTGGAACTCTTTGGCCTCAGGGACCTCATGAGCCACCTCTCCTCTTCTCCTCCCAAGCCTGCCTCAGATGACCCCACTGAGATGAGAAGGGTTTAATCCCTAAGAGAGCACTTCCATAGAAATTGAAATACTGTCAAGGTTCAGGAACAAATAAAAGGATGGAGCAATTTTCCATGTTTGTCAACTTTGGCACAATTTGCACTATTCCAAGCAGCGCTGCTCTTATTCTCTAAAAAGAAGTGGGTTTTTGTCTCAGCAGAAGTACTAAACTTGTTCTCGTGCCCTAATTTATGTAGGCTTTGCATTATCTATCTTACATCTTTATCTGGGTTATCACATCACCTCTCTTCCTCTCTTCACCCTATTGCCCTGGATAAGGCAGATATTTTTTTTGTACTTTCTGTACTTGGGAATTCTGCACAGGTTACGAATCTCGGGCACCAGCACCAGCACGGTCCGAGCTGCCCACAGGACTCCTCTGTCACCGACAGACTGCAGTGCTGCAGCCAAGGGAGTTCCACCCCAGTTCCACCCCACTTCAGCTGAAATCCTTGCAGCCCGACACCTGACCCCCAGCAGCTCCTGAGAAGCTGGCACATGGGCATCTTCCCCAGCCTTCATCCAAAGAGAGGGATCCTCACAGGAAGAAAAATGTGGCAGCAGGAACTGGGGACTTTCTAGTTTTGGAGCATTTCTAGGAAGTTTCTGATTCAAATCTCCTGTTTTTAGGGGAAGAGCTGAAGGCCTGAGTCTCTCCTCTCATCCCTCTGCTCCTCAGGGAGGAGCAGAGCCAGTGGATGGAGGATCCTACATGTCCTTGCACTCTGGGCCAGCAGAGTCACTGATCCTATCTAACACATTGCCTCCAACATGCACTAGACCAAAAACCACACATTTAAAAGGGACAGCAAACACACCATTCCTAGTGCTCAGAAGCAGTGCAAGCAGATCACATCTCCCTATCCATCCTCTTCTGCTCACCACCTTTGAAGACACTGCAATGCAGGTGATCCTGCTCATGCAGCACAAGAGCCTACTCCAGTCCTCAGCTGTGTGGGTGAACCAGCACAGCTCTCCAGGTTAAAACAACAAACATACATTCTAGCCACAGTGAGTCCCACCTCTGTGAGATTATGCATCTATCTAGGAATTTGTTTCATCCTTGTGCCAGAGATTCAACCTCTGCAGAGAGCAAAGCAGCAGCAGTAAGATTTTTTCAATGCTAGGTGCTGAATGACGCAATAGAATAAAAACAATCTCTTTCATTTCCCATAGCACCTTCTCTTGGAGGGCCCAACACAAGAAGAATATGCCTTATTGCCCCTCTGTGGTTTGTAGCCCTGGAGGTCACCTATGCAGGGCTCAAATGATCTCACTAAGACTAAACAAGAAGTTTATGATGGAGGCAAGAGGGCGATGTGGCTCCTGTCTTTTAGACTTAAGATTGCTCTTGTTCTACAGTCCTGTGCTCCACAGATCCTGCTGCTCCTTGGCTGGAGAAAGGAAATAGCTATTTACATTTTTACACCATAACCCAGGCAGAGGCAATGAAACCTGACACCAGACTAATGTTTTAGCTGCCGTTCAACAATGGATTCATTAAAACAAAACGACCCTGCAGATTTGGATTATAAACAAAGCAATTAACAATGACAAAAATTTGCAACCTATTAAAACTATTTTGGGAGCCAGGCTCTCAGTGGTATCTCAGAAGGTCATACCAGCTGCTGTCAGCCCAGCCTATGGCTCCTTGGCTCTGGTCAGTGTCAAATCCATCCCCCAGTGCCCACCCCAAAGCAGCCCTTGAGTCAATCCATGTATTTCCAGCTTCCAATTAATTAATTCGGCAGCTGGCTGACACCACACCCTCCTTCCCTGGCCACACTCATTATGCTGGGCTCGGGGGAAAGAGGGGCTGCAGATGCTGTTGCGCTCCTATTTCTGGCACACGCCTGGAGTGCCGCGCTGGCTGACTTGTGCAGGGAATTGCTCCCATCCTGGGGCTGAGGATATTTCATCCAGCCCTGGGAAAGGTCAGGAGATGAAGCTCTGATGCATGCAGACCTGGCAGTCATCTCTGTCCCACCCTCCAAAACCAAAGAACAAGGGAACTCTCTGGTTTTCCACAGTTCTGTTGCCTCTTTGCACCTCAGTCTTGGGTTCTGTGGGCTGACATTTCCCCAGAGCCCTTTGCAGGGGGGTGGGAGCAGCTCCTGGCAGGTGACTCAGAAAATCTACGATCACCCAGGTGCACCCAAACAGGAAGTTTCTCTCAGGCAGTGATAGCAATCAGAGTCAGGCCTGGGATTTTGCCCCAAATTGTTTTTAAGTGATTTAAAGCCAGGACTTTACATAGTGTTGCCTGAACTGGGGCTCGGGCCAGTCCTCACCCATCACGTGCAGTTCTGTTGCTGGTCATCACAGGTTCATTGCTGTCAATTTATTTTTTCCCCCTACAACCTTTTGTCAAAATCTCACTCCTCCCAAGAGTTTTGGATACTCTGGATGCTCCACACATCACTTTGACTATGAAGTTACAGTTATGATTCTTGCAAAACTCTGCTATAGACTCCTAAGTGCGTATAATACACTCAAAAATATAACTTGCTGTATCATTTGCTCCACCTCTAATCCACTGTTAAGGATTCTCTTGAAAACATTAACATCCCAGTGACTTTTGTTTCAATGTATTTTCAAAGGATGACAGTCATTCTCTGAGGCTGGAAGTAATGATGGCATGGCAGTGTATTCCTTCCACAAAGGAGAGGCAAGTCAGCTCATAATAAAATGTAGTGTGATAGTTAGATAATAGAGATACTACAGCACATGCTTTTGTTTTAAGAAGTTTTGAATTTCTAGATAGCTCTGTGATACCCATAAGTTCCTTACGTTTTAATCACAATACAAAAGTCTTTCTATTACCTTAATTATTCATGTTGAGTTTTCAAGGTTCTTTATGTTCCCATCCTATGAACTCACCCAGCATCAAAGTTTGGAGGGTTTTTTTTTAGCTTGTGTTCTGAATATATTACAGTTGGCACCACACCATAAAACACTTTGGCAGCCAAGCAAATAGCTTTATATGAAACCCAGCATAATCATGGGTTACTGAAATATGCTTCCTGTACACGTCTGGAATTCCCCTAATTAGCAGAGTATTTCCTAATCTGCCAAAACCATGATGCACTTTCTTAGTTGTCCACCTAGGACAGACAACCATTTCACTTCATCAGTTTTGGAAAACCACCTGTAATATGAAGGGAAATTAATCACTATCTCTGAATTCACAGTTTTTTGTCCCATTGACTTCATATAGAGATTGGTTGGCCAAAAGTCTTTCATTGGATAACCCAAAGCAATCACAGTTGATAAATCAGTCTGTAAAGGCACCCTTAGGTTGATGCAGAGCTGCTTTGACAGCCAGTACTACAAGTCCCAGCATGCACCTTCACAGCTCATGACAGGAGGTGGTATTTTGGTTTGTTTTGGGGTTGTTTTGTGGTTTTTTTATTAATTGCATTTTGGGAAATGTAGTTCTGACCACTACATACTTCCCATTGACAAGACCCTAAATGTGGGACAGTTTGCCAATGCAGTCCTCTGCTGGCAAATGTGTGATAATTTGTAAAAACTTTTATTTAAAAAAGTACACTTTTCCTTTCTGGGTATCACTGAAAATGCCTACTTTGGACACATCTCCCTTATTGATACCAGAGAAGATTTCAGCTTTAATATAAGATTATTTATATATTATTATTCAACTTAATTAATAAAGATTATTCAGTACTTCATTGTCCACTGTGGACCTAAGTTCTCAGGCAGAAGTAGCTGCAACTTAAAAGCTTTCTGTGGTTTTCAGCACAGAAACTGGAAGAAAAAAAACCCCAGCCACATGCCTTTGGTGGCCAATCATGCAGAATAAACAGCAGCAATGATAAACTCTGATTTCAAGGAAAGTAAGTCCATAAGCTGGAATGTATGTATTCAAATAAATCTTGTCATAAAATGAACAAATGTTGAAGGTCAAAAACTATGTGCAGATAACTCACAAACAGAAAAAGAGACTGAAGAGTACAATAAGGTGTTCATTACAAATAAACTAACTCCTTTATTGATTGAATACAGATCTTTAAATAAAACAGTTCATAAGTCTTTAAAAAAAGAGAAACAATCTGTGAAAATGAAGAGTTGAAAAAATTTTCTGCTGTTGTGGTGAATGTTACCAGGGCTCAAGAATATAATCCATTGTGCAAAAACAGATTTACCTTCCCACAGTAGTTTCCAGATTTTAAACCTGTGGACTAGTTTTTGAATGTGTTGACCTAGAGCATTAACTGAGATGATGCATAATCCAGTTGATTTTAGCACTTATTTATGGCCTCACTTATGAAGTTCTACATCAATCTAGAAATTAATATTTCAGCCTAAACACCATTTCACATTCTCCACAATATATTTAACTTGTAATATATAACTTGTCACCATTAATCTCCAGCCTTGATGTTAAACGTCTCCTTGCTACCAAACTGTGAGTACAACATGGACTTTATTTTCTGTGCTGCTGGAAAAAAAATGATTGAAGACTGAATTGATTGAAAATCTTGATTTATCTTGTCTAATACTTTCAGTAGTGTGCAGTGATTTATATACCAGAGAAATTTCTTTGATTAGCTCACCATAATCTAGAAGGACTGAACATTATGGGCATTAAAATTTCAACACAAATGTTATCTCTGCAGTAAGCACAATAGTGACATCTTATGCCTATCAATTCGTGTATTAACTGAAGTTCTGACACTTCTCAGTAGAGATTTACCTCCAGAGCTTTGAGGTTTGAGCAATCAATATGTAACCTACTTTGATGCATTCCACACACCAAACTACATTAAAATAACATTAGGGCTTGCTTTAGGCTGACAACAGCCAGGAAATGCACAGTTAAAAGGCAAAAACTCAGCCTTTAACCGATCCTTACGTAATTTCAGATCCTGTGAGCAGCACGTGATTTTGTGCCACAGTAACCAGCTAGACCCTGATTTCAGTACCCCAATTTTCTAGGCTGTGTTTAACTATCTTCAGCAATTACTTTATAAAGCATAAGAGAACGTTATCCAGCATCCTCCTGAACCACAGAGACCTTCAACAGTTCTGTGTTTGCCTCCTTCCCTGACACAAGGTTCTGGGACCCCTCGCCCTCCTCCTGCTGCAGGTTCCTGAGCAGCCCAGCTCAGGAATGACTCTGGATACTTTTCCTTACAGCCACCAAAGACTGAGATTCAGTCATTTAAGTTTCCTAATGAACAGAGATGCAACCCTTGAAATTATCACAATGCATTGGAATGTCAGCATTAAAGAACATTTGATTAGACATTCAAGGAATATGCCAGTTTTAGCAAATATGTTCCAATTCTATTTGAAATATGAAGTGGTTTTCTTTGTACAAAACTCTTTCAGTGTAAGTTCCACCAATTCCACAGAATGGGGTGAAAAACCTTCATTTTCTCCCAAGACACAATTACTGGTGTAAGCTATTCTTTCACAGTTCATCACACAGAAATCACTCAGAGCTTTGCCATTTAACTCCTTCACATCAGGGGAACAAACAACCTGCTCTGTCATGACTTTAGGATTGTTCATAACTTTTGAGTTTCAGATCTACAACCTGCTTAAACAGGAAAGGCAAAACTTACTGTGAGGGATGAAACACACCAGTAGAACATTACTGACAGAGGCTGCACCTCTCCCAAGCACCAAGATGCTCTGCAAGCAGGACTCATTACTCAGCCCAAAAGAACCTTTTGGATAAGACCGAGAAAGTGTTCAGCAGAACAGTTATATTTATTTCACCTAAACAGAGGGAAAGGAAGACAAATGCAGAAAATAAGACCACAGGAGATTGTAATGTCTGACACATTTGGAGTCAATGGTCTTTTCCAACCTAAATGATTCCATGTTTCTGATTAATGAAAATTAATTCACTCAGAAAATCTGGGTTTGTCTGTTGTGAAAATGTCTGTGGTGTCATGTGTGTTTTCAACAGGTTATAACTGTCAGCTGGGATCTGCTTGAAGGCACCCAATGCCAACCTGAGACTACTTAAGAGCACTGGCTAGAAATAAGATTAGCTCAGGAGGCAAAAAGCAAAGATGATCATATCCTTAGGCCTCAAAACCAACAGGGAAACAGTATTGTAGAAACAAAGAAGAAATCAAATTTGTAAGGCCAGTATAGTCCATAAATGCTTCTACACTGCCCCCTTAATGTTAGATAAATAAAGTATTACCATTATGCTTCTCCTACTCAGATATCAATGAGACCAGATGAATTCTATGTAATTTGGTGAGATTGCAGCCCATACTCTTAGAGCTGCAAACCAGTCATTACAGTGCATGTTCACACAGCACAAATTTTCACTATTGCATGGAGTAAGTGCATGCATGATCACCTAATAAAACCTTGAATTTCTACAACAACAGGAAGAGATAACTTAGATAATGGATAAGATTGGCATACAACAGATAAACTGAAATAGTAATAGGAATATTTTTGAAGGCTACAAATTCAGATTTATGTTCTTCTTACAATAACATGTACTTTCTACTTTCATACTCCACCTGTACTAACATTTGGGGAAGATAAATGAGATGATGGGTGCTTTTGGCCTGGGATTCTTTTCCTTGTGTAACTCAGACCCAATTGCAGGTCTGCACTGCAGTCCTGAAACTCTTTTGTATGGAGTATGCATAATCAGCAGACTTGGATGATTCTGCTAATACCACAGTTAACTGCCTTGAGCAAACACACTATTATAATTTTGCACCAATTTGAAAATATCCATTTAAATGTTAAATGAAGAGGAACTAATCAATAAAAACATGCATAGAGTCTCTGGGGAAGTACACTGGAAAAGACAACAATAATCTGCCATTAACATGCAAATAAAGACACAGCAGGAAACAATAAGTATTGACTACACTGCAATACTTTCAGAAGAATGCTTTACTAAAATTTGGGCCAAATTTAACTTTGATTTAAATCATTGTAAATGCAGACCAGCTAAATTTGACATAGTGGGGAAAGGAAGAAAGTTCCAAATTCTGAAGGCATGAGATAGCTACTGGTACTGCTGACTGGCCAGGCTGACCTTGTGTGGCATTTGGGGTAAGGTGCCATACAAATATTTTTAATTAGATTGCCTAAAGTGCTTAGCATCTGAGACAGCATGCAAACCAAGTATGGAGTGAAAGGAAGTAATATAATGCACAATCAAAGGCTTGAACTGGCAAGACTGGCCAGTCTACCTAATTATTTTTTATGCTAACATAAACACAGCAATGCATCTGTAACCTTCTACTTAAAGCTTGTGAGCTAGCTCCCTGAAAGGTGCACATCAGAAATAGATATTAAAAAAGAGATTAAGTCACAAAGAACAGAGAAATATAGACCAGAATTCTTTGTATCAGAGAAGAGAAAAATATGGACACATAGGGAAATGAACTTGGCTGGCTTCAAAAGAAACTGAAGAAATCATAGGCAAGAATGGTACTGTGGTACTGACAGAGGTGTGAAAAGGTTGAATGAAAAGCCTGATTTTTTTTGAAGCAGGAAAGAATGAGCTTTTTGAAGAATAAAAAAGTTGGAAAGATAAGCAAGGAAGGTTTTTACAGAAGCTGCAACAAAGAAACAGGATGCACAAGAAAAAAGCAAAACCCTCATAATAAGTAGAAAAGCAAACAGGAAAGCTCACAGTAATCAAGATGCAGGAATAAAAGGGGTTTATTTTGAGAACTAGGTTTCTAGATGATTTTATAACAGTTTATCCTCAAATGCACAATTCATGAACCCTCTGTGCCACTGGATAACACTTGGGCTCTCTCTTACACAACTCCTCTGCAACTCAGCTACTGCCATGCTATTGCCACCAAAGTGAAAACAAAAAGCTCATTCAGGAGTCACTCACTATTAATCAGTAGTCTTTTGCTCTGTGAAAATAGTAGCCTGGACCAGACAGATATTCCTAGAGAACAAACATTTCTAATTTAAAATCATGAGCATTTTTTCTGTGCTTTGTAGGGCATTATCTTAGCTCTTGCTGGCAGTGACACAGTATTCCCACTGTAAGTCGTGCTGTCATTGGAAAAGTGAAAAAGCATTTTTCTCTGTGCTGTCTCAAACATTGCTGCTTGCAGACTGGCATCTGTAGGCTGTCAAGATCTTACTCCTTTGCTCCTCTTGCTGTGCTCCTTATCCTTATCCTTAAAGGCCTCGAGAGCCTTTGCTCTGCAAAGGAGGCATTTCAGTCCCTAACCACTGACTGCCCTTTCCCACAGTTCAGAACTTGCTCAGAGGAAGGTACAATTTGAGTGAATGCCTGGAAAACCTAAGGAATGTCCTAGCACTGCTGTCATGTTGGAACAGAACAATCACCCCCGGAGGAGGCTGAATGCTCATTTAGCCAAGATGCTCCACCTGAAATGAGATTAGCAGCCTGTTGGAAAAAGGGCATGAACTCAGCCACCTACCCAGCTTCTTCTCCCCACTTGCAAGGGCACACAAAGTTGGCAAGTTAAACCAGCAGCATTTCTTTTTCAGAACTTCTTTGCCATCCTTTAGTGACAACTTCTTTTCTTTAAGCACCAACAGTTATCCTTAGGATTATGCTCCCAAATATAGTAAATAGTAACATGAGTAGTGTTAAAGAAAAAACACAGAGGCTCCTAAATAATCCATCCAGGGTAATTCTTGCCTTACTTTGGAACTGTTTGGCTTTTCTCCCTGCAGTCAGGTAACCCCGCTAGCAGATCTGGACATTGGTTAGTGACCTGCCTGCTGTAGTTCACTAACAAAGAAACAGAGAAAATAGGTTGGCCCCTGCATGAAAATGTAAAGCAAGTGAAGACTCCTTATTTCTTTACACATTTCTTTATAAAAGCTGGCATGGACTCCCTTATCATGCTCTTAAACAAAACCTCTCTAGCTAAACAGTATTTTAGCACTGTCACCTAATTTATCTGCTTGACAAACCTTGCTTTAGATGCTCAGCCCATCTTATACATCTGATCTCAGTGAAACCTTTAAATTTAGCCTGAGGATAAAATATTGAATACTGTTCCTATTTATACACTTCTGTGACCAAACTAAGAAGAAAAAAAGAAATCACCTGATGAATCAGAGGAAAGGAGCACTGGCATTGGCCCATGCTCTGATCTCACTCACAGCCAACCTGCTGCCTGATTAATGAGCTGTGATATCATAGTCTGTGAGCAGGCATACATAAGTAGCAAGGAGAAGAATAGCACCAGACACCATCAGGTGCTTCTGTCTAAATCTAGGAGGAGAAAAAAGTAAAAACAGAGGTTGTAGTACTAGTTTCATTAATGGAAAAAGGAAATCCCTCATTTATCAAGGCTCCTGGATTTGCGGAGATTTGTTGTTGGTTTTTTTTTTCCAATAAAGACATATAAAACTAGCCCTTTCCCTGAAGTGCAGAAGATTTTTATGAAAGTGCTTTAAAATATTAGTGGTTACTGGAAAAACAAAAGGTATTCTTTAGCCTGAAGAAGTCATTAAAAGCTGACAGCTTTTAAAATTGCTTTATGTTGCTTACAAACTGGCAAAAAGAATATCCACAGTTTCTCGGAGAAAGATGCTTTACAGCTATTGAAAGCAAAAACTGATGTGTCAGGGGAGAAGGATATTTCAAGGTCAGAGCTGGTCAGAGGAGACTCATTTCTGTCTTTTATGATGAATTTCTTAATAATTTTAAAATATGGCATCCAGTACACATTGCTAAATTTTCACCTAGCCCTACTGGCCCTTGGAGTTTGCAAGAGACTAGGACAACAATACATAGATATTTTCCAGTTAAATTATTGGACTGGGATTCAGTACTGTATTTATCCCTGGGTCTTCCCACAGATTTCCTAAGGCTGCTCTCAGCCACTTGGGAAACAAAGCTTTTGGACACTGATGATGGCTGGAAGGTTCACACCAAATATCTGGAAAAGGAGAGTTTGCAGGCTGAATTTGGGGAAGCAGTGTCCTGGGCATGCATCTCCCTCTGTCTCTCATCAAACTAGAAGTGAGGAATAGGCAGGTAGGCAGGGTGACATCCACATGTCCTTGGTATCAGGCCCTGAGCAGGAATTAGGAGGAGGACTAAGGACAGGGCTGCTACAAAATGATCCCTTTCCAAAAACATACTCGCAAACATCTGACAACCCATGAGTTAGGGGCTTCCTCCACGTGTCCCACAGGCTTCTTCCACAGTCATTTTGGTGATCTCTCACTAGAAAGGGACCACACCCTGCTAAAACAGATTAATTCAAGTGGAGAGGATCCCCTTGTGCAGCAGGGAAGAGCAACAGTGCTCTTACCTCAGGTTTTACTTCCTAGGATTTTCATTTTAGTAAATGCAGTCACCTAGAATACATTACACACTCAATGTGAATAAGAAAGATCCCTTCTTGAGATCCAGAAAGCAGAAAAAAAGTGCAAGCAATGCCATGAGGACATCCTAAAAATCTTGCAAACTATATCCAGTTATGCCAGTGAAGAGGACACAGACTTCCATGGAAGAACATGGAAACAAAATAAAAAATTTATTATGAGGGCCATCATTGTAATTCATATTAGGAAACAGACAGACTTACACTCCATATGCAAATTTAATATCAACATACTAAAGCTACATATAAGTCTAACAGACAGGTAAATCTTTCCTTAAAACTAATCAGCTTCCACGGATTGATTTTTACCATAGAGATTCCAGTTTATAGCACCATTTTTCTAAGTGATTCTCTGCACTAGAGTATAATTTAGATGATGGATCCCTCTCAATTACTGTCCATTAGACGACAGGAAAACATTAAGTTCAAGTGAGTATTATGAGAATTATGGGTTACCCTTTAAGTGAAGAGATTGTAAGTGAAAATTAATTTTTAACATGTTCATTTCTGATGCTGTGTAGCATGTTCTTGAGAAAAAAAAAAAAAGGCCTCCCAAGAAAATAATTGTTTTTCAAGTAAAAGCACTTTCATTAAAGAAAAAAAACACAGTGAAGCATAGTAAAACCATGTAACTCAAACAGCAAATATTGCAAAGTATTTCACATGACTTCCATAACTGATTTTAAAGGGACACTGCACAATAAGGTAGGGGATGGCTGGAATATGCTGCAGATGTTCTGAGCATGCAGAAGGTAAAGGGTCGGGAGAAAGCACAAGTGACATCCAGCACAAGAAACATACTGGTGTTGCACAGGCACATTTTTGTGTAAGTCAAAGTAAAAGCTGAAGGCACTTACCTCAAAATATCATAAAGAGTAAAACTTTAAACCAACTCACTAAACCTGAAATTAAACCCTTCCCTGGGCAAATTCCACATTTTTCACATGGACATACCATGTATTTGCAGCAATCCACTTTAGTTACCTATTTATCAATGCTGCTTACTAAGTTCAGAAAGCCACCTTGAAAAATAGAACTCTTTTCATATAACCTTGATGCTGAGACTAATTTACAGACATAACATGACCATCCTGATTTTAGAAGGCATTTCTCTGATCTACTATTTCAAAATAAAGTTAAACCAACTTGAGAATTCTTTCAGACCGCTTTGTTTTTTTCACTGACCTAATGAAAATGACCTTAGTATATCCTAATATGAAACATATTTTCAAAGGGTAAACATGTGTTTACACTCTGAAAATTACTGGTATAGATTCTTCAGTATTATTAGAAAATAAAATCTTTCTCCCTCTGTAGAGACCCGTGTGGAAACAAGACAAGATGAACATTTTGCATGACACAAAGAAAATTGCTCTGCAGCTGCTGCCACGACCCTCAGGCTACACTAGAGTCATGGCCCACTTCCTTTCCCTATAGGGATCTTGTGGTTAATGGAACCATTTAGTTCACAGCCCAAGTATAAATCCTATTTTATGCCAACTTACTGATAATTTCATAGCAGGCTGCTTTCTACCTGTGCATCCTGCACATTCCCATACAATAAAATATCTGCATTTAAGCCCTTTCTGACACTACATGAAATCCAAGGGATAAATCCAAGGGATTTGTGTGGCAAAATCTTTGTCTTCATGGTGTGATTGACAAAACTGCTAGGGACAGGAAGACACCATAGGTCCATTTCTTTGCTCAGTGTCTCTGAAGAAGTGACCTCGTTTGCCTATGGAGCAACCTTGTAAATTTTATATTCAATAGTTGGCACTCAACAGCTTTCAGAACTAACATAATACAAAATGTTCCTAGGAATGCAAGGGATGTCTAAATACCATTTATGTCTAAATTTCTTCACAGATGTCCATGCATACTCAGTCAGTCACCAATATTATCCATGATTTGCATTCTTATGGCACCTGCCATGTGAAGACCTTGACCAGGATTAGTTAAGCCTCTCCCACAGCACATCTGTGAGGATGGCAGAGATCTCAGGGAGTAGCACTGCATATAAAAGCATGTTACAGAAAAGGGAAAAGTCCTCATTCAGGGTGGAATATTGGCCTTTTCAAGGTCAAAAGATGTTTTGATTTCAACTTAAATAGAAACAGGAATTGAGCTCATCTACTTTCTTTTTTTTTTCTTTTAACCTATGAAACCAAGGGACCTTTCTACTCCTCCTCTCCTTTTGGCTGTACTCCAGCTCCTACACAAGCAACAGGGATTGATAACAATAAAATATGCTGATATTGAAAATCTGCCCATTATTAATAAGGCCGATGACTCATTAGTCCTTTAATATGATGTTAACTCAGAATAAAGCCAGCCTTTTATTGCTATGGGGGTTTTGTTTGTTTACTGCAGAGCTCTGTTGCTCTTGCCAATGGTTTAGATCTGTAAGAAAGTGAGATCATTACAAGTAACACGGCAGTGACACAGGTTTGACCCCTGTCCATTCCAGACAGTGACAGCTTTTCCATTCCTCGAAATTGGAGTAGGATCAACACAACTGTAAATCACTGGAAACTTCCACACCCTCCTGTTGCTGTTTTACAGCATCAGATTATGACTCCTCCATAACTGAGCAATTCTTTAAAGTTTTCATGTAGACATATGATAAATGTAAATTTCTTTCATGTTTCGCACAAAAGGTAGCAAATGCAAAGTCCAAAATGCTGCCACACAGCAGTCCAGGCTGAACACCTAGCAGTTACAAAGCCTTTTATTCCCCTCCTCCATGAATGCCAATGTTCATTTAATATATTTTTGAGTGAATGAAAAACTGGAGTATAAGGATAGCAAAAAGTGAGACCAAGAGTACACTGGGATGCTGATGGCAAAGCCACAGGGCCCAAGTATTCATCAGCAGTTGACCATGAAATGATGACATCCTATCAAATTAGAACTGAAATATTAAGTTCTCAGAATTTGTGGTTGAAGCAGTCTCTTATGATGTTTTTGTTAAATTGACCCCTGTTTACTAAGTCCTTTTACCTACCAGTGAATTTTGTACAATGTTATGCTCTTTGATTTTGGGATTGTCCAAGACCAAAGACATCGTGAAATTTTGAATCCCAGAATACATTTTCACTCTTCAATGGAAAGAAGATGCAAACATACCAAGATTTCCATTTAATAGCCTAAAGCTGAGCCGAGCAGGTACTTCTCTGGGACATAGGAAATGTGCCTTCCCAAAGATAAAACTGGTGAGTAAAAGGCAGTCTGCCTCTGCTTTATGATAAAGCTGATATTGCTTATTATAGAAAAGCTTTGTCATTAAGTTAAAAATGAGTGAGAGGAATCTTCCCAGGCTGTGTCTGAAATGAAGCAGCTGAATATCTGGCAAAACCCATAAATCATAAACTGTGCCTCTAAAACTGATATTCACTTCTCTTCCTTATATGTCACCTAAGAATTCCTATGTTATATTCCTAACACTTATGTTACCTAAGAATTCCCTCCTTTTACCAAATTGCAGGAAACTTCTCATCTCATTAATGCCACTCTTTCTTAGAATCTTTTAAATATGTATTTTTCATTAAAATTCTAATTCTTGATAAACTGAAAGCAAGATCTGGTGACAAAGAGGTTATAATTAATCTAGCAAGAGCAGTCAAAGAAATCCATGTAATTGAAAGCAAATGTATGAATGAGGAGACTAATGCTACAGAACTTCCAAAGCCTTTTCTGTGGAATTAATACTACAGAGACCCATAAAAGATTAATCAAGATAAGCAATCGATAACTTCTCAAGTGCTAATAAGCACTGCCATGTTCCATGATATGTTGAGCAGTTTATCATGTTTAACCATATGAAGATTTATAGAAAATCCATTGTTAAAACCAAAGGATGAGGTAATGCACCACTTAGTAAATGAAGTGCAATTAAAATTTATGCTTGATATTACACATTCAAAAGATCTGTAAAAATCATTTTGATTTCCTCTTTTTAAAGGAACAAAATTAAGGTACTAGTTGTACCTTTCAGTCAGTAGTCCTGGGAGAACAGTGAAGACAGCAGTGGCATTCTTCAAGTTAATATCTGCTTTCAAGTCAAAGGTGATGAAATAGCCCTAAAAAATTGTTAAGCTCTCTTCTCACTTCATTTTACTCAGGCATCAAACTTTGCTTGAAAATTTTGAAAGTTAAATAGAATACCTATTAGGAACATAAAGGTCTCTGCTATCCATCAATCTGATAGATTTGCAGGTCAGATGAGTGAATTACTTAATGGCTAATTAATAGTCCATAAACTACAGGTCTTGACCTTGGGGTCACCGTGACAGAACTCCACACTACAGCATATTATTAATTAAAACCATCAAATTATGTATTTAGTAATCAATTATTTAACATTATTAAGATCTCTCAAATGTATTGACATGATTTGTTATTTATTTACATGTCATTGGGAAGCAATATATTCTGACAAGCACACCACAAGCATTCCTAGTGAGCTTTGAATAGAGTTATTAGAACAGGATGTATTCATTTCCTTTATAGGTACCTAAGGTTTGTCTCCTTTTGGTTTTGTTTGGGGCAATACTTTGTAATTGAGACTCTCCTCCAAAGCCTAGCAAAAAATTTAATTTAAAAATCTTTATTAAGTCATAGACATGTGATAGGAAAAAAAGTTAAGATCCTGCCTGCTTCCTTCATAAATTGCTAACTCTTAAAAGCCTCGTATTAAAACCAGTGACACTATGTACATCACTTTGCCTTTGCAGTGTCCTGGACCATATATTTAAGCTTATACCTAGATGATGAACTATGTACATACAGATATATATACACATACCAAACCATTGCTATGTTCCAGTTATGGTCATTCCTAAAGCACAGATGATTCCTGTTTTCCTCTGGCAGGTAGATAATGCTAGAGGAGAGAAAATAAACAAACTAACCACTATCCCAAGAAGTACAAAATGACAATCAAGTTTCAGCAAGCAAGAATAAGATTTTCAAAATACAGATGGCTGTCTCCTTGTAGGACAGGGGACAGTCACCTCACCAGTACAAGCTGGAAACAGAATGAAAGAATGAGCTGCTCCATGGACACAAAAAACTTAGGATGGGAGGAATTGTATTCAAGGCCCTGGAAACTCATGAGACTGCTTAGTGATTAGTGCTCATCCTGTCTCATAAGATAAATTCTTTCATTTCATTGCTGCTGCTCACCAGAAGCACATTCATGTGTCCAGATGTGCTTGATTTGAATTGCCCTCAGAGGTACCTGTTAGTCTTCCCTAACATGGAAACTGAGTTTCTTAACTTCTGGTGTGCTAAATCACACCTAAATTAGATGCCTTAAATAAACAGCATGGGTTACCTCCCTCCATGGACAATAAATTATCCAGACAAATGTATCACTATAAATTATATCAGTATGATAGATACATATAATTGAGGGTGCATAGTTCCTAATTAATTAACTGGCATATTCATCTGCAATTAGCAAATAAGCTCCCAAATCTTGGCATAGGTACTGTAAATTGTATAAGGCATGGATGCATAATTACAATGAAGCATGATTGTTTTTCATGATAGTTTCTTCAGGAAAACATATTCACTCTATTTTCACAAATTGCTCTGACTCACCCAAAATTACATTTTTTTGAAACAAGTATAGTGTTTAGAAGGCAATGAAAGGATTATTAAGGTTATATTAGAGACATACTTTGCTGGGACATCACTTTTATTACTAACATTAGCTGGTTGGTTTTAACCAGCTTTGCTTCAGAGTGGTACAAATCATTTTGTACCACCTACAACTGAAGATATAACACTCACTTCAGGGCAACAAGTGTTCCAAAAACATTTACAGCCAAGGGAAGTTTGCTTGTGAAGTGGGACCATCTTCTTCCATTATATAAATAGGACGAGTGAAATGTTTTACAGTGCATCACTCGTGTGACATAGAAGTTCATGTCCATATCAGTAGACACTGACAGAGTTGGCCTTGGGTCTCCTAACAGCTGACTGGAAAAAAAAAAAAAAGAAAGAAGAAAAAGAAAAACTTCTGCTAAAATCTGTTCAACTCTTCTATTGATGGGCACAGGGTTGGTTAAACTGCCTCTGAAGCAGACTTCTCAAGTCAAGCCTATTTTTTGAAATATTCATTCTTAGCAGAACTTTCCTACACAGCCACCCCAGTTTAAGCAAGGAACCATGTAAAGTTTTAGTGCCCAAACACAATGCCAACACTTCCACTCTGAGCTTCTACTATTGCTGTTTATCTGCAAGTCACTCATGACTGTGGGAGCCCACGACACACCACCTTGCCAAAATCCCACTCGAGTACCATGCAACCAGTGGCACTGAAAAGACACCCAGTGCCATTAACATGTCATGATGGATGTATGGCCTGCAGAGCAAACACTGCATCCAGAGCAATAAGCATTGCCTATGGAAACCACGTTCCTTCCTGGCATCTCTAGGGCACAGAGCTCACAGTGTTTATAGTGAATATCCTAATGTATTATTATATTAAATGTATCAGGCACTTTCACTTACCTTTCAGAATTAAAGATTAATCAATTCCATGACTGTGGACATCTAAACAAAATGTATTGATCCTGTTCATTTTTAAAAGCAAGACACTCTGTTGTATTTCAATATGTCATATTTTAAGGCAACCTTATTGATCATATTTTGAGAACTCTTGATATTCCATTGGAGTTTAAGATACAGACTAAGCATAAGATTTTCATTGTGGGGATGTGTCCACGGAAACCACACTCTTTTGTATTGACATGCGTTTGTTTGCATTGGGATCCACCCACTTCTCTTACTGTAAGCAGAGGCTCATCCTGAGAACCATGATCCATTTTAGTGTTCCTGCTGTTTTCCCTGGGACCACACATATACATTGAAAGTTTTCCTACATGCAAGGAGACGATCCTAAACGCTGGGAGTAGACTTGCATGAGTTTCACATCACACACAGTCTCATATTACAAGCCTGCAGAAAGCAGCTACTTTTCTGGGAGACATTTTACTAAATCAGTTACAACCTCTCACCTTTTTAGCCGTTAAGTTCCTCAGAGCAAGACCAGAACCTTTGTCTTCCTCTTTGGTACTTAATGTTGATCTAGTTGGCTAATAGAGGATAAATTCCATGGAGCACCACCATGGATTCCAGATATGACAGTGAGGGTCTCATAACACAGAAAGGTTAAGCAAGAAGGGGCAATGATCACATCTACATGATCAAATCAGCAGTCTGGAGGCATTAAGCAATGAATCAACAATCATTGGTTCAATTTTCAGGATTTACAGCTCTAAATGCTCAGTCTTGGAATGTTTATAAAGCAACAAACAGAAAGTGAGTCTGTTCACAAACACCAGACACACTCCTACATCGTTCCATTTTTTTGGGTGTGTATTTCTGGATGCATGCACTGAAGTTGAGCCATAGAGTCCTGTTGGTGTCCACAGAAGTCCAAATGCTACATACACACAGAGGAAGCATGCTGGAAACATGCTATTCACGTAGGAGTTCACTGAAACAGGAATGCACTGGAAAAGAAGAAAGGAATGAATCATTTCTGGATGCCACTTGGAACTGTCAGCTTCACAAGAGGATCTCAAAGAAGATGGCACATACCTTAAAACCGCTCATCTGTACATGCATTCCATGTGTTACTCTTCAGCATTAGCACTGGAGCCTCTTCCATAAGTAATAAATATGTTATGTAAATAAAAGCACAAATAAATTCTAGTACTCCAGGCAAAAAAAGAGCTTATATTATAATATCGTAAATTATGAAGACTGTAATTGCTACAGCCAATAACTTTTCAAAACAGAACCGTGCTGATAAATATGTGTGATAAGAGTGAGTAAGGCTTACTTAGTTTCAGAGTGGCGTAAATCAGTTGATTTAAGTCAATGTAATTACAGAAGGCAGGCAATACACTGAAGTCCTCAAAAAGTCATCAGCTTTCTCTCAACACTTCTTTTAATCCTGAGAAAGAAAAATGTAAATGAAACCTATGGAAGAGGCAAAAAAATTTACTGTGAGTTAGAATCAAAGAATCATAGAATATACTGAGTTGGAAGAGACCCCTCAGGATCATTGAGCCCAACTCCTGGCTGTGTGCAGGACACCCCAAGAATCTCAAAAGATACCAAACACCAACCCTTCTTTAAGCATTTTTACTCTCTAGCTACTTTTAAGACATGAATATATTCTTTTCACAAGAAATCACAGTCAGTGATTTCATATTTATCAAATAGAGAGAAGAATAGAAATTATGGGGTTTTCACTAGATCACTTCCTGAAATGTGGTGGTTTAAAAGACTAATTGAACATATCTACCACAAACAAACACATACACTTTGTAAAATGAAATAAAAATGCAGCCCTGTCTGCCTAGCTATGAGGGTTTCTCAAAATGCATGCTGGTTCACAATATAGTTGAGGCAAAATCAGGGGTTTTTTTCAAGATCCCAGAGTGTTGATAAAATGGGATTAAGATTCAACTTATTTCTGCATTAACAGAAGATGTAAATTGATTTAATCCATTTTTAAAAACAAAATGAAAAGTGCAGACTATCACTCATTTTTCTCAAGAAGCAATTTCACTTGTCCTAAACACCAATCTTTCTATTCGTGTATCTGTGTTTCACCAGTAGCAACTGCTTGGTGCAATAAATGTCTTTCATAAATCTGTAGGAGAGTAAAATTGATAAAAAACAGTGACATTTCTCAGGTTGCATTCTGAAGCTTTTAATTTGATTTTTCTCTCAGACAATTTCCTCCACTCTAATTACCTCTCTCAGTCTCTTAGGTGACCTCCTCTGACATACCCTGAAAATTTGTCTCCCCGCATTCTACAGATCCTGTAGTTTCTAAATTCTAATCCTTAAATGTCTATATTTTTATTATACCATTAATCCTCAAGATCACTTCATAGTGTAGCTGGTAGGTAAACTCTCTCTCTGGTGAAGTCCCTTTAGATCACAGAAAATATGACTCAATATGAATAATATCATATTTCTTTTCCTTATTACTTGTTTGATAATACCAGCCTTTTTTATTGATGAAATCCCCATCGTTTTCCCTTGCTGAGCACTCATACCCAGACCCTGAACTTTCTCCACCTTCCACATCTCCATTCGTGTCCTCTGTTGTCATCCTCACTGCTAAGACTCAATTTCCTGTTTTCCATAGCACATTCTCACTCTCCCTTCTGGCTGAGCTGCACTGAAACTCGGCTCTCTACAGCCCCTCTCTCAGTGTATCTCCTCCAATCTCCCACATCCATGTTTCTCCTTTCTTTCAAAGCTTTCTTTCAAAGCCACATCTCTACTTTCATCTCCTCCTACACTCCCTAGCTCTGGCAAACCCATCCCCTTCACCACCTTTCATGTATATTCCTTACTTTGCGCCACCCAATTTGTTTGGAACAAACTCAATTATTTATCAAATTCTCTCGCTCTCCTTCTTCATCTGTGGAATAAAAACTTCACCTTTACTAGACATATAAGCCACTCGGGTTGGCGTGAGTGCATAAATTCATGGACATCACACCTTATAACATGCAATTGATGTTTGGAAAAGTATCCATGGCTGATGTGGCCTTAAAGAAGGTAAATCACAAAGTCCTGTTTCAAGAAATCTTGATCTTCATAATAAAATCATATCTAAGAATCAATCAATCCTACATCTAAGCACATGAATGGAGGCCCTCATAATCCCTGCAACATTTAAAACCAGATCCATTTAAAATTTGCTTCCATAGTCAATCCTTTATCAGAGCCAAGCATTTTACCAGCTTATATTTGTAAAAATGGACATCTAATTCTCCCCAGAAATTTACTGTTGGGGATCTAAAATAATGCTTCTGGTATGCCAAACTCATTGAACACAGGATACTTGCTAGATTTCTTTAGCTTTCTGCAAGCATCATGCTATGTGGTAATACCAAAGGTTGTCCTAAGGGTTTGACATTGGTTCAGATCTCAGGGCTTTGATTGCCATCCAGATTAAAAGCATTTTGCAAGTATGCCAAATTAATAAAAATGCCTCCTTGATACAATTCACCTGGCCTTGCATTACCTGTCTATACCCATCTACACCAGAAGAACAATGTAATTTCAATTCTGGGATTCCAGAGAGAGTTCAAAAGATCTTTCGCTCCACTTAAGACTTACTTATCTCTAGTACATAAACTCCATAAAATTAGGCTAAGAAACAGCTCCTCTGCTGTAACCTAAGCCTGTCTATGCAAGCAATGTTTTGTTTTCTACTAATCCTAATTGTAATCACATTGTAGGTTCAATCTCTCTGGAAAATATGGATCCAAATTGGCTTTTCCTACTGCTATACTTTAACATTTCATGATTACTCAGCCCAGACTAAACTGTGTATTTTGCACAAGAGAACTTATATTTTTTTTAATTAAATCAAGAAGGTAAGTACTTGAATTACAATCTTTGTCTCTTAAGACATGTCCCAGTATTTATTCGAAGAAAGGAAAAAGAGCACATGAAAATGTAAATACATCAAAACACATTAGAATGCTCTAACTACAATAGAAAACGAAGGAGACTGTAAGTTAAGGAATAATAGGGTAACACCACTCAATCCTAAAACATATCTGCAGTGGAAACAAGTCTAAAGCCAATGTGGTTTATTGGTTTATTTTAATGGGAAGAAGGAGGAGAGGAATGAAACAGATTTAAAAGGCACAGAAAATTCCACACCATAAAATCAGTCAAGATAAAAAGGTCAGCTGAATCTGGATGTGCCATGAAAAATCTAAAATATCTTTAGTTCATGAGTGGATTAAATGTCTATATCACTAGTGTAGACCGAGTTTAGCAAAGCCTAAACCCTGTAATTCTACAGTGGCCTCATCCCTGAAACTCCACAGAATGAATCAAAGCAACAGTAAAGCATTGCCAGAACTGACACCAAATCTCTTCCAAAAACAAAAGTTCTGATATTATAGGGTACATCATCTGTATCTCAAACACATTCTTGAAATATCATAGGTAGACATCATCGTGCCATCCAGACAAATTCTTTTTCCATTTCCAGGTGTAGCTTACAAAAGGAATTACCTGAGTTGTGGCCCCATAATTTCCACAGAAAATCTTATCTAAAATCAAGCAACTTCCTTCTACTCAACAGAAATACTCTATAAAATATATAGCCAAAGATAATGCTAGCAACCTTGTGTGCTGGTGCTCTGGTATAAATCTTAGCCCATACAATGGAGAAACAGTGGCATGTTGTCAGGATACTGCTCACAACTGCAGATACAAATCTACTTCAACTTCCAGCTTATTCCAAACACTCATTACCATACAAAATTGCAAATGTTATGTAGCTCCATGTGCACAGCAGATAATCTCCTAATAATATTATTAATGTGTTGATATTAATAATATTGGCGTATGGTCAGAAACACCTGGTTGCAAAAATCACATGCTTTCCTTCTGATGGCAAAAGATAAAAGTCTACTTTTGAACGGGGAGTATGACAACTTGAATGGAATGCTGATCTCCTTTCACAGAGTGCCAAACTTATCTACTATCAGCTCCAGAGTTTCACTAAATATCAGCCAGTCCCACTTCTAAGAGCACCTCTACCTCTTCTTGGAGAATTTGCTCTGGTTATGTTGCTGTCAACAGAAATCTATTAATAATATTTTCATATGCATAGTTTTTTCTAAGTCTCAGCAAATCAATATAATATTAAATTTTGTTTGTTCAGTAGCTTTGGAGTCATCCTATATTTTATTTACTTTTAGGCAAATTCACTGGTACCAAAGATCTAAAATAGGCTTATATCCTAAATAATTACTGTTACAGATGACGTATAATGACATCTCTGGAAGCTGACACTTATAACTTAGAGATGTCACTGTTTACTCATCAATTTAAAATGTGGGAGAACACTGGTTACTGAAGAAAGAGTTGCAGAAGAGAAGAGGACTATATAGACTCCAGACAAAATAGAAATGTTTGTGTTGTATAGTATCATCTCTTGGCTGATCCTAAATTGTCCTCTACAGTATGGCTTAGTAGTCAGCAGCAATAGATATTTCTTTCATAACTCACAAACTATGCTTCATATAGTTTTAATTCCTTCATTTCTAATGAGTTTATAAAAAATCCCTTAAACACATATGAAAGCTAATGATGGAGGAGCACAATAGATCAGCATCATGTGCTCATGTTTCACCAGCCCTACAAACCAGAGATCAGCACAGCTGAGTTTAACTTTCCTAACTTCTCCTCTGTTGACTGCCAGGGCTTGACTCAGCTGCCCAGACACAAGGATCTAATGCCATTTGAGATACTTCGAGACACTGCAGCTTCCACCTGACACCCACCAGATGTGACACAGGAGTGGCATCTGAAGGACAGCCAGGACATCCTAAGGTATCCCAAAAGGCACTAGATATCTATGGCTGGGCAACTGAATGCCCCCTTGTGATTTTAGCAGTGTGATGACTTGGAAAAAGGCTCTAGGGACACAGTGTGAGCTGGCATAATCTACTGCATTGCACTCTTTCACAGACTGAGCACACTCCGCTCTTATTTCCTCACGGTTTCCAATGGGGGTGGCTCCAGAACTTTACCTGCTCCTCCCGATACAAATGTTGTTCATGTTGCCAGCCTTACTCACGGATGGTTACTCCCATTTGCTTTAATGCCAACATCTTCCAGCTTCACCAGCACCAGTGTTTTTCCTCCCTTGCTGGGTGTACAGAGAAGACAAACACCCTTATACCACAGTGTTTGCTAGGCTAAACCACCCTAGGCTTTAATAGTGCTTTTTGGGATGACCTTCACAGTCTTTATCACTACTGGAAACACTGTGTCTGAGACTTTCTATTTGCCTTTTCTGCAGTCACTTGGGTCAATCACAGCCATCGTGTTGTTAGCTACCAGACTCCAGACTTTCTACCCTCTTTGTTATTTTGTGTGGGTGAGCTTCCAGATTACAGCAATTTGTCTTTTTATTAACTGCTTTCATATCATCATGCTTTATTTAATTTTTTTTCTCTTCCTTCTTATATGCCCAACTAAGATACCTATATCACAATCCAGTACATCCTTTCTTCTATAAGACAAGAGTTTTCACCTTCACACTGGAAGCTCTCCATTCTTTGGCATAACTGAGGAAGCTCATTATTAGTTTAGAATTTACATCCTGGGCCAAAAAGGAAACAGGATTTCTTTCTGCTGAGAGGATATGAGAAAGGGAGAAGCAGGACAAAGCATATGAAAAAGCTAATTATCTTCAGACAGACAATCTAATTCTTGTATTTGGGAATTTAAATCAGGTATCTGGAGAAAGATACTGTGAACTGCATGTTGATTGGGCAGGAAAGAGTGCCTAAAGCAATGATGAGACTCAAAACTGGGGTTACCATGGCCTTGCATGTACTACTGCTGAGAAGGTGTACCCAAGGCAGTTCCAGACTCTTCTCAGTGCTATCCAAGAAAACAAGGAATACAAGCAAGGAATTACACTTACATATAAGAAAAAGCTTTACCTTGTAGGGGTGACTGAACACTGCAATAGGTTGCCCACAAAAGGTGTGGAGTCTCCATCCTTGGATGTATTCAAAACCCAGCCTGACACGGCCCCGAGTAACTTGCTGTGGCTGACCCTGCTTTGAGCAGGAGGGGCTGGACTAGACAAATTCCAGAGGTGCCTTTCAACCTCAATCATTCTCTGATCCTCTGTAATTGGGAAAGTAAATTGAAAGCTACACAGGACTAAATTTTTGGCCAAATTTTGCTACACAATAGAAATCTCGTGGCCAGAGTTCATTGAAGTAGTGAAATCCCTACTTCTCAAAAGCCTGCATCTTTCACTTCCCCATCCTGAAAAACCTGTCTTTGGAAGGATCAAGCCCATGTTGTTTCTTAAGTGCCCTTTTATTCATATGTCACAGAGTCTGAAATGCAGATCTCAGTGACTGTTAGATGTAACTGCAGCATTGACACATACACCTCACTCCTGAGCTGGGATTAGCTCTCACTGGCAGCTTGGAGGTGACCCCTTCTCAGAGAATCCCCCTCTGGTTTCCAGAGCTGCTCACTCCTGCCCTGCATAACCCATCCAATACTGCCACTCGAAGCAGTGTTTGATCAAAGTCACCTTTCCTTCTCAGGAAGCATTTCATTTCCTTCCTGTCCACAGGACCCAGTCCAAAACCCCCTAGAGAAGGGTCCAGATAAATCAAATGGCCACTTAAGTCTCTCACTCGTTGCAGTCAAGCAGAGACAAGTCACACCTATAGGGAAGGACCAGTTTGGTATTCACCTCCTCTAGTTTCACATGAGGCATCTGGTCCAAGATGGGTCTGTAGGCTCCATCTGTGCTAAATGGGGCAGAGCAGGACTTCACAAGAGGATTCAATTCCTCTCTAAGACAGGAGGCACAAGTCACCACCTGAAGAAGCATCCCCTTCCCCCTTCACTCTATTACATCTAAACAAGAATTTCAGGCAGCAAGTCAGGTGTGCTGAACCCATGGCATTCCCTCCACACCACCCTTGTCCATTTCCACATTCATGTAACCACTATTCCCCTCTCCTCAGTCAAATGCAAGTCCATTTGAATTTGCTTCCACTATGTCTCCCGACTTAGTAAATCAAATCCATTGTAAGGCACAAAAGCAAAGGCTTTCTTCAAATCCAAATAAATTATGTTCAGTGTTTCAGGATTGCCTCCCAATCTGCTGGTGTATATAATGCATTTAAATGAAAAGTATGCATATGAATGGTGATTGCTCCTTATTGAAACGCACATCTCTAAACACCCTGTAATCTTGTTTCTTACCAGTGTCTCCCAGAAATTATTCCAGCATAAAAGGCTTTCTTCTTCATCCTCACACCAGCTTTAAAGCCATAAAACACGAACTGTTACTCAAGCTTTTATATTGTCATTGTATTTATTATTTATTCCCTTTCCTCACACACACATTTATAAGTGTTTTGCAAATATATAAAGGAAGTTCTCGAGACTGGAATTTGGACAAAGATTAGGAAAACAAACAATATATGAAAGACAGAAAAGAAAGTCTCTAATATTCTTGTCAAAAATTGATAAATATTTAGAGACCTCATCTGATGCTTATTGCCAAGATTAGGAGACTTTTTCTTTCTGCAGTAATTTTTTTTTGCAGCCTGAATTCCTTTCCCATCAGGCAGTCCCCCAGAAAAATCTGATCTCTTAAATGAGCAAAGTAAATGAGCTCTCTTTTCTCTGCCTGTGTCTTATGTGTTCAGATTCCATGTCCTGAATGACTCAAAGAGACATTAAAATCTGGACACATTGTCTCAAAAAAATATATAAAGGCTTCCCAAGAAGATTTTTAGCATACCTGGGGATATATTTTTACTGAGTCTCAACTGCTGTCAAATTACATTTCTTCCAATTTGCCTACTAAGCAGTAAATTTCACAATCAAAATGACTTTAAAAACCTAAACTTTATTTCCCAGGTGACCAAGGTACTTCAAATTCAAATCACATTGAAAACCTCCTACCTGCCTAAATCCCTTTTGAAAACTGATTGCTTCATAGCCCTTTCCCAAAGAAACCTACCCTCTCCCTGTTAATTTACAGATCTCGCTATTTATTTTCTTTCAAGTAACAAGGTGACATTTTTTTTTCAGAAAACAGAGATTTCATCACCAGGAAAATAAAATAATTTTCTAGAATGACATTTAAAATACACTAGTTGCAGTATGATTCGTGCGTGAACGGGTGATAAAAGAAACACATTTCTTCCTGCCAAAACTAACAGCTGTATTATTAAAAATATTGATAGGATGCTGCAAAACATCCAGTCAGATTACTATTGTGAAAAAGTACCTCATCTGCTGCTTCTTTTTAATACAGTAGCAAATATACTGCCTGGTTTGGCTTCATGCCAAGATTAATTTTAAATTGGACCTCATGAAATATTTATGAGGTCCAATTTAATGGGATTGCTTTCTCTGGCATTAAGCCTGTGTGGATAGCATCTTAAACACTGATGTTTTTAACAGAACCTCAAGACACACGCACAAAAAAATCCTTGGGTATTAATAGGCTTATTAATAAATTGTTTAAGGCTGTGACAGTCTATGTTAGAAGTATTTTGACAGGCCCTTTGTAGTGAATCTCTACCTGCTTTTCTCTGAGCCCGCACTTTGCACTCTGTCAAACAAATGCTGCTTAGCATTTAGCTAAATGGTAAATCATCATTAGTTAGAAACAAGCTGAAGTAAGCCTGGGTAAAGAGCTAATCACCCTTAGGTAGGCTTCCTGGGGAATTGACAATGCTCAGAAAGCTACAGACACCACTCAGCTCCTCTGTGGCTTTCTTGACTCACTGAGACACCATTTACCTTTGGCTTCTAATTACATTTAATAGTTCAATAAAAACACTATATTGAGACACACATACTTACAAAAACCCTCAGTGTTTCGTACAAAGAAAACATACTGAATAATTGATAAATCATTTTCCTTCCCTTTTTCAATTAAGAGCATGGGCCTAATCTCTAGAGCAAATTATTTCAACTGCATTTGAACCCATTTCTAAATAGCTGCTTCACTGCTTCTCCTCAGTGTTCACAGTGGACCTTCAGCAACCAAAGGCCACGAATGGAGTGTAGTGGTAAAGCCAGTACAGACCACAGCCAAATTTGACCTCAGCCTGCTCATACTGACAGCTCAGTTGATGTGTGACCCCTGTTAAATGTGAAAACAATACTGCTGAAACCAAATGACCCCCTACCTCTATGGATCAGCTCTGCACGCTGCAACATGGTTCCTTGAGTACAGAACCTGTCTCTTTCCTACAGAGAGCTTTGGGAGACCTGACCAAACAGGGGCTTGTCTGGAGTGGAGGACACTCATGTTCTGCACCACAAAACAGAAAATATATTCCTGTGTTTCCCAGCATGACCCCTTTAGAAGGGCCACAGACAGCTCACATGTCTGGGGAAAAAACAACTAACATGAGACAGTCAGAAAAAAAAAGATTGTCCAACCTGCTTGGTTTAACAAACCTTTGCAAAAAAATAAAGTCTGCCCTCGAGAAAGGTAGAAAGTATCAGGTAAGCAGGAGTGAGTAGCACACAATTCAAAAATTAAAGCATGAGGGGAGAAATCATGTCAAATTATGTGTTTGGGTAACTAGAAGGCAATAGTAAAAAGATACACCTTTCCTTATGGGTGCCCTCTGATTCTAGAACAATTGACAGTCACGGAGTGGGACATGATATTGTGAGATGTGCCTCAGTTCCTTTGTACTGGAGCTAGGTATCTTCCCATTTCCACCCCATATCCACATCACCAATACTGCACTCAAGGAGGCAGAAAGTTGGCTTCACCATTTGCCTTCCCAGGACCCAACACGCTCAAGAGTGAGAGCCCTTTAACAGAAATAGAGCTGTGCTACCACGAGTTTGGAACTAAATATAAAAAGATAATGATCTAAATAATGAAACTACAAGGGAGTTTTAGGAAGGCAGATTGTAATTAGCCAACTGGAATTTAGCCAGGACACCACAGCTAACACCTCTGTGACCTTCAATCAACACTCTTTTAATATGCATGAAGTTGAGTTTCTTTATCATTAATAAACTGAATGAAAATCCAGTTGGAGCAAATACTCTCTTGGTTGATTTTCATCATTACAGAGCTGCTGGGATGATGAAATTCTTGGGGGGAATATTGGTGAATAGTCAGTTTTAAATGCATAGCGAGCTAACATTCTGTCTCCTCTCCAGTACTTCAGATGCTTGACAGCTGTTGGACGTGCACAGAAAATGTTTTCACACTCATATCTGGGGTGTATAGGCAACATACTTCAGATGTCTTCCTGACAGAAACCCAACCCCCCAAATTCCCACTGAAGTCAGTGGGCTGAAAGAAGAATCTGTAGAAGGATACCTTGAATTCTCTTTCACACTCCTGTGAGGCCACCTTAGGACCTGGCATATTCTCTGAACCCTCCCACTTTATTAAGGCATAAAAGTGCCAGATCAGAACAGCACAAAAGTTGCGTATTTTGTTGTTCCCACACAGATCAACACCCCCAGCGTTAAAGAAAAGCAAATCAAAGAAAAGCCACGATTCACAGGCAGCCATTTCAAATGAAGGAATCCCAACCCACACAAAGCAGCTCTATGGAATAAAAACTTTGAACCAGCTACCCCTGTTTAGGAGTGTTGATAGCAAGATTAATTATACTTCTGTTGAGAGGCAGAAGCTGCCACAATGATGTGTCACCAGCACTTACCGAGCAAGGATGTATTCATCACAAGTGACAAGACTGCAGAGAAGTGAAATTCTTGTTTAATATGTGTCTGTATGCTAATGCAGTTTGAAAACAAAGTTCTCAAAAGCTGGATGAGAAGAAAAAAGAAAAGCAAGAAGAAAAAATGCTTTAGCCAAAGTAAATGACAGGAAGAAGTAAAGCAATTTAATTTTTTTACTCATTTTACAGACCTTTTGAGATTTAATCTGCACAGCCATTAGGGATTTAAAGAGGACTGATGTTTAACTTGTTTGCCCATTTGACTTAAGACAAATCCATCTGACAACAACAAAGCACTTTCTTTGTCTTCACCACCGCTTAATTTAAAGGGGACATGTTTACTAACAGCTTAATCTGTTTAATACAAACAGTCTTTTACATTCTTTAATCTTGTCCAAAAAATAAGAAAAAAACCAAAACAAACCTTCAGAAACCATTTGGTCTCTTCCAAGGCCGGACATTGTGGAACATGATATCAATAAAATATCTTAGCTGTACAAACACACTGAACAATTTAAATCTTCTTTATAAAAGCAGAAAAAATATGTTATTTTTAAAGTGCCTGTTGAACACTATGCACCTTTTTGGTGAAAAAAGCTGTTGATCTGCAGGAATTCTATGGCAAATGCACATATTTATTTCACAGAGCTGCATTTACAAAACTTTAGCTAGCATTCATGAGGATTAATGTCAAAGAGCATAATCACCACAACATCTCTCAATGTCACACTGTTTCTAAAAACTACTCAGGAGAGTTCAATGGTCTTTTTTCAATGCACATATAGGTTTGAACTGCATATGGAATGCTTCTTTTTCTAGTATATTCTCTTCCATCACAACTGGTGTCACTTGGTTGTTTAATGCTAATAAAGATGGAAAATATCTTATTCTGTAAAAGTGTTAACCACCTGCTGGTCAGGTTTAGTCTTTTTTGATTGCATTTTCTCATCTTTGTTGTTGATGTTAATCACAATCCAGTGAAAAAAAAAAGAGTACTGAGAATCTACAGATTCCAATAGTCTCAATTCTGGAAATGTCTGCTGTACCACCTCAAATAAACAATAAAGCCCCAAGCCAGCGTAACATGTGGGCATGTATTTAAGAAAAATCATTCACCATAAAGATGCACTTTATTGTCTCATTGCATTGAAGCCTTGCCTTTCCTCTGCATTTCAATTTCTCCATCTGCAAAATGCACTAAGACCAATTCCAGCAAAAAGGTATTGCAAACACAAAGTAATATTCTTGTCATTTTGCCCAAGAACTTTGTTCAGGTAGTGTCAAACTATCCTGTAAGATGCCAAAGATTAAATTTTGTGGTTTGAATTTAAAATTATTAGTCCACAGGGTTCAGAGCCTTGCAGAACACTGTAGATGTACCATGTTACCATCAGCTCTCTTTGTATTTCAAAAATTCTAGCAGCATCCATCTTTCCTCTCCTTTAAATATGAAGGAGAAAATATGTATTTGTAAAATGCATTCAGGGCTTAGCATTTTTAAAAGAAGGCAGTATAAAAATTGTGTACTGTTTTACTTTATATGTATAAAAATTGTGTACTGTTTCACTTAATCTGTCAGTGTTGCTTCAGGAATTAGACAGTTATTAAATGAAGCCTTTTATCTTCCGATTCAGAAAGGAATGTAACGTAAAGACACCTCTGTCAAAATACTCATAGTAACTACATTCATGAGTAAACGCAGCCATACAAAAGCTAAGTGATTATTAGTCCTGGTTAAACAAGGAGCTTGTGGAAGAAATGGGAACAAGCCAATACTAAGCAGTTACATAGGCCTTTTCACACAAGAATTTAAAACATTTTGCAAAGAAAACAACAACAAAAAAAAAAGCTGCACTCGATTCCTGAAGCTCAGTCTTCTGCCGTATCTACCACACATCAATCTTCTCCAGAAAATGTTGGTTTTAACATTTGCTTTGTTACATGCATTTTCACTCTGCCTCTGTATCAGGTATGCTGAGTAAACTGCAATTTTATACTGACATGCATGCTTTTGAAATCAGACAAATATTTGAATTTCACTGTGGATGTTTTTAGAAAACCCAATTACACCCTGTCCTGTAAAAACAATCTTTGATAGCAATAATAAAAACCACATGACAATAATTGTATTTTCACATTCATGGCAAAATAAAGAGCTGCTAGAAGGTAGTCTTTATCAACCTAACAACTGTGGCATATTTTCAAAATGGCCACAGAATAGGTTAGATTTTCAGAGGTTTATCTGAAAATTTCCCCTTAAATTATTATTTAAGATTTTACATGGTTTTGGAGGAAGGCTGTCTTTTTATTTCATGTTTTTATAGCACTGTATCCTATCTGTCAAAATCCTAGAAATAATGAAAAAAATCCTGGCAGTATTTTCATTAATATTGTGTTCATTGATTGATGGACGCCTCTAGCTTGGTCTCAGAAATCTTACCATTTTAATCAGAGACACAACGTCTTTAAAAAACAAACCAAAACCTGCTGCCTCAAGGCATTTGTGAGCGCAGGACTGAGGGATCCACTTGGCTCTAGGTGTAAAATGTGCATCCCAGCTTTACGCACCCCTTTGAAAGCCTCACTGGGCTATTTTTGAAAGCATGAAGATACTAACTGAGAGGTTGTCTTTCTCTTTAGCTGCAAAAGTATACACAGGGGGTAATTAAATTGCAATTAACTTCTAACCACCTTGTCTCTCAACAAAATGATTCTCTCCTGTGGGAAAGGAGAAAGTAAACGGGATTTGAAGGTATGGTGTACTTCCCTCCCTGCTTTCCCAGAGCTGATGAATGCCTGCTCCAGCTGGAAAAATATAAACAGCTCCAGAGAATCACAGAAATCTGGAAATCTTGCTTGGTTACTTGATGCCAGATATCTGATAATGCAGACACTCACTAATCCCCCACGTACATGGCATTTTTGGAGTAAGACAGAGTATGAATAGTCTGCTGGTGAAGACAGGGACTTTAATTAACCTTACTTTGTGGGGATTTAAAGTTTTAGACTATGCAAGTGGTGGCATTTAAATTTTCTGCCTTATCTCTCTTCACACTTTCATGCATATAAACAGTAAGAAAAGCCTTGGGTGTCCTCCTTTTTCAGAGGAAGGCCAAAAAAGTTCCTTGGATGCAAACTCAGTTAATAAAATAGACATAATAAAGAAAAAAATTAGGTTAAACATGAAGAATTCTACAGTATGTAGCTATCCCAAAGGCATGGGAGCAACCAGGCATTTTCCAAACATGGCCTCTCCCAAAGCCAGTGAAGTGCCAGATGTCACACTGAGAAATGGGACATGTTTTAGTGGGTTTTAATTAAGAATGATCACTGCAGCTGTGCAGGCAAAAGAATACTCCAGAAGCAAGTGCAGGTGAAAGAAAACAGCTTTTTGCTACAAATTTTTAGTGTAAGAATCTTTTATGCCCAGACTCTCACTATAATGTCTCACCATTACCCAAAATCAGTTGGATTTGGGCAGGTTTCTGCATGGCAGGGGATGTCACCATAAGGAAAACCCCCCTTACAGCCAGGGTCCCCAAATCTGTGGTGCATTTTGCTGTGTGCTGCTTCGTGCTGCTTCAGTTTCATCTGAAACAATACAACCTGCAAGACAACCAGTAAATCTGTTGTGGGAATGAAAAAATCTGCTTCTTTGAGAACCTGTCTTCTTCAGCTGTTATAGAACCTGGAAGTTTTATGGATGCATTTTTCGTTGCCTTTGGACTTCATATTATCTCTTTATTTAGCATTGAGAGTGAATATGGACAATGTATGGATCAAAGACTCTCAATCTCTCTCTAATGTGCCCGTGTAAGAAAAATTAGCCAACCCAACCCTGTGAGATGTAAAAAGGATTAGGCATTTGGTGGGATTGTCTGGGTTAGAATTTGAAAATTTTCACTTTCAGTGCATACCTTCTTGTGTCTAAATCCATTTCACACTCAAAATATCCTCACAAAATGTGTCTCACAAATTATTCTTATTTTTAAGAAGCTTTTCATTACTTTCAAAGTCATTGCCGGTGTAGTCAGAAATGATAAGTATCAAAAGTTAGAGTAAGATTATTAATTTATTCATGCCCTTTGCATCAAGAACCAGGTATCCCCTATGAAGCAAATGCTGTATGCTTAATTTACAGAAGCTGGCCTGAGCATCACAGTAGAACCAGGCAATGCAAGAACAAAGTTTCTTCACTGAAAAACAACGGAAAGTCAAAAATGCAGCTTGTTATTACAGCAAATAAAAGACAAATTACTTAAAACTTTTTCTTGTACACTTCTCTTTTTGATAAAGGAGTCTATCAGGACATAGAAAGGTATTTGCAAGTGCACTGAACAAAGGCCAGAAAAATGGATGACAAAGAAAATAAACTTTGAACATATCAGGGCTCACACTCAGATATTCACTGTGAACTTGAGTGTGGAAGCCCAAAACAGTAACAAGGATACTGAGGCCTTTCAGCTCCTGATTCTGCCTCTAAAGGAATGGTTGGTTGAAGGTGTTGTGTGCAGGAGCACATTTTAGTTAATTGTGCTCACTGTAACTATCTATTGATGCCAGAGAGAACTCCACTTTCACATATCTATTGAAGAATGTGATGCCAAGGCATCCAGAATAAGGTATGGAATCCTTTTACAATTTTATAAGTAATTAAATATTGATTTATGGTAAGTTTTGTTCAACTGCAGTAAGAAGTGAGAAGATATTGCAGAAAAGGTAAATTATAGTCTCGGTTTGAGAGGAAGTGAGCTTTTTTTGGGAAGTTATAGTCAAACCAAGTGCTCAGATTTGAATATTGACACCTGGTGTGACCACTGAAGACGTGAGTCACCTCTGAGGACACACGGGGTTAAAAGCAGAGAATTGCCAAAGTTCCCTCTCTTTTGTTCTGGCCATGGGAGAGTGCACATCTCCTCTGCCCAGCCACAGGCTGGGTGGGGAGGGGAGCCATGGAGGCCCAGGCTGAGGTAGGCCGGAGCCCCGGAGAGAGAGAGAAGGTGGAAGGGAATGGAACCAGGCCAGCCCCTGCAGGACCAAGGGGTGGAGAGAGGCCGAGGTGTCTTTTGTTCCCCCCCAGGAGGAAGAGAGAGCGAGCGAGCCTGTGCCGGCAGAGGAGGCGGCAGGGGGGGTGATGCCCAGCATGTGGGAGTGCCACCGTGAGATCTCAGTGCCCTGAGGGCAGCGGAGCTCGGACTTTTAACCCTTTCCTGGGTGAAGGGAACTTTGTGAAACATTAGTCCTCCTGGCTGGTGGTTTGAGAGAGAAGAGAGACAGTCTGGGACCTGAGATGTTGGAGGAAGATGGGAAGAATCTGAGGTGGGAGGAGATGATGGAGTGGCTTTTGGCTGGACTTTTCTTGTATAGCCATAGACTGAACCAAGCGGCCTGCAATATATGAGACTGCATTTGGGTGGATG